>CM028355.1:45921874-46243874 GCA_016618105.1 Dendrobium huoshanense
GGGGGCAAAGTCAACAACAAAGACAACCATTGAATAATATTCAAATGGTTGGAGAGATTGAATGATCACACACTTTGTGTATTTGTATTAGCAAATATTGCTTGTCTTGTTGTCGTTTTTATGTTGAGTTGAGTGTCATTTTGATATCTCTAATATCTTCTCCCAAGTTAAATGTTGTTGTATTGTCACCGTGCGTAGATCTTGTGTGTTGAGTACTTTGTAATTTGTAAGTCGTACTAGGGAACTATTGTACTATCTTACGTAATGCAGTAATAGAATGTTCATGTTGTTGTGATATGATTTTTCCTCTTATGAAGGATAAGAAAAAACTTCTCAAACTCTTTCTCCGTGATTCGAGAAATACACAATCCATATTGTATCTCAATCACCGGACGATCAATCCCAGGGGGATTTGATCCTGACCTCATCCACACAGGTTGACGTCGCTGAGCAGGGCTCTGACATACAACCTCGGATAGGTCTTACATCCTTGGTGGATTCTCCTGGTCTCATCCACACAGGTTAACGTCATCGAGCAGGGCTCTGACATACAACCTCGGATAGGTCTTACATCCTTGGTGGATTCTCTCGATCTCTTCCATATAGGTTAATGTCATCGAACAAATGTTCTGACATACAACCTCGGATAGGACCTCTACTCGACGTCGGACTTCTGCTCGACAGCGGACTTCTACTCGTCGTCAGACTCCTGCTCGTCGATGAATTCTCGTCGGTCTTCTACCCGACGTTGAACTTCTACCCGACGTCAGACTTCTGCTCGTCAGCGGACTTCTACTCGTCGTCAGACTTCTGCTTGTCGACGAATCTTTGTCGGTCTTCTACCCGACGTTGAACTTCTACCCGACATCAGACTTCTGCTCGTCAGCGGACTCCTACTCGTCGTCGGACTTCTGCTCGTCAGCGGACTTCTACTCGTCGTCAGACTTCTGCTCGTCGACGAATCTTCGTCGGTCTTCTACCCGACGTTGAACTTCTACCCGACATCGGACTTCTGCTCGTCAGCGGACTCTCACTCGTCGTCGGACTTCTGCTCGTCAGCGGACTTCTACTCGTCGTCAGACTTCTGCTCGTCGACAAATCTTCGTCGGTCTTCTACCCGACGTTGAACTTCTACCCGACATCAAACTTCTGCTCGTCAGCGGACTCCTACTCGACGTCGGACTTCTGCTCGTCAGCGGACTTCTACTCGTCGCCAGACTTCTGCTTGTCGACGAATCTTCGTCGGTCTTCTACCCGACGTTGAACTTCTACCCGACGTCGGACTTCTGCTTGTCAGCGGACTTCTATTCGTCGTCAGACTTCTGCTCGTCGACGAATCTTCGTCGGTCTTCTACCCGACATTGAACTTCTACCCGACGTCGGACTTCTGCTCGTCAGCGGACTCATACTCGTCGTCGTACTTTTGCTCATCGACGAATTTTTATCAGTCTTCTGCCCGAGGGCGGACTTCTACCCGACGTCGGACTTCTGCTCGTTAGCGGACTCCTACCCGACGTCGTACTTCTCCCTGTCGTCGGATTTCTGCCCGTCAGCGGACTTCTACCCGACAGCGGACTCCTACTCGTCGTCAGACTCCTGCTCGTTGATGAATTCTCGTCGGTCTTCTACCCGACGTTGAACTTCTCCCTGTCGTCGGATTTTTGCTCGTCAGCGGACTTCTACCCGACATCGGACTTCTGCTCGTCGACGAACTTTCGTCGGTCTTCTGCCCAAGGCCGTACTTCTACCCGACGTCGGACTTCTTCTTGTCGTCGGACTTCTCCTCGTCGGCCGACTGCTACTCGCCATCGGCTTCTCGCTTGAATGCTATTTGCAACGCATTCTCGAACTCTCCCCTTTGGCTCCACACTCGATCGTTGACTACTAACGGGCTTCAACTCGATCGTCCATTGCCAGCAAACCTCCGCACAGATGGAAAAGAGATCCCGTAAGCTTCTGCACGCGAGGAGGGGCGCTAATTCGAGCAGGGGAAGTTTCCCGCCCGCAAAAAGCGGAAGCCTCAACCGCCAGTAAGCCGGAGGGAGAGGAAGAAATTCCGTAGGCTTTTGCGCGCGAGGAGGGGCGCTAATTCGAGCAGGGGAAGTTTCCCGCTCGCAAAATAGCGGAAGCCTCAACCGCCAGTAAGCCGGAGGGAGAAGAAGAAATCCCGTATGCTTCAGCGCGCGAGGAGGGGCACTAATTCGAGCAGGGGAAGTTTCCCGCTCGCAAAAAGCGGAAGCCTCAACCGCCAGTAAGCCGGAGGGAGAAGGAGAAATTCCGTAGGCTTCTGGGCGCGAGGAGGAGAACTAAGTCGAGCAGGAAAGAATTCCAACTCGCAAATAGCGGAAGCCTCAACCGCCAGTAAGCCAGAGGAGGAGGAAGAAATCCCGTAGGTTTCTGCACTTGAGGAGGGGCGCTATTCGAGTAGGAAAAAATTCCAACTCGCAAAAAACGGAAGCCTCAGCCGCCAGAGAACCGGAGGGAAAAAAGAAAGAGGAGTTGCAAGTTTCCTAAGGGCCTAGGAGGCCTATTTATAGGTTTTGGAGAGAATAGGGGGGAGTTATTACCATTTTCGGATTTTCCTATTTTTTCTAAATGTTTCTAAAATTTTTCGGAATTTTTTGGATTTTTTTTCGGAATTTTTTGGACCAAAAAATAACAAAAAAACGCTATTTTTCGCGAAATGGGCCCACTAGGTCGGTGCAGCCATCAGCCACACCCCTTGGGCGTGACCAGCGGAGCAATCCGCAGCTCCTGCGCACGGATTGCGGCCAGCCAGGCTCGGCTGGCAGAGCAGGCGGCGGGTCCAGCCGGGTTAGCCCGGGTGCGGGTGCGGAGCACCGCACGGGTCCAGCCGCACCGCGCGGGTCCAGCCGCGCGTGGTCAAACCGCGCGGTTCCGCGGGTCCTTCCGCGCGGTTCCGCGGGAGCCGCCGCCGACGAGCGGCGGCCGACCGGCCAGCCGGTCGGTTCGGCCGCCTACGTGTGTCCGGGCCCGATTTTCGGCCCGGACGGTCCGATTCCAACGTTTTTGGGGTCCCCGGACACGTTTTTCGACGTTCCGGACTCGATTATGACACTTTCGGAACTCAATGGGGCCTCTATGGTGAAGTTCGAGCAAGATGTTAATTTTTATAGCATAGTTTTTTTGTGTTTAGACCATTTCAAAAATGTCAACACTTGTATTTTTGGATTTTTTGGAGCTTCGACATCCGAAAATAGGGGGGCAACTGATACGTCATGCAAAAATTATCTTGATCGGGCACGAATCTCGAGGCAAAAGCTAGTTGGAAACTTCAAAAATTAATTTTGGAAGCACCCGAACTTCGATTTCAACGAACTTATAGTCAAACTGAGCGTCTCGGAAATACAAACCCAATGACACCAAGATCAACCCAATCCGAGCCCAAATGAGTCCGAATCAAGGGTTCAAAGCGCTGTTGGAAGGTTCAAACCGCAATTTGAGTTACCAAACGGTCTCTGATTTTAATGAGCTTATACTCGAATCGAACGGCTCGACGAGACAAATCCAACGAGCCCAAGATCATTGAATTCCAACATCATTAAGGCCTTCAAATGACCAACGAACGGTGCATGATCAAAGAATTCGATATCGGACGTCCATTCAAACCACTCCCAGTTCGCCCTTGATCTCACGCCTATTTATGGGCTATGCCACTCCAGAAAAACTATAAATAGAGCCCTCATTCTACACCAAGGGGACTCAAGTGAAGAGAGAGAAGAAGAAGAGAAGGAGAAGGAGAAAGGGGAAAAGGAGATTCCTCACCTCCTCGACCACCGCCGTCGGAGCTCTTCCTGCCGCCTGAAGGCACCGGAACTCTGACGGACTTTCAGGAAACGCCAGGAACTCGCAGAAGAGAGAAGAAGAAGAGGAGAAAGGGGAAAAGGAGATTCCTCACCTCCTCGACCACCGCCGAAACTCTTCCTGCCGCCTGAAGACGCCGGAACTCTGCCGGATTTTCGAGAAACGCCAGGAATTCGCAGAAATTTTGTAAACTCACTAGAAGAAACAAATTGTATTCTGATTATCCCAACTTGTGGGACGAATCAGCCATCTGTAATCTGCAAAATCACTAGTGGAACTTTACAACTGGGCGAGGCCCCGTGGTTTTTTCCCTTTTTGGGTTTTCCACGTAAAAACCTTGGTGTTCACTTTCTCTTTTATGTTTGTGTGAGAAATACTCGTGCAACGCTAGGACGCAAATTTACAAACTCTACCGCCGCGTATATTCTCGCACGCAACAGTGCTCAATAAAAATAAGTTATATATTGTATGTAGGAGTGTCAATATTTGACACGACACGAAAATCCGACCTGAATTATATCCGAAAAATTCGGGTTGGACCCAACCCGTTTGAAAAACGGGTCGAGTTCGGGTTTCCGGATTCGACCTGTTTGAAAAATGGGTCAGGTTCGGGTTGACCCGACGGGTTGTCGGAAACCCGTTTATAATGAGCTGCCCGTGCTGCCCGAGACTGCCCGCGCCCTGCCCGCGCGGCCACTTTGGCTACCCGCGCATGCCAATTGCCGCCCGCTCGCGACGAGCCCGAGGCTGCCCGCGCAGCTGCCAGCTCGTGTTTGCGGTCCGCACGCCCGCCTGCGAGCTCGAGTCCTCGCGCTTGCTTGCACGCCCGCGTTCGTGCGCCTGCCTATGCGCTCGAGTTCATGCGCCCGCCTGCGCACTCAAGTCCGCTCCGCCTGCAGGTCCAGACTCGGAATCGTGTCGGGTCGGGTCCGGGTCCGAGTTTCCGACCCGTTTACATATCCGGGTAGGGTTAGGGTTGACCCGTTTGAATCCGGGTTAGTTCTGGATTCGACCGTACCCGACCCGAAATCCGATTTTAACACCCCTAATTGTATGTCATTAGGCTTATCATATAATCCTCTATTTATATGAAGGTATAAGTAGAGGTAATCATCTGTAAAAAAAAAATTATATAAACGATGGGCGGCAGAACAATGAATTATTTGAATGACTGACCGACGGCTGGTGGTCTTCAAATAAAATTTTTTTGTCTCAATTAATTGATCAACCTTTTTTTTTAATTAATTGATCAACTTAATTAGTCTTTCAAGCATATATAAAAAGCAACATGTGCATGTTTGAAGAAAAAAAATAATAAGGAAAAGTTTGTATTTTCCTTGTTTCAGCATATTAATTGAATGTAAAAATGATCAATATAGGCTTTGTTTGGGACAGTTTTTAGCCACTTTTTTTAAGAAATTTTTATATTCAATATAAAACTGATGTAAAAGCAAGTATGAAAACTATCTCAAATGGATCTATTTGAGATAACTTTAGCTGTTTGGTTTTTCAAAATATTACTACTATTGCGTCCTAGAATATTCATGACAATAGAGAAAGATATATAAAGTTTAACGTCTTAGTTTTGTATGAAGATTCAACAGATAATTAGATAAAAGATAATGGTGTAACGTTCATAAGAGACCAGAGTTTTTAAGTGGAAATATTTGAAAAAGGAAAAAAATCACGGGACTTGGCCCAATTTGAATGAATCCACTAGTGAGATGGTTCATCATGAATTGGTTCCGAAACCTTGCCATAAGAATGTGAATTTGGTGAATATGGGTTTGTGTAATGTTAACATGGTGGTTGATGCCAATTTAGCTCTATCACATGTCGCTATTGAGAAGGCTTTGATGGATCTTGTTAATGGTTTGTCTCATGATAGGTTGTATGACTCCTCTAGTGGAGTGGTTTTTGCCTCTGATAAATCTCACTTGGCTTCTTTGGAACCGATTTTGTCTCCTAATGTTATGGTTGCAAATGAGAGTGTGCCTCTTATTGATGTTCTTGTTTCTCTCATATCTAATGATGTTTTGAAAGCCCAATTGGTGTTAAATGTGATGGATTCTTGCGTGACCCAATGTGATTGGCTTGATGAGTTTGCTTCCTCCCCTTTTGGTGGGGAGGATTTTGATGGGCCTGAGGATGAGTTTCAGGTGAGGTATAACTTGAATGTTGGTCGCATAGTTGACAATACCTTTTCCCATGGGGGTGGTAAGCATTGTAGGAAAAAATCTTAAAAAAAATACACTACAAGAAAATCAATCATTACCGGAGGTTTGTTCCGGTAGTTATCATAAGCTTTCCGGCGGCTTTCCGACAGCTTAAAAGCCGCCGGTAAAAACCGCGTAGGAAACCTTTTTCGGCAGTCTTTTTCTGGCGGTTTTTCTCACCGGCTTTTAATTCCATCTGTGGTTTTCTGGTAGTCATAACGCCGGTGACCACCGGTTATTTATAGACGGCTTATCGGTTGTTTAACCGCCGGTTTGGCTGGATTTTTTTGATGGCCAAACTGCCAGATTATCGTCGTTCTACCAGCAGCGATCGTCGGTAAACCGCCGAAAAATCACCGGCGGTCATAACTTAAGGAATTACTGGCGGCGCCACCGCCGGCGTATCGCCGGAGAACCACCGGGAATCGTCGGCGAACCGCCGGTAATTACTAGCGGCTATAGTGAACTTCCGGCGGCTATGATTAGCCATCTTGTATCGATATTTTTGGCAGCCAAACCGCCAGTTGGCCACCGGAAACCTGTAACATTTGGAAAAAAAATTGGCAGTCTCCCCTATATTTTACTGATTTTAATTCTAAACTCTAAACCTGTACAGAAAATACAACAATTTTCATAAAATTGGGCAACACGCTACTATAATCAATCACAACAATTATTAGGAGTAATAATAATCTTCTCTTAAGCTCAATTATTTATGACTATTATTGGCGAACTCTGTATTGATAATATTCAAACTCATCTCCCAGACGTCTCCTTCAATAAGCAGTCTTTACCCTCTAGACTGAATGTCTTATGTATGTTCCTTCTCTAACTATCAGTTAACCCATAAAAGATCTCAATTGCAATTTTTTGTCCCTTTCATAGGAAAATAGGGAAATATTGAAATTATCATTGATTTGAGGGAAATCAACGACGAATCAATGGTATCTATAATGAGGAATCAAATAGTAGGAAAATTCTATAAGAAGATAATTAAATTGAAGATTATTCCAATGAGAACATTAGCTTCATATTGATAATTCTCTTCCAATTCTTTTCTATGTTATAGGATTAGTTCTCAATGACATTTTCTTCCAACATAATTATGTGAACCCTAGTGCTAATGCCTTGGTTCCTCCTTTCTAAACCTTAAAATGATTCATATGACAAAAATGTTACAAGGAGTTGATGGTAACCTTATGAGATCAATTTTTTGGGCAGTTAGGCTCGGAACTCTATCGCTCAATCTTGGATAGTGGTGAGTGATAAATTATTAAACACAACACCCAGGGGCATCACCTATATCCCCGCTTGGAGGAACTTATAAATCAATCCTACTTAAAGCAGGTTATAAATCATTTTATGGTGTATTCATTGATTCCTTAGCTTTTATATTGAAACTTTCTTAATGGAGTTTTTGGTAGAAACAACCTGAAAATTTAACTTTAGTGACAAACTTTTTATGGTGAGTGACAAACTTTTTCATCCCTAATAACTCTCTAACCCAATTCCTCTTGACATTGTACAAAATCACAAACAACTTGAAAATTTTAAAAAAGCAAAAAACGCGAACCTACGGGACTCAGACATTGGTTTCGCGCAGGAGTGGGGGCGAGATCTTCGGCCGGAGGGAGCTTGTCGGCGGCGAGAGGGAGCGTCTCGATCGAAAGGCAGATGAGACGGGGGCAACTGTCACGCAGGAGAGAGAGGAGGACGCGAGCAAATGAAATGGAAGGCTCATGACGGCTAATTTTAGGGCATTTTTGGCGGCTTTCCAGCAATTCTGACCGCTGGAAAAAATTCACTTAACATCGTCGGTAACGCGCTGGTAAAAAATAATTCCGTCAGGATAACCGGCGGTTATTGGACTGCTGCTATTTTCGGCCGGGGTAAAATAAATAACTGCCAGTAAACACCGGCGGTCTAACCGCCGTTAATACTGGGAGTTACATAACCGCCTGTCCCAGACCATCGATAATTCAAGAATTTCCTGTAGTGATAATTCTTGTTGGGCTGTGTTGGTTTGGTTTTTGTGTTTTGGTTTGAACGCTTGGCTGTTGGTTGTGGTTGTTTTTCGGCTGTGGTGTTTGGGGTTGGGTCGACTATGGTGTTGGGTTGGGAGTCGGCTGGAGTTTTTTCTTTTTTTGCGGTGTTGGTTGGCTCCGTCTCTGTTAATGGTTGGGTGTTATGTTTGACCCAATCAGATTTGTAGCAACCTACGAATAATCTTAATTTAAAAAAATAATAATGAATGATGTAACTATTAATTTAAAATTTATAACAAGCATTGAAAAATAAAAACGCAAATTTAAATTTGTTGATAGAGAGACATTTGTGCTCAGGTGAGCACAATCAAAGTTACATGACATAAAATATCATTTCTTATTGCACAATCCATTATTATTTATTCTATGTATTAGAAGACAGATACACTCCTCCTGTTCTTCAGCACTTAATTTGATAGCACACGAACCATCTCTACACCCTGAAAATCACATAGGAATGCAAGCAAAAAACAGAAAATTAGTTTCATTTTTCATATTTAGAGAGACTATTCAGTAAATAAATATGCAATAAATGTGAAAAATAAATATTTTATAAATAATTATTAAAAAAAAATTGCTCAATTGTTTAGATAAAAATGTCATCAACGTCATTGAATTTCCTCTAAAATTAGCCCAATACAATATTTTTTTTGATTTTTAAAATAAATCCAATAATTTATATGTTAAAATTTAATGACAATATTCTTAACCAATTTTTTTTTTCAAATGAATATAAGCTTTTAGTGAAAATTTAAGGAGAATTTAAATCATTAATTCTCCTCCATCTTGAAAATAATCATAAAGTTTTTTTCCCATAAAATTTGAACTTCTATAATCCGCAAAAAAAATTATTTACTTACCGGACGTAATTAATTTTAATCTTGCCGGCGTCCAAATGTGCGATAGCCGAGAAAGCTTCTTGGGAGAGATCAATGGTGCCTCGGCAACCAGAAGGGCAATAATCGACAATCTTAACCACAACGCTTGCACCTGTACACGGGTGAAGATCACCAGAATTGGTTGGACCCGTACATGTAACTCGATAATTTCGTCCGCAGGCCGCACGATTATCCCATATAGTATCGCTCGCCGCAGCAATCATCGTACCCATGTTGACATACCCGTAACACGAAGAAGCTACACATACACATAAATATAATTTTAATTTGCTATTTTTTATATGTATAATAAATATATATTATATGGGTAACTATAATTTTTTATAGAATAGATTATAATATTATTATAAGAAAATTAATATTTTTAAAAATATTGTAAGTATATATATATATATATTAAAAAAAAGGATTATAGTTTTTTTATAGCTACCATATATTGTAGATCTAGTTGCAAAAATTGGTCTTCTACTATAAAAAAAATTTAAAACATTGCGAAAAAATATCAACCAAATAACACCGCTGTTAGAAAGCTGACCCAAATAGTCACTAAATATTTATAAAAATATAGAAAAATCAGATTTGTTTAGCATGATTGTCATTTTTTATAAAAATATTTATTTAATTATTGTGAATAAAATAAATTAAAAAAATATTATTAGCATTATATATATATATATATATATATATATATATATATATATATATATATATATATATATATATATATATAAAATTAAAAATATGACAATAACTTTTTTATAGATACCATATTTTAATAGATTTGATTATAAAAATAGTTTTAAATTATAAAAATTTCTAATAAATGGCAAAGAAAAAACGCCATTGCAATCGGAAAGCAAAACCGTTATAAAGCTGCCCCAAATAGGGAATTTTTATTGCGTCCTCTCACCTGACGTAGAGATACGTCCTCCCACACCTAAAAAATTCGGTTTTTGCTAGCTATTATTTGGTATTAACGAAGAATATCATCATGTGAAGACAAATATCAAGTTATACCGAGCTATACCGAGCAATACCGAGCTATACCAAGCAATACCAAGTTTTTTCAAGGAAAAACTATGTATTTTTTTGTATTGCTCGGTATAGCTCGGTATTGCTCGGTATAGTTCGGTATAACTTGGTATTTGTCTTCACATGATGATATTCTTCGTTAATACCAAATAATAGCTAGCAATACCGAGCAAAAACCAAGTTTTTTAGGGGTGGGAGGACGTATCTCTACGTCAGGTGGGAGGACGCAATAAAAATTCCCAAATAGGAGAGATCATTATGTGCAGTTATCAGGACACAACTTCCTGTCCAGAGGCTAATCAGGTGCAGCCACATCATCCAGTACTGAGCTCAGTACCGAGTAGTACTGAGCCGCGGTACTGAGTAGGGTGACGTGGCACATTTTCATTAGGTTTTGGACGGTTTTCGGCATCCGCACATAATAATTCATTTTTGCCCTAAATGTTTATAAAAATATAAAGAAAATAGTTAGAGCTCACGTGTATATGGAGGGGTATAGTAAGTTGCAGTTCCAGCAATGGCAGAAGAGAGAGCAAAGTGGCAGAGAACAATGGTGAGGGCAAGAACAATATGTTTCTCCATTCTTCTCTAAAATCTCTGATCGAATACTAACAATAATTCTTAACTATGATCGATGGAATGTAAGCGGCATACAGAATTGGTCCTCTTTTATAGGAGAAGATCGATAGGCTAAACGTGATGAATAGTGGAAGAAAATTCAGACATTGATTAATTAAGTAGTTTATAGTCGTCCCTTACTCATTCTAAGTAATTTATGGTCAGTCCATCTTTTTTTTGGTCTTTGTTTTGTTGGAGAAGATAACGACAATTCATCTTTGATTTCAGTTTTGAAGATTCAAACATCAAATTGTACTTGAAAAATAATCTGTAAAAGGAAAAAAAGTTATGTCGAATCATAATTTAGTCTTTATTTGAGAAAGTTTTATCATTGCTTTCAAGCTAAAACAACTTTTTAGTTTATAAATCTTTTGAAAGCAATAAGAAAATAATAATTAAAAGTTGTCTTATATGAAGACTTTGTTTGAGAAGGCTTTCTAACTGCTTTCTAAAGCAACATTTTAGTATAAAAATTTTTTGTACTAAAAAATTTCTTTGAAAGTATTAAGAAAGTTGTTCCAAACGGAGGCTTAGTTTATTGCTTGGAGAGTTTTGTTAGGCATGACTCAATCAATTTGTGTGAGAGTAAAGATTCAATCTGCATAAGAAATTAATTAGGATTGGTTTTTGTGCAAGCAATGAAATAAACAAATAACTCAAAAAATAAAAAAAAATTATATAAACGATGGGCGGCTGAACAATGAATTACTTGAATAACTCAAATGACTGGTGGTCTTGAAATAAAATTTGTACGCCTCAATTAATTTATCAATTTAATTAGTCTTTCAAACATAAAAACAACATGTGCATGCTTACAGAAAAAAAAAAAACAATAAAGAAAAAGTTTGAATGTTCTTTGTTTCATCATATTTATTGAAGGTGAAAATGGTCAACTTAGGCTTCGTTTGGGACGGCTTTTTTACTGCTTTTTAAAACGGAGTTTTAATACAAAAAATAAATAAATTTGTACTAAAACTTCATTTTAGAAAGCAATAAAAAAGCCGTCCCAAACGAAGCCTTAGACTTGATTCTTAAAGCAGCTTTTAAATTTTTATAGTAGAAAGTTGTTTTAAGAAGTGTTAGCACAACTAAATGGACCACCCGCTCAAGCGGTTATCTGCTCCAGCCGCCATTCGCTCTCCATATTCTCTGCTACAGCAGACTGCTACCAACGGACTCTGCTCCACAACTTCCACTCATCATTCTCTATTTCATCGTCACTTATATATGTGACCATGTTACTACTGTAGAGATTATTCAGTGATAATATACAACACTGTTTCTATTATGCTCTATCCCTTCTTCGTTTCTCTGTTTTCACTTACCTTGCAGGCGCTTCTTCAAGAAGCAGTTAGAAAGCTGTCCCAAACGAAGCCGACAACTTTTGGCCATCATTTTTTTTACCATTTTCAAAAAATTTTACGCTGGATCTATTGAAACAACTTTTAGTTATTTGGTTTTTCAAAATATTACTGTCTCGCTGTTCTTTAAAATTTTTTATGATTAAAAGGTGTATTTTACAATCATATGATGGCTGTAAAAAATTATTATTTAATAAAAAAATATTTATAAAACTCATACATATTATTAAAAAATAATTTTACAATCAATTTTATAAAAAAAAATTAGCCGCTCAAAACAAACCCTTACTGTACTCCTATAAAATAAACTAGACTCCATTTTGCACCAAGGTCTGAATTTGATATTATTCAGATTTTAATGGGCTCCAAGTTCTACTAAATAGTTAGGAAAAAATATGGAGAAACACTATAAACATCTGTGGAGACTCGATGGGATTCAACTAAGTCACTCGAAGACGCTCAAGGGCAAATTGGGATAAAAATGAGGTCAACAGTCAACTACAGTCCTTTCGACCTTAGTCACCAAACTAAGGTCCTTCCGACCTCTGTCGCTCGTCGACTACGGTCCTTCCGAACTCTATCACCAAATAACAGTTTTTCTGACCTCTGTTACCCGCTGACTATGGTCCTTCCAACATCCTTCGCTAGATTATAGTCTTTCTGGCCTTTGTCGCCCGCCGACTACTATTCTTCCTGAAGAATTAGATAAAGTGAAGAAGGAGAACTCTGTTCAAGAAGACAGAGATAAGAGAAACAATAAAAGTATTATTCATTATTTCAGGTTACAGAGTATATATAGATGACTTGGTCATACGTGTCCGAAGGCTATAGGATACAGTAATTACATTGCTATTACATATGTGCTAATAGCCCCCCACAAACTTATGATCCCATTGTGATTGTGAGTTTGTCTCGTAGCATTTTGAACCTAGCCGTCGACAATGGTTTTGTGAGTAAATCTGCAATCTGATCTATTGTACTAATGGGTTGTAAGTGTATGTTGTTGTTCTGAATATTGTCTCGAATAAATCTGTGGTCGATTTCAATGTGTTTCGTTCGAGCATGAAACACCGGGTTGTGAGCGAGAGCAATAGCCGATGTATTATCACAGAATAGTTGAGTCGGCTCAGTCATAGTAATCCCAAAATCCGAAATCAGCCGCTGGAGCCATAGAATATCTGCAGTAGCGGCAGCCAACGCCCTGTATTCCGATTCCATCGACGAACATGAAACGGTTTTCTGCTTTTTCACAGTCCAGGATATCAGGTTTTCTCCTAGGAATGTACAGTATCCAGATGTGGACTTGCGTGTCAGCGGATCTCCAGCCCAGTCGGCGTCTGAGAAGGATCTGAGATGCAGATTTGATTTTATGATCTGTAGACCGAACGTGATCGTTCCCTGTATGTACCTAAGAAGTCGTTTGAGAAGATAAGAATGTTGAGTGCTCGGGTTGTGCATATTCTGTGAGAGAATGTTGACTGCGTATGCTATATCAGGACGCGTGAGTGTCAGATATTGTAGAGCCCCTGTAATGCGTCGATAGGTGTTTGGATCCGTAAGTTCCTGATCCTGCAGTGGTTGTAATTGTAATTTAGTACATGACGGATTAGCTAGAGATTTGCAGGAGGTAAGATTAGCTTGAGTGAGAATGGATTGAGCGTATGATGTTTGAGATAAAAAATACTTAGCTGGTTCCGTGGATATAGATATCCCCAGATAATGTTTGGCCTGTCCTAGATTTTTCATATGAAACTGATCATTGAGTTTGGCTAGAAGATCAGAGATGGTTTGTTCTCTTGAACCAGTAATTAAAATGTCGTCAACGTAGACGAGTAGGAATATACGAGTGCTGTTCTGAGTGAATGTGAGAAGGGATGGATCGGCTTTATTGTGCTGAAATCCAAGGCGTAGTAGATGCTCGGTAAACGTGGTATACCATTGCCTGGGTGCTTGTTTAAGTCCATAAATGGCTTTGCGAAGTCTGCAGATATGAGTAGGATGCATAGAGTCTTCGAATCCGGTGGGCTGCCTCATATAGACCGTTTCCTTGAGCATGCCGTGAAGAAAGGCGTTAGCAACATCTAGTTGATGTACCTTCCACCCGAAATGAAGAGCAACGGCAAACATGATGCGGATCGTGGGAAGCTTGGCCACCGGATTGAAATTTTCGTCATAGTCCAGGCCAAGCTCTTGTCTGTTTCCCTGCGCGACCAGCCTGGCTTTGAATCTAGCTATGGAGCCGTCGGAGTCCGGAAGGTCCATTTGCAGCCCAGTACCGAAGCTTTTGCCGGTTGTGGAATTAGTTCCCATGTGCCCTGTTTTTGTAGAGCTAAAAATTCATCAGCCATGGCTTTACGCCACTCAGGTTGTTTGTTTGCTTCTGCGAAAGTTCTGGGATCTGTACTAGCCTCAGATGCAGCTGTGGAGTGCATAAGATTGAGTCTGGATGTCGGTTTGAGTGATCCAGTTTGATACCGTGTGAGCATAGGATGGCGCTGTTGTGGAGCTGAGGTTTGAGATATGGGCTCAGTGGGTGAAGAGCTTTAAGGAATGTTATTGGTGGCAGAATGTGACTGAGGATGAGAGTTAGGTGCTAGAGGTAACTGCTGGTTTGTAATACTGTGGCTAGAAGCAGATTGAGGTTGCACAGTTGATGTTGGTATGAGAATAGATGGCAGTATTGCTTGTTCAGAGCATGTAGATGAAGCCTTGGTTTGTGCAAACGGAAAGGAACTCTCAATGAACTGCACATTGCGAGATATGATAATCCGATTTGTGTCTTTGTGTAGGCATTTATATCCTTTTTGGTTTTGTGCGTAACCAATAAAGATACAGGATGCAGATTTTGGCTGAAGTTTGTTTCTGGATTGCGATGGTAGCAGTGGAAAACACTCACACCCGAACGTCCTGAAATGAGAGTATTCAGGATTAATGTTAAACATACTTTTTAGAGGAGCAATATTATTCGTATTGGGTGTAGGAAGACGATTAATGAGGTAGACTGCGGTGGATGTGGCTTCTGGCCAGAATTCGAGAGGTAAGGATGCTGTCTGAAGAAGTGTTCTTGCGGTCTCCATGATATGCCGATGTTTGCGTTCGGCTACACCTATTTGTTCCGGTGTGTATGGGCAAGATGTTTGATGAAGTATGCCCTTGGTTTGCAGAAATGTACGAAACGTGTGGTTAATAAATTCACCGCCTCCATCTGTTCTAAGGGCTTTAATTTTCTGATCCATCTGGCGTTCTATGAACGTAATAAAATTAATGAAAGTTTTAGTAGCATCGGATTTATATACTAACGGAAATAGCCAACAGAATCTTGAAAAATCATCTACACAAAGCATGTAATAACGAAAAGCATTGTGTGAGGAGACCGGAGAGGGTCAGCACACATCAGAATGAATGAGATCTAACTGTTTTGTTGTTCTATGCATAGATTTTTCGAAAGGAAGCTTATGGCTCTTACAGACATTTCAATGAACACACGAATTAAAGAATTTTGGTATATGAAGTAGAGGATTAGTAGAAGCAATGTTTTGAATAATCCGAAGATGAGGATGGCCGAGACGGTGATGCTAGTTGATGCTCTCCCGTTGAGTAGCTGTCATAGCATTGTGTGGAGTCGGATCATTCTTGATTGTAAGCGGGTACAGGCCGTCCTTACATGGTCCTTGAAGAATGATTTTGTGCGACTGTAAATCCTTAAACACATAGCCGTTAGGAGAGAATGTTATAGAGATTTGATTCGTAGAGACCAAATTTGAAATGGAAAGCAAATTGTGAGAGATTTCGGGAGTATGAATTAGATTGGTGAGAAATAACTTACGGTCGGGGGTGGGAAGAATACCAGACCCGAAATGAGCTATTGGTATTGTTCTGCCGTCCCCCACGATTACATGATCGGAGCCGTTGTACGTCGTTGCTTGATCGAGATTCTCGAATCGGTTTGTCATGTGTGTGGACGCTCCTGAGTCCAGATACCATTCAGTAGACGAGTTGTCAGCTGTAGCGAGCATAGCAGTGGGATTATCCGATGAGGTTTTTGGAGTTATGTAGTTTGCATTGTGACGATGCCAGCAGATGTCCGCAGTATGCCCGCGTTTGGTACATATTTGACATTGAAGGGACGTTCTTGCGGTGTTCTTGGTTGTTCCGATTGATGACTGGGTGTTTCTGCCACGACCGCGGCCACGGTTGTTCCTAATCCTGTTTGTGTATAGCGCTATTTGAGTATCTGAGTTGATGGCAAGACGATGTAGATCGGCCTGAACGTGAATTTCTTCACTGATTAATCGAGCGTAGAGAGTCTCGAGGGTCATGCTGGATTGCATTGTTCGAACTGTAGTTTTGAAAGATTGGTATACCGGTGATAGCCCATTGAGGATATAGAGTATGATATCCTCTGTATCGATGGTAGCTCCCG
Organism: Dendrobium huoshanense; assembly: GCA_016618105.1. Lineage (NCBI taxonomy): Eukaryota > Viridiplantae > Streptophyta > Magnoliopsida > Asparagales > Orchidaceae > Dendrobium > Dendrobium huoshanense. Next base: position 45,938,294 of record CM028355.1, read on the forward strand.
CCGACGCGATGTTGTCTACCAATTTCTTGATTTCTGATAGATAGGTCTGCATCGAAAGGTTTTTCATGGAAATGTTATGTAGTTCATTCTTGAGTTGGATTACCTTCCATCTACACGAAGATTGAAATCTTGATTGTAGCGCATGCCAGATCTCGTGCGAGGTTTCAAGATGCATAACGTATGGTATAACGGAAGCAGCAATGGTGGAACAGAGAGCCGCCGCGAGATTTTGGTCGGTGATGGACCAGTTAGTTGGTTTGTCGACTTCTTGATCTGAAAGATTTTGCGATGCTGTATGGTCGGTCGGAGGATCAAGAAACTTGGCGAAGCCATTTGCTTTGAAAACTTTGAGAATCTGAGTTCGCCAAATCGGATATGTCTCCGATGTCAGTTGATGGGGTACCAAGGTTTTTAGATTTGAAACCACGAATTTGAGTGACGGGTAGATTGGAGAGTTGTCGTTAGACGTAGCGCTGTTCTCGGCGATCGCGGATAGTGTCTCTGCGGATGTTGCCATGAAGAAGAAGATGCCGAGGTGTTACCCGGTCTCTGATACCATGAAGAATTAGATAAAGTGAAGAAGGAGAACTCTGTTCAAGAAGACAGAGATAAGAGAAACAGTAAAAGTATTATTCATTATTTCAGGTTACAGAGTATATATAGATGACTTGGTCATACGTGTCCGAAGGCTATAGGATACAGTAATTACATTGCTATTACATATGTGCTAATACTTCCGACATCCGTTGCTCGCCGAAAATGGTCTTTCTGACCTCTATCGCCCGCCAATTATGCTCCTACCAACCAAACAAGCATGTCAATAATGATTTTTTAGATTCCTACATGTGATATATTCTATATGATGTATATTTGCTACATCAAGCCAAAGCCTTCCCCTAATAGCCTCATTTATAATCGACTTCAAACACTAGTGAATTAATTCAAACTAGGCCAAACCTAGTGGTTTTTCCCCCTTTTCAGGGAATTTCTACATAAAAACTCTGGTGTCTCTTATGAAAGCTACACCTCTCTTTTATCTGCTCGTGTGTTGGATATTCTTACAAAGTTAAGATGTTAAAATTTATATTTCTCTATCGTCATGAATTTTCCAGGACACAGTAATAGTAATATTTTGAAAAACCAAACAGCTAAAAGTTGCCTCAAATAAATCTTAAAGTTTCATTTGGGACAGTTCCTTACTAGTTTTTATAGCAGTTTTATATATAGCTTAAAAATTTCTTGAAAACAGTAAAAAAAATGATGATAAAAAACTGTCCCTAACGAAGCCTAAATTAACCGCTTTTACATTCAATAAATAGGATGAAACAAAGCAAATACAAACTTTTCTTTTCTTTTTTTGGCGAGCATGCACAAGTTGATCAATTAATTGAGGCATACAAAACTTATTAGATTAAAAACAAAACAAATTTTTTAAGAAGACCACCAGCAGTCGGTCAGTGATTCAGTGTTCACTGAGCTGCCCATCGTTTATATGGTCTTTATTTTTTGAGATATTTGTTTATTTCATTGGTTACTGATGCTATCAGAAAACGTTTTGATGGTAGTTAATGAGATCAGACGTGAATTGATCACGCTGAGGTCATTAAAAAAATAAAATAATTTTTTTTTTTTTTTGGACATTTAGGCCAATTAAGGCAAACTCATGCACACCACGCATACACAAAAACTCGAACCCAGGACCTCTTAGTTGAAGCATAAGCTCTCAACCAATAGGCCAAGGTGAGTTGTGTAATAAAATAATTATGAAAAAATAATATTTGTTCTATGACAAGAGAAAATAAAAAATAGATTAATTAAATATTGATGGATTTTGTAATAATTAAAGTATCCCCTGAATTGATCATGCTGAGGTTGTGTCAAACAAACTGGCATCCATTCAAATTTCGATATCATTAAGACATTCAAAAACCAAGTAAATTGTCTACAATCAAGGGGATCCACTCTCAACATATCATTGATCTCCCTTTTATTTACTGGGCAGACCACTCACAAAAAATTATAAATACGCCCCTCTTACTTCATTTTTTGGGGGTGGGGGGGGGGGGGGGGGGGGGGAAGCAAAGAAAAGAATGAAGAGAGAGAAACTAGAGATTTCTTAGCACGAGACTCCTCGATCGTCCTCGGACCACTGATCGTCGCCAAACTTTTGCTCAGCCACCAACTAATGCCAGAATTTCACCCGGCCATCAAATACTGTCGGATTTCCGCACTACCAGCAACTATGCCAGATTTATGCCCTGCCACTAATCATTGTTGGACTTCCACCATGCTTTTAATTATTATTGAACTTACATAGGGCCATCGATTATCATTGGACTTCATCCCGACAACCGTCGCTCGCTGACTATGGTCCATCCAACTACCTTCGTTAGTCTACAATCTTCTTGACCTCAGTCGCCCGCCGACTATGGTGCTCTCGACCTCTATCGCCAGACTACGATCTTTCCGACCTCCATCGCTCATCGACTAGGGGTGTCAATATTTGACACAACCCGAAAACCCGACACGAACTCGATCAAAAAATTATGAGTTAGGGTCAACCTGGACCCAAAATGGGTCGGGTTCGGGTTGACCCATAAAACCCGAATTAACCCTTTTTTTATAAGAAAATCAAAGATTGACCCATTTTTGATCTGAAAACTAACAATTTTTTGGCGGTCACGGGTCATGTCGAGTTGACCCCGACCCGCTTCCGGTCGGGTTCAGATCCAAAAAACTGACGTGTATGTAAAAATGGTTCAGGTTGACCTGAATAATGCCGGGTCAGCTTTAGGTTCGACCCAAACCCGACCCATGAACCAAAATTGACACCCTACCGTCGATTACAGTCCTTCCGACCTCTGTTGCTAGCTAACGGTCTTTCCGACCTTTGTTGTCCACCAACTATGAACTTTCTGACTTCCGCCACAAGACTACAAACCTCCCGACCTTCGTCGCAAGACTACGGTCCTTTCGACTTATGTCACCATATTATTTTCTTTTTGACCACCGTCACTCACAAACTACGGTCCTTCCGACCTCAGTCGCTCGCCGACTACGGTCCTTCCGACCTTTGTCACCAAATAGCGATCTTTCCAACATCCGTTGCCCACCGACTGTTGTCCTTTCGACATCATTTGTCATACCACTGTCATACCGACCTCTGTCGCCCACCGACAACTGTCCTTCCGACCTCCGTTGCCCACAGACATTGATCTTTCTGACCTCTGTCGTCCACCAATTATGGTCCTACCAACCAAACAAACATAGCAATACTAATTCTTCCAACTCCCACCATGTAATATACTCTATATGATGTATATTTGCTACACAAGACAAGGCCTCCCCCCTAAGGAAGAGACTCATTTGTAATCGACTACAAATACTAGTGGATTCATTCAAACTGAGATAAGCTCCATGATTTTTCCCCATTTTCAGGGGATTTCATATAAAAACTCTGGTGTCTCTTATGAAAACTACACCCCTCACTTTTATATGATTGTGGGTTGGATCTTCGTACAAATCTAAAACGTTAAATTTTATAGCAGTTTGATATCCAGCATAAAAATTTATTATAAACAGTAAAAAAATGATGGCCAAAAGCTGTCTCAGGCGAAGCCTAAATTAAACATTTTTACATTCAACAAATATGGTGAAACAAAGCAAATAAAAACTTCTCTTTTTTTTTTTTTTGCAAGCATGCACAAGTTGATCAATTAATTTAGGCATACAAAATTTATTAGATAAACAAAAATATAAAATTTATTAGAAGACCACCACCGGTCGGTCACGGTCAGTCATTGTTCAGCCGCCCATCGTTTATATGGCCTTTATTTTTTGAGTTATTTATTTATTTCATTGGTTACTGATGCTATCAGAAAACATTTTGATGGTAGTTAATGACATCGGACATGAATTGATCATGCTGAGGTCATTAAAAATAAAATAAAATAACCTCAGTTTCCTTAACACCAGCATTCGCCTCAGAAAGAGTAAGATTAGGAGAAATAGAAGTGACATTCACCGGGGCAGAAGACAGGGGACGACAATCGCCCCTCAAATGCTCAATACATTTACATTGGACACGAAAAGGAGGGAAAGTTTCCATCGCGACAAGTTGAACATACCCAAACTTATTAGGACCAATTTACACTTCATCAGGGTAGTTTCTTGTAATGTGAAGCTCAACCAAAATCCGAACAATATAAGGTTTGGATCCAACAGTGGTGACATTATCGACGTAAAGGGCGACCAAACATGAAACCGAGGGCGTGGAGGATAAGTGGGGAAAAAAGATGTGGCCTTAAGTTTGGGAAAGAAATCCAAATAGATATAACTGGTGATTTAACCCCAATAACAAATAGAGGATACAATTTGTTCAATTTCATACAGACAAAGTAGGACCAGTGACAAAAAAAAAAAAAAAAACTCTACTATAGGATCTTTCATCAGTTTATTCAACACACGTAACAGATTGAGCAAGGTAACAGAAAATTCGCCAATGAATTTGAGGTTAAAAAATAACTTACGAATAGAGTCAAGGCAGGACGACGGGAAGGAAATTTCCCAACCAACGCAAATCAAAGAGGAGCTGCAAGCGAAAGACAAAAAGGGCATACCATGGTAAAATGTCGATTTAAGCTAATGGAAACTTCCATCAGAGGAAAAACCAAAAAGAACATCCTAGAAACTAATGAGATTTCTTTGACCCATCCAAAAAACTCGGGTCACTCAACCGGTTCACCGCCATTCCGAACGCAGAGGGTCGCAGGTGGACGAATAACTACCAAAACAAAGAAAAATGAATGAAAGAATAAAAGCTTCCCTAAAGACAACAACAAGATGGCGAAGGCGGCCTGCTCCACTGGGTGGGAGAACCCAACCACGTGGAAGGGGAAGCCTAACCTCGGGAAAAAGGAGCTTTTTTGTGCTTTCTAAAACAACTTTTTAGTAGTAAAAAACTTCTTGAAAAGAAAAAACGAAAAAACAGTGGTAAAAAAATTGTCTTAAATGAAGTCTTGCTCTTTGTTTAGGACAGCTTTCTAAAATAATTTCTTTTTTTTAAAAAAAAATTGTAATAAAATGCTGAAAAATTGTTCCAAAGAAAACTTTAGTTTAATGCCAGGAGAGTATTTTTATGCCTGACTCAATCAAGTTGTATATGTGTAAAGATTCAACCTTTAAGAAAATCTGCTCAAGAAATTTATTAGGATTCGTTTTTGTGCAAGCTTTTTCAATTTCATGCTTGCTAAGCAAAACTGAAGAAAAAAAAAATTGGGGTAAGATATCCCTCTCAAAATTTAAAAATGAAATAATTTATTTTAATATTAATGCAATATAAATATTAATTAACTAATTTTAAAATAAATTTAAATGTCGAATTCCATTTTATTTGGCCTTATTTGCAATATTGATTATAAAAAATAGAGAACTAGAATGAGAGAGGGGAAGAATATATAGGAGAATCTCAATGATTTTATTTAGGGGTGTCAATTTTTGACACAACCCGAAACCTAATTCGAAAAAATCCGGGTTAGGGTCAACCCGAATCCGAAACGGGTCGGGTTCGGTTTCAACAAATAAACTCGTTTTAAAAATCGGTTCGGGTTCGGGTTGACCCAGCAACCCGAAATTGACCCGAAAATGACACGAAAACTCCTATTTGACCCGGAAACTCGAGGTTGACCAGATTTTGACCCAAAAAACTAGCAATTTTAGGTCAACTTCGGGTCAGGTCGGGTTCTTGCCTGACCCGTTTTAAAAACGGGTCGGGTCGGGTTCGGGTTGAACCGAATAGTGCCGGGTCAATTCCGGGTTCGACCCGAACCCGACCCGTTGACCCGAATTGACACCCCTAATTTTATTGCTTAGAAAATAAAGTGCTCATTACAAATAAGTTATATATTGTATGTCATTAGGCTTATCATATAATTCTCTATTTATAAGTAGGTATAAGTAGAGGTAATCATCTAAAAAGAAGAAGAAGAAGAGGTAATCATCTATGAAAAAATAATAATAACTGAACAATGAATTACTTGAATGACTGACCGATGGCTGGTGGTCTTCAAATAAAATTTTTATGTCTCAATTAATTGATCAACTTAATTAGTCTTTCAAGCATATATAAAAGCAACATGTGCATGTTTGCAGAAAAAAAACAACAAGGAAAAGTTTGTATTTTCCTTGTTTCACCATATTAATTGAATATAAAAATGATCAATATAGGCTTTGTTTGGGACAGTTTTTAGCCACTTTTTTTAAGAAATTTTTATATTCGATATAAAACTGATGTAAAAGCAAGTATGAAAACTATCTCAAATGGATCTATTTGAGATAACTTTAGCTGTTTGGTTTTTCAAAATATTACTACTATTGCGTCCTAGAATATTCATGGCAATAGAGAAAGATATATAAAGTTTAACGTCTTAGTTTTGTATGAAGATCCAACAGATAATTAGATAAAAGATAATGGTGTAACGTTCATAAGAGACCAGAGTTTTAAAGTAGAAATATTTGAAAAAGGAAAAAAAAATCACGGGACTTGGCCCAATTTGAATGAATCCACTAGTGAGATGGTTCATCATAGAATTGGTTCCGAAACCTTTCCATAAGAATGTGAATTTGGTGAATATGGGTTTGTGTAATGTTAACATGGTGGTTGATGCCAATTTAGCTCTTTCATGTGTCGCTATTGAGAAGGCTTTGATGGATCTTGTTAATGGTTTGTCTCATGATAGGTTGTATGACTCCTCTAGTGGAGTGGTTTTTGCCTCTGATAAATCTCACTTGGCTTCTTTGGAACCGATTTTGTCTCCTAATGTTATGGTTGCAAATGAGAGTGTGCCTCTTATTGATGTTCTTGTTTCTCTCATATCTAATGATGTTTTGAAAGCCCAATTGGTGTTAAATGTGATGGATTCTTGCGTGACCCAATGTGATTGGCTTGATGAGTTTGCTTCCTCCCCTTTTGGTGGGGAGGATTTTGATGAGCCTGAGGATGAGTTTCAGGTGAGGTATAACTTGGATGTTGGTCCCATAGTTGACAATGCCTTTTCCCATGGGGGTGATAAACATCGTAGGCAGAAATCTAAAAAGAAATCATTCTTATTGGGATGTGATTGTTTGGTTTTGGTGTTTTGGTTTGAAGGCTTGGTTGTTGGTTGTGGTTACTTTTTGGCTGTGCTGTTTGGGTTTGGGTTGATTATGGTGTTGGGTTGGGAGTAGGGTGGAGTTTTTCTTTTTTTGCGGTGATGGTTGGCTGAGTCTCTGTTGGTGGTTGGTGTTTCCTCTTTTGCATTTTCTATGATGCCTCTTTCTTGCAAGTTGTTGTCTTGTTGGATCTCTTCTGGCATTGACGTTGGTTGCTTCCTGTTGACCGCTCATGGGTGGCTCTCTATGTGGTCATGGCTTTTGCATTTTTATCTATTCTTTTGCATGATTTTGTATTTAGATTGAATCTAAAGGTTGTAGGCTTTACTTTAACCAATGTATTTAGATTGAATTAACGCGTAGGCTCCTACAGTGTGTTTTATCAAAAAAATAAGGAAATACAATGTTAGTCATGAATAATTTCACATCTATAAATAGATAGTCGACCCAATCAGACCTGTAGCAACCTAAGAATAACCTTTATTTAAAAAAAAAAATAATGAATGATGTAACTATTAATTTAAAATTTCTAACAGACATTAGAAAATAAAAACGCAAATTTAAATTTATTGATAGAGAGACATTTGTGCTCAGTTGAGCACATTCAAAGTTACATGACATAAAATATCATTTCTTATTGCACAATCCATTATTATTTATTCTATGTATTAGAAGACAGATACACTCCTTCTGTTCTTCAGCACTTACTCTGATAGCATACCAACCATCTCTACACCCTGAAAATCACATAGAAATGCAAGCAAAAAAAGAAAATTAGTTTCATTTTTCATATTTAGAGAGACTATTCAGTAAATAAATATGCAATAAATGTGAAAAATAAATATTTTATAAATAATTATGAAAAAATTTGCTCAATTGTTTAGATAAAAATGTCATCAAAGTCATTGAATTTCCTCTAAAATTAGCCCAACACAATATTTATTTGATTTTTAAAATAAATCAAATGATTTATATGTTAAAATTTAATGACAATATTCTTATCAATTTTTTTTTTCAAATGAATATCAGCTTTTAGTAAAAATTTAAGGAGAATTTAAACATAAACCATTAAATTTTTATATATTTATAAGTCTAATACCTAAATTTTTATATTTACTTATATAAAATTATAATAATTAAATTACATAAAAATAGTACTATTAGTATTAACACGACTTAAATAAAATATATATTTTCATGCGCATCTCTGCAGTAATTTAAATACTAAGGCTTCGTTTGGGACGGCTTTTTTACTGCTTTCTAAAACGGAGTTTTAGTACAAAATTTTTTATTTTTGTACTAAAACTCTGTTTTAGAAAGCAATAAAAAAGCCGCCCCAAACGAAGCCTAAAATATTATGCATAAATAAATTTAAATATCTGATATATAAGTACATAAAATCTCTACGGTACATACAGAAATATCTCAAAATTAAATAAAAAATAGATATAACTAAAAATTATTATTTAAATCATTAATTCTCCTCCTTAAAATTAATTATAAAGTTTTTTTTTCCCATAAAATTTGAACTTCAATAATCTAAAAAAAAAATTTATTTACTTACTGAACGTAATCAATTTCAATCTTGCCGGCATCCAAATTTGCGATAGTTGAGAAAGCTTCTTGGGAGAGATCAATGGTGCCTCGGCAACCAGAAGGGCAATAATCGACAATCTTAACCACAACGCTTGCACCTGTACACGGGTGAAGATCACCAGCATTGGTTGGACCTGTACAGGTCACCCGATAATTTCGTCCGCATGCCGCACGATTATCCCATATTGTATCGCTCGCCGCAGCAATCAACGTACCCATGTCGTCATATCCGTAACACGAAGAAGCTACACATACACACATAAATATAATTTTAATTTGCTATTTTTGATAAGTATAATAAATATATATTATATGGGTAACTATAATTTTTTATAGAAGAGATTATAATATTATTATAAGAAAATTAATATTTTTAAAAATATTGTAAGTATATATATACCAGAGGCTAATCAAATGCAGCCACATCATCCAGTACCGAGCTCAGTACCGAATAATACTGAGCCACGGTACTGAATTGGGGTGACGTGACACATTTTCATTGGGTTGTGGACGGGTTTCGGCGTACGCACATAATAATTCATTTTGGGCCCTAAATGTTTATAAAAATATAAAGAAAATAGTTAGAGCTCACGTGTATATGGAGGGGTATAGTAAGTTGCAGTTCCATCAATGGCAGAAGAGAGAGCAAAGTGGCAGAGAACAATGGTGAGGGCAAGAACAATCTGTTTCTCCATTCTTCTCTAAAATCTCTAATCGAATACTAACAATATATCTCAACTATGATCGATGGAAAGTAAGGGGAAGAATTGGTCCTCTTTTATAGGAGAAGATCGATATGCTAAACGTGATGAATAGTGGAAGAAAATTCAGACATTGATTAATTAAGTAGTTTCTAGTCGTCCCTTAGTCATTCTAAGTAATTTATGGTCAGTCCATCTTTTTTTTGGTCTTTGTTTTGTTGGAGAAGATAACGACTATTCATCTTTGATTTCAGTTTTGAAGATTCAAACATCAAATTGTACTTGAAAAATAATCCGTAAAAGAAGAAAAATTTATGTCAAATCGTAATTTAGGCTTCGTTTGAGATAGTTTTTTCATTGCTTTCTAGCTAAAACAACTTTTTAGTATATAAATTTTCTGAAAGCAATAAAAAAATAGTTGTCAAAAGTTGTCTTATACGAAGACTTTGTTTGAGACGGCTTTCTTACTGCTTTCTAAAGCAACATTTTAGTATAAAAAATTTTTGTACTAAAAAATTTCTTTTGAAAGTATTAAGAAAGTTGTTCCAAACGGAGGCTTAGTTTATTGCTTGGATAGTTTTGTTAGGCATGACTCAATCAATTTGTGTAAGAGTAAAGATTCAAACTTAATAAAATCTGCATAAGAAATTAATTAGGATTGGTTTTTGTGCAAGCTTCAGTAGGCAATGAAATAAATTAGGGGTGTCAATTCGGGTCGACGGGTCAGGTTCGAGTCTAACCCGAGTTGACCCGAGCATAAATGGCTTGACCCGAACCCGACCGGTTTAGCTAAACGGGGCAGGATTTTTAACCCGGACCCGACCCACGCGGGTTAACGGGTTGACCCGACTGGACCCGAGAACGCGAACATTCGCTGAGTCGCGACTCACGCACACGGATGCTGGCGCTGGGCGACTTGGCTAGGTCGTCTAGTTGAGGCGGAGCGGCCCGCGTGGCTGCGTTGGGACGAATGGCGATATAGGCGGAGAGGCGGAGACGCGGAGCGACAGAGTCGTCATGACGCGACGGCAACTGTGCGAGTCAGCGCGACGTTGATGTGACGCGACGCGACGGCCTGTGACACTGTGTCCTGACACCTGACGGACTCGAGAGCAGCACAACGCTATCATGACGTGATGGATCAAATTTTCGGGTCAACCGGGTTGACCCACGACCCGCAGGTTGTTGGGTCAACCCGAACCCGACCTGTTTTTCAAACAGGTCAAAAATCCGAACCTGAACACGACCAGTTTCACAAACGAGTTGACCCGAACCCGAATTTTTTTATGTCATATTTTGGGTCGTGTTAGAAATTGACACCCATAAAATAAATAAATAACTCAAAAATAAAGACCATATAAAAGATCGATGGGCTGCTGAAAAATGAATTACTTGAATGACGACGACGGCTGGTGGTCTACAAATAAAATTTGTATGCCTCAAATCAGTCTTTCAAGCATAAAAACAACATGTGCATGCTTATAGAAAAAAATAATAATAATAAAAAAGTTTGAATTTTCTTTGTTTCATCATATTTATTGAAGGTAAAAATGGTATAACTTAAGCTTTTATTTGAGACAATTTTTTGCCACCGTTTTTTCATTGTTTTCAGGATATTTTTAAGCTAATATGAAACAGCTGTAAAAATTAGAAAGAAAACTACCTCAAATGAAACTTTAAAATCTATTTGAGAGAATTTTAAGCTATTTGATTTTTCAAAATATTACTATGTCTCGCTGCTCTATAAAAGTTTTTATGATAAAAAGTGTTTTTTACAACCAGATGCAAAATATTATTATTTAATAAAAAAATATTTATAAAACTCATAATTATTAATAAAAAAATTTCTCACAATAATTTTACAATCAATTTTATAAAAAAATTTAGCTGCTCAAAACAAACCATTAATTTACTCCTAGAAAATAAACCAGACTCTCCATTTCACACCAAGGTCTGAATTCAATTGCAGAACCAGTCTTAATTTTCAGGTGAGCAAACTTATAAGTAAATGTGTATAGATTTATTTTTTCATAAATATATTTACAATCAAAATTTGTTCTGGGGGCGCTGCCCCTTGACCCTCTATTTGTTCATATATTTGATCGTTGCACACTTCGGTCGGGGGTCTAAAGGGGCAACGCCCCTGAACAAATTTTGATTCTAAAGATATTTTTGGATTTTTCTTACTATTTCTCTTTGTATTTGGTTCATCATTCCCTAACAATAACTTCTCTACATAATGTGTTTAATTATGTTGGGACAATTGCCTAAAGACTATAGTATTTTGAAACTTTTAAAGGAGGCAATTGTCTAAAATCCCTTGTTATAAAGACTAAAAAATAGATGGATAAGGATAAATTACCGAAATAATTACCGAAATAATTACATAATAATTACATAATAATCCAAGTTCTACTAAATAGTTAGGAAAAAATATGGAGAAACACTTAATTTGTTCTTGCACTCGCCATTGTGCTCTGCCGCTTAGCTCTCTCTTCTGCCACTGCAGGAACTGCATCTTACTACACCCCATCTATATATATATATATATATATATATATATATATATATATATATATCTATACTACTATTATAAAAGGGGCTTGAGTTTCCTTCCTCCGGCAAATCTTGTTCATCTATTCTACTTATTTTTTAATTATCTTGGCCGTCCATTCTATTAAAAATATTTAATAAATCAAAAAATTCACATAAAACATTATTCATATATGACTCTTCAAATTCTTCCTATAAAACATTTATTCATTCATTTATTTACTGTCGTTATTTTAAAATCAATACTATACTACTATCAAATCCCGATCGTTCATTTCATTCATTTAAAAAGTAGCCTAACTTATCGTTTTTTTTAACTGTTCGGCTACAATAAAATGAGCGTTTCAGTGCAGTTAAAAAAATATTTACAGGTTCGGTTTCAATACCCAAGCGTTTTTGCCCTGATTTGCTGTCCGTTTTATATCGCGGCCCTTCGGATCCCGGTCCAGCTTTAAGTCTCTGCGTGAAGAAGTTTTTTGAAATATTAGGTGCTTCTTTGGCTTTGTTGTTCCTGTTGGAGTCGCTTCTCCTTCGTCTTTGTTGTTCCCGTCGGTTCGGAAGTCGCATCGAGAGTTCCTTGTGAAGGTAACATTATTTTTCAAGCTTTCGTTGTTGTTGTTCGCTCATATCACTCAGTTCACACAATCTGTAATATTCCTATAGCTCCCATTTGTAACTCGCAAAGCTCTTAGATAGAATAGGTTTTTCACTTTTCTTCTAACCCTAGCCGGTGCGACTTCGCTCCACACTCTCGCTATGTTGATTCTCTGAATTATTGAACCAATATGAAGGTACTTTGTTTCCCATTCGAGATTTACAAACAAGCAGAAAGAATTCAGTATTTTCATTCTGTCCATTGACATTTTTGGAGCTGTGTGGAGATTGTTAACCATTGTTGTTTTATGTGTTGCAGTTCAACGAATCCCACCACCGGTTGTCAGAAGAAGCTCGAGATTGATGACGATAAAAAATTGTATGTTTTTTGCTTGTAAATTAATTTATTCTCTGTAGGTCGTGGGTTTTGTGTTTTAGATGATGCTTCGTGTGATTAATTTACTATGGCATTTTGTGTTTTTTTGCTTGCATTTTTCTTGAATTATTTTTTGAAGCTAGAACTCTAATGTCCTTTTCTCAGGAGATTTTTTTCTCTGTTGAGAAACACAATTTCTGCAATTCGTTTTAAGGAGGACTCAATAGGGCATTTCATTTCCATTTTTACTAGGAACGCGTAGGTGCCAAATGGCTAAATTGACACCCTTGGTTAATCGTGAATGAAAAGCGCTGCTTGTCTTGCTCTAGGCATAGGAGCGATTAAGCTAAGCCGTCCCTTGCTTATCTCAACTTAAATCTCCCTAATTACCTTTTTCATTTTAATGATTCAAAGAACTTCCGCCCTTCGCCCTTATAATTGTACGTTCGACAAAAGTCCAGCGTGTTGACTGGCATGAGAACAAGGGTTAATTATGCAAATTTGAAAAAAAATACATGAACAAATGTTTGAATTTGCAATGGGAAATAGTGTTTAATTTCTTTAACATTTTTTCACTTTTTGGAAGATGAATTCAACCATTATTGAAACCTTTCAACAACAGATGATTTGATTCCCCATAAGATAAGCATCGCATGTGTTCTGTTTCTCCCTTATTAATATGTCACTAAATATTATGAAAGCTTTTTATTTGTGTTTGCTTTCTTTGATTTCACCACTTTCATTTTTTTTTTTTTTTTGCTTATATTGGTCTAGGAATGAAACTTTTTTATCAGCTATTTGACTAGGCATTGGACTATCTTCCACTCAATTACCATCCCTAATACATCAACTTTATTAGTTTTTTTTTTTTTCAATGATTTAATATAGATTTTTTGACTTCTTATTTTTCATTAGTTTTAAGAAACAGTAAGAAAGCCATCCTAAACGAAACCTTTTTCTTTTTTTCTTCATAATCCTTCAACAATACTTATATATAGTTAATTTTTACTTTTTATTGTACATATTCTAATCAATGAAGTTTATTTTAGATTATATTATCTTATGTAGATATCTTTATTGTCATCCCCCATTCAATGTATATATTCCCCTATGTATTATTTCTAATTTAACATTCATCTTTAACATACTTAAACACTTGATGCTTTGTCTTTCTATGATTATTGATTGACATGTCGCTACAGTCAAAGAATTCTTTCTATAAGCTTTCAGAAAGAAAAGGTGGTGTCTCTTACATGCCATGCTACTCTTATTTGACCTTGTTGTGCAGTAAAAGAATTCTTCAAGTAAAAGTTTTATAATCTTCAACATTGTATCTTATTTAAACAATTTTCACCAAAGTTCTTAACTTAGTGTTGTTAATGAATTTAGAGCTGTTGTCAGTTTTTCAGATTCAACAGCTTTTATTATACATTGAAGAACATCTTTTACATGCAGTTGTTATGCTCTTTTGTTATTGTGAGTAGCATGAAGTATATGCTAAGGTTTGCTGCTTTCATGTGTTCACTCAGCCATCTTCCTGATGAAAAAAAAGGGACTAAACTACAACAACACAATTCTACTTAATCTTATTTATTATTGGGAATCTTATTCCATTCAAGTAGATTGTTTTAGTACATGGTGCATTGACACCTTTGCGAATGTATCGTGGTTAGTTCCTTTGTTTAATAAATGAAGCAGTACTATTTCTCATGCTTTCTTGGGAAGGACATTGTAAGATAATCATAAAGAAAACATCAACCTGATTATTAGATATCATTCCCAATATGAAAATTTAACCATTTACTTTTTTATATTGAACCCATATTACTTCATCTTTTATTTTTAATTTTTCATTTCATATTCATATTAACAAAATTTTATTCATGCCTACATGTTCAAAAGTTCACATTAATTTTATAATTGAAATTTTATTCATTTTCATTAATAAATTCTCATCATAAAATTATATATTCATAGCATTAATTTTAAGTATGACGAAGAAGGATTCATGTAGCCGACCCCACATAGTGGGACAAAGGCTTGATTTTATTGTTGTTGTATTAATTTTAAGTATGAGCCCAATAGTTGTAGAAATAGGACATTGAATAGTTTTAAAAATTGGGATTCAAATAGTTAGAATGCATCTCATTAATTGATTATTTTTTTTTCTTTTAAAGATATTTATATATTATACGTTGCATGAGTTTCCTTTCAAGCAAAGTCCTTGCCTTTTGGCCTTTCATTTTAATTATTTAAATAAAATTCTTAGCAAATTCCAATTAAAGAATTAATTATTAGCTTAAAAAACCTTCCTTTCAAGTCTCCCATTTATTTTTTAGTGAAATAAACAACTCAATCTCTATCAAATTATTTAAGCAGCTCCCCTTCCTCTTCTCTCTGTCTCCACTCTTTCGAAGAACATATCACAAAAGATAACAAATGGAGAAAAATATCGAGTAGAAGGAAGAGTTCTTTTTAAAGTTATATTAAAGTTATATTGAAATTTCATGACCTTTATACAATCTTCAAAAGAATTAAAGATAGGAAGAGAAAATCCCCATTTGCTAAGTATACCAAATAACTAAGGTAGTATATCACATTTTACTGCAATAATTTCCCTATTCCAAAAAATTTACTCTTATCAAATATATTATATTACCAACTTTCTTATTGGTAATTTGATTTTAAAATTATTTGTAGAAATAAATTCATAAAAAAAAATTATTATTTTAAATGAAATATTTGAATAAAAAAGTAATTGTCTCTCAAATTTATTCTATTAAATATTTTTATTTATTATTAATGTTTAAAATTTTATATATTTGCAATTAAAAAAAGAACTTATAACTTTCAAGAAAATTTCACTTAAAAAATAAATAGATTGTTTATTAACTAATAAACAGAATTTACTATCAAAATAATTCATGAATAAAAGAAAATCCATGTATCATATAAAATTACGTATCTAATCATATAAAACTTATCATAATGATTATAATTATTTATAATGATCAAAATTTTCATGTTTATAATGATAATATAATTAAAATATTTATAATATGAATTTTTATTTTTATTTTTTTATTAACGTGCATTTAATGCACGGACATTTTTACTAGTATATTAAATGTACGAATATGATGCATGCATGCATGTATGTGCATACACATGCAGCATGGGCATCTTATGGGTACCAAGAAATGGGTACAATGGTTGCTGCAGCAAGCGATGTGATATGGGATAGCCATACGGCGTGTGGACGAAATTACAGGGTCACATGCACGGGTCCGATCAATGAGGGCGAGTCTCAGCCGTGTAAAGGGACCAGTGTTATCGCTAAAATTGTTGATTACTGCCCTTCAGCTGGTTGTTCGGCCACCTTTGATCTCTCTCAAGAAGCTTTATCTGTTGTAGCAGATTTAGGTTCAGGCAAGATCAGAATTGATTATGAACAGTAGAAAAGAGTAATTTGTGCGAATTTAAAAGCAAAATAAAAAATAAAAAAATAATAGTATGATGGAAAGTAATTAATTTTTTTTGTGATTATGTTGTTAGGAATTGAAAGGAGACACAAAAATCAATTCGATCGTCTCCGAACGACATGCCAAATCATCAGGAAGAATTTTTGTAAGCGTACCTGAATCCATTGAAATGCAGAATTAAGGTTTTCGGTCTTCCACGTTTAGAGCGGCGTTCTCCAAGAGAAAGAGAGACCTCTTCTTTTCACTCAAGATGGGAAATGAGGGAAATGAGAACTTCACCGCTTAAACTGGGGACCACGACCCTTATATACTTAAAATGTAAATATTTTATTTCAGTCCATCATTAAAATAAAATAAATACCCGGCCTCTACACAAATTTAATTCCATACAAAATTTAAATGAGATGCCACATAAGCCAAATAATAATATTTTAATACTTAAATAGATCACGAATTTAATTGGCTTAATTTTCGATAGCAACTAATGTATAAAACTGTATTTATATGTATAATAATATGGGCCCACTTATAAAAATTTCCCAACATATGTTTCTCTTAAATGAAGTATTTGCAACTAAGCTTCCTTTATGTGCGGAGTCCGGATATAGAGAATCGTTTGATTTTGTGACCGTGAACAATAAAAGCACAGAGGAAAATATTAACTGTGTTTTTACTATTCACGGTCACAAAACCGAATAGCTCTCTGTGTCTGAACTCTGCACGGAATAATGCCGGTGACTGGAGAACAACTTTGTACAGTACTTTTTTAGCTATCAAAATAAGGGATGGGCATTAATGAATAATTGGTTATAGGAGGAATAATATTATTGTTTGTGTGCAGCATTGATTGTGCTTACATGAACAAAAAAGTCCATTTATCAGAAAATAAATATGCATATTTAATGCAGGTTTTTTAGTGAAATGAATTAAGTTACTATATTATGATTACACAACTCATCTTGGTTTGTTGGTTGGGAGCTTATGTGAGAGCTCGTTTCTTTGATTTCCTTCTGGGATCGTCCGGGACGATGTTGAGATCGTCCAGGACGATCAGTGAAACAGCTGATTTTTTTGAAGTGGATCGTCCGGGCCGATTTTGGATCGTCCTTGGACGATTAGTGCATGGAAAAAGTCAGTGAGTAAGGGATTTTATCGTCCAATGAAATTAATTATCGTCCTGAGATATCGTCCTGGACGATTGAATTTTGTTCAGATCGTCCTGGACGATGTGGCGATCGATCGGCCGGGCCGATCAGGTTTGTTTTAAAAGAAAATCAGCTCGTTTTGAAGAGAGAGAAAATTATTTTATTATTTCAAAATATCTGAGGAGAGAGAATGAGAAGGAAAGAAAAGGAAAAGCCAGATTTCGGAGGCCGCGGAGCGCTTTTTGTCCGTAGCCGCTGTTGGGTAAAGTGTTTATCTCGCAGTAAGGACTCCAAACCCTATTTCTGTTTTCGAAGATGTCGAGTTTTGGTATTTCTGTGCTCAGATTTGTGTTTTCGTTACCGATAAACGCGCACCGTTTTGTATTGACGAAACTTTCACCGCACAACTTTTGATATGTTATTGATATGATTTTTCTACACGTTTTGAGTATTTTTTGTAACGATTGTACCGGTTATTTTGGGTTCTGTGCGATTTTGATCGAATAGATAAATATCAGATTGTTGATTGATGTTGCTTCAGTAGAATGGAAGTCTTATAATGTTGTTGTGAATGTTCTGTGGTAATTTGGTAAATTTTTGAATTTGTGATTTCTGTGTAAATTTCGTATACTACCGTTATGCCGCTGGATTTTCGTACGATTTTCAATTTTCTGAAATTGATGATTTGAACTGATATGCATACGAATGTGAGTATATGATTGCTATATGGTTATTGTTACTGAAAGACAAGTGAAGACTGGTTGAACTGTTGGTTGGAGATTGACTTGACCTGTACAGGATGGTGGGCCGATGGGCTTTCCTTTAAAAAGGGTTTGGTGTTATCCTCTATTGATTCATTGATATACCGATTGTGAGTCATAAGGAGATTACTATGCCGACGGGCACAGAGTGACGACTCTTATTGAACCAACGGATAAATATCTACAACAGCACTATGGATTTCTACAACAGCACTATGGATTATCGACTTGAAAAACGCCTTAATAGCCAGCGATGTACTTGTTCAGTAAGACTATTGTATGGAATTGCATGTGTGCGATTTTGGCTTGTTGATCTCGTTTTGGATTTATAGAGTTATGGATATCGATAGATTTCATCGACGGATTTATTGTAGTGAATTGATTTATTGCCATCGATTATGGATTTGCTGACGGAGTGCCGGGTTTACTGCATAGATTCACTGATCATGTGCAACTGACTGTTATGGATTCGACTGATTGACATGCATATTGCTTCTATCGTGCTTTGATTTCAGTTATAGGTATTAGGTGATCTGCTGGGCTTTTTGAAGTTCATTATATGTGGTTAACAATTTCAGGTCAGAGCAAGAGAGCAGGACAATGGAGATTGATCAAGACTGTCGACGAATCCTTTCACTATGGATGCCTGGGGCGTTACAGCTTAAGCTACCAACTGTATATGCGATGATTTAGTTTGAGTTCGAGTATTGTGTATGTGATGTGTGTGTGAGTCTGTCTTTATTGGCCTAGCTAGATGTCAAAAAAAAAAAAACTATATTATGATCCAGTTTGATGATTTTGATGAATTGAAGCGCATTTATATATGACTTAACATTTGTTTTTTTTTTTTCCTTTTCTTATCAAACAATACTAATTTTACTCCTATGCTATTCTATTTCTCTATAGATTGTAGAATGTTAAAATAACTATCATCAATGGTCTGAATTATTCCTAATTAATTGATCAATTTTCATTTTTAATTCTTTTTTTTTTTTTGAAAAAATTTGGCATTTTCCTATATTATAAAATCAAAAGCAGTTACAATATTATCCAAAAGAAAAAACATAAGAAAACATGTAGAAAGAAAGCTAAAACTAAAAAAGATATCTCCAATACTCTAGAAAAATAAAATTGGAGTATTGGACATTTACATGAGGGATAAAAATCATCATATAAGAGACAAAATCTATATTTAAATAAGAGATCAACTTATCTTGCTTGCTTGCTAGATTATTTGTTTCCTTGCTTGAATTCAGTAGAATCAGTCAACAAGACAAGGCAGTTGTTTCCCTGGTTGCCCTAAGACCTTCCAAGGGGATTGATGTGGCAAATGATCATCATTGTCCAAGTCCAAAAAAAATCCGCATTTTATGCAGATGTCTGACTCGAATTAGGCCATCAATATTCATGATAAAGTTCCAAGAAGTATTACAGCGGAAGAAATCAAGATATATTAGATTCGAGCAATCCATCAAAGTATCTTAGTATAACTTCATCCCAATGCAGATCATTAAATCATAAAAACATAGTATATAAACATAGCCAAAATGGAATCACTTTAGAAATTATAAGTTCAGTTTCAGCTTCACCAACTCCCCTCCTTCACATTTGGAAAGTTTGAACCTTACTGACTTTGTGATGATTTTGACAAGAGTAGTAGCGCATACAACCATATTATCAAATTTTCTATTATTTCTTTCATGCCAAATGTGATATATGATAGCATTAAGTATGAGCAAAATCCTTCTTTTAAAATTTTTCTCACCCGGCAAACTCCCAATAAACTCAAATGTCTATGTCTCTAAGTAGAAAATTCAAGCAACTCAGGAGCAATTTAAGCAGCACAGCGATAGAGTATTCATAGTCAAAATATAAGTGAGAAAGAGATTCTCTGCAACTAAGAATGTCCATATGAAGTTAGAATTTATAATCTATAAGAAAAAAAGTTTAGAACCAATAACTCTTAGTAGATATTTTATTGGATATGTTAAAAAATCTAAATGTTATAAATTTTACGCTCCATCTAATAGCACTAGAATTGTGAAATCAAGAAATACAAAATTTCTTGAGAACGACTTGATTAGTATGAGTGATCAATTATTAAGCTTAGTTCCTCAAAAGAAATATATTGATGTCAAACTTCTATTTCAAGTGATAGGCATAACACTACTCAAGTTCAAATACATGTTAAACAACCATTAGTAGAGATTTCCACAAGATACTAACGAATCAACATATATAGTTAAAATAACTATCATTAATTGTCTAAATTATTTATATTTAATTGATAGTTTTTTAGTTTTAATTCAGCTTTTAAAATGGATTCTTTTTAATTTTAATTTAGCATTTAAAACTTATCGATACTTAATTTTAATTTGGGAATTAAATCCGACCATTTATCAATTTTAATTCAGCTTTTAAAACTGAAATTTCAATTTTTGTTGTGATGGGCAGCAATTAATTCCAAATTTTTATATACTTTAGGTCTCTAAGCCTTTCCTTCTAACATTTCTAAAAAGAAGAAACATACACTATAAAGTTAGGACGTACAGAAAAAAAAGTTGGGACAGAAAATGTTTAAAAAAATAGAGTGAGAATTTTACGTCTCGGCATTATATGAATATCCAACATACAAAAAATAGAACACAAAATTTTTACGTGAAAAACCCTGAAAATGGGAAAACCTACAGGGTCACACATAGTTGAAACGATTCCAATAGTTTTTGAATAGATTATAGTTAACTAAATCAACCTTAAGGATGATCATATTACAATAATCAACCGTATGGTTGAAATATAATGACAAACGAAGGTCAGGTGCATTTCTAACGACGTTTGGTCGGAAGTACGGCATCTGTTAGTGGTCCGGCAGAAGTCCAGATGTCAGTCGGTGGTCCGGCGAAAGTCTGGGCATCAGTCGGTGGTTTGGCGGAAGTCCGAAGCCAATCGGTGGTCCGGCGGAAGTCTAGCATCAGTCGGTGGTTCAGCGGAAGTTTGACGTCAGTTGGTGGTCCATCAAAAGTCCAACGTCAGTCGGTGGTCCTGCAGAAGTCCGAACGATGGTCGAGGAGGAGCTTGGTGATAAGAGAGATCTCATATATTTCTTTTTTGCTTCCTTAATTGGGGTCCCACTTTTCATGAGAAATGAGGGGTCTATTTATAGATTTCTTAGAGTGTTATGAACAGTAAATAGGAGAAAGATGAAGAGTAAGCCGGTAAGTTGGGAGGGGTTTGCATGGACGACCGATATTGATTCCCTTGATCATCGATCGTTTACTGGACATTTGAATGTCATAATGATATCAGAATTCAACGATCTTGGGCTCGTTGGATTCATCTCGTCGAGCCGCTTGATTCGAATATAAGCATGTCAGTTTGGAAACCGTTTGGTAATCAAAATTATGATATAAACCTTCAAAATGTGCTCCAGGTCTTTGATTTGAAGTCATTTGGGCTTGGATTGAGTCGAATTTGGTATCATTGGGTTCGTATTTCCGAGACGTTCAAATTCGATTATAAGTTTGCTGAAATTGGAGTTCAAAGGGACCCATATTTAATTTTTGATGTTTCTAACTTGATTTTGCCTCGAGATTCGTGCCCGATCAAGATAGTTTTTATGATATATCAATACTAAAAAAACTACTCATGAGTTTAAGTAATTAGTATAAATTAATTAAAAACATCTAAGAAAAGTCTAGTTATTTTTCATTCCTCAACTTATTTCTTAATATTTATACTCTAATTCATCATTCATCCTTGCATCCTTGAGTATTCGCGGTGGTAGAGAAATATAAAGTTTAGCGTCTTAGCGTTGTATGAAGATCTAGCACACAATCAGATAAGAGAGAGGGTGTAACATTCATAAGAGACACTAGAGTTTTTACGTAGAAACCCTTGAATAGGGGGAAATACCACGGGGCCTAGCCCAGTTTGAATGAACTCACTAGTATTTGCAGTCGATTACAAATGAGGCCCTTGCTTAGGAGAAGGCCTTAGGTTGATGTCACAAACGTACATCATATATAGCACATTACATGGTGGGAGTTACATAGACATATTTGTTTGGTCGGCAGGACCATAGTCGATGGGATAGAGGTTGGAAAAATCGTAGTTGGCAGGAGACCGGGGTCAGAAAGACCATTGTCCGTGATGTAGGTCGGAAGGACCATAATCTGCAAGAGATCGGGGTCAGAATGACTGTTGTAGTAGGGTGGTACTCTTGTAGAACTCTGAGCATCAGGTGGTGTCCTGACAGAAGTTCGTGCCTTAAGTGATGGTTCGATGGAAGTCCGGGCCTCATGTGCTAGTCCGGCGAAGCAACGACGTCAGACGGTGGTTAGGCGGAGGTGAGAGCTTCAAGTGGTGGTCCAGCGAAGCAACAATGTTAAGCGATGGTCCGGCGGAGGTGAGGGCCTCAAGTGATGGTTTGGAGGAGCAATGGCGTCAGGCAGTGGTCCGGTAGAGGTGAGAGCGTCAAGTGGTGGCCTGGTAGAGCACAGGACCTTAAGTGGTGGTCTAGTGGAGCACACGACTTGAAGTGGTGGCCTGGTGGAGCATAGGGATTCAAGCGATGGCCTGGTGGAGCACAGGGCCTCAAGTGGTGGTATGGTGGAACAACTACGTTAGGCGGTGGTCTGGCGGAAGTGAGGGCCTCAAGTGGTGGTCCGGCGAAGGTGAGGGCCTTAGGAGGTAGTCTGGTGGAGCAACTACGTCAGGCGGTGGTCCGGTGGAGGTGAGGGCCTCATGTGGCAAAGATGAGGGCCTCAAGTGGTGGTTCGGCGAACTCCAGTGGTGGTTCGGCGAACTCCGGCGGTGGTCGAGGAGGAGTTTCTTCCTTCTATTCTCTTCCACTCTTCTTCTTTGTATCCTCTTTCAAGAGAAATGAGGGGTTTATTTATAGATTTTTGGAGTGGCATGCCCCGTAAATAGGTGAGAGATCAAGGGTAAATGGGGAGTGGATGGATGGACAACCGATATTGAATTCCTTGATCATGCACCGTTCGTTAAACATTTGAAGGCCTTAATGATGTCGGAATTCGGCGATCTTGGGCTCGTTGGATTCTTCTCGTCGAGCCGCTCGATTCAATTATAAGCACATAATGTTTGAAAATCGTTTGGTAATCCAAATTAATGTTCGAACCTTCCAACAACGCTTCCCGTCCTTATTTGGATTTATTTGGGCTCAGATTGAGTTGAATTTGGTGTCGTTGGGTTTGTATTTCCGAGACGTTCAGTTCTACTATAAGTTTGCTGAAATCGGAGCTCGGATGGTCCCAATTTTAATTTCGAATGTTTCCCACTTGATTTTGCTTCGAGATTTGTGGCCGATCAAGATAATTTTTTGATGGCTTATCACATCCCATGCTTTCATTGTTATAGACCCTCAAATTAACATCATCGTCTTTTCTTCACAAATTTTGGCTCAAATTTGATTTGTCAGTCAAGCTCAAGATCAAGCCCATGATAGTTCAGGCATTAATTGATTTATTTACACCTAAATCCTCATCTTCCAATGATAATTCAGACATTAATTGTATATGATTTCAATAAATATAAAAGACAACAAAAAAGTAACAGCGCTGACCGTTGAAAAGTACACGCACATATCGCTTATAAATGATACAAATCAGGTCCAAAGCTACGGCCAGCACATGGAAGAAAAAAGATGCGTGAGGATAAGGGAATTGGCTTCTAACGCATTGCAAGTGTTCAAAGTAAGCTTAGGAGAAGACGAGAGATTTCACATGGGATAGGGAGCTAATTGCGCCAAATTCCTCCTTATGTTGGGTGGTTTCTTTGTGCAATAATTAGCCTATTTACAAGTCATATAAGTCAAAAAATACTTCTAATTGAGGAGAACGAGGACCTAATCAATAAACACTTCTAGATGAAGGAGGCTTTGCTGGTGTTAATATTGAAGGATTCAAATTATCTCATCTCTTATATGCTGATGATTTGTTGGTTTTTGATAAATTTGAGGTGGATAACTACAATAATTTGACACACATTCTCAATACTTTTGCTAATGCTACTGATCTCCACATTAATTATGATAAAAGCTCTGTTATACCTCATAATAATCTCCAAAATCATCATATCATATGTCAAGCCCTTTCTATCTCTAACATCAGCACTCACGTAATTTATCTGGGAATACCTCTCTCATTCAAAAAACTAAAGGTGGCAGACTTTTTGCCACTTATGAAAAGCATCACTAAGAAAATGACTGGTTGGAAGGCAAATCTTCTTTCTTTTGCAGGTCGTTTGTAATATTTGAAATTTACTGTTATGAATTCCATGGCTTATTGGATCAGGGGATCGATATAACCTAAAATTGTCATTAAAATTATTAGAGAAGCATCCTCAAGATTTTTGTTCTTTTGTGATACCTCTGTTGTAAGGAAGATGTGTGTGGTCTCTTGGGACAAGGTTTGCAAACCCAAAAATTCTGGTGGATTGGGACTGTCATCTCTGTTAGCTCTCCAATTTGCTTTCAATTGCTCTATTATAAGCAGAATGTATAACTATGCAACTCCTCTATCATCCTGACTAATCCACAGATGCTCCTCACCTTGGCGACCTCCTCTGCACTATGCTTCTATCTTTTGGAAATCAATCTGTAACACTGCGATTTTGATGAGGAATGCATTTAAATTCATGATTACTCCCTCCTCTCCCATTTCCCTGCATTGGGACCATTGGTGTGATGGGCACTCTCTCAAAGATATTCCTTGAGTGCAATATTTTTTTGCAAGCTCTAGAATCGTCTGCTCTTGTTAAAGATCTGATTATTAGGAACTCTTGGAATTTGCCTAACACTTTGCCTTTGTCTGTCGCTTCAATCATCAGAGCTATTCCCATACATGAAAGTTCTGCCATTTCTTTAACATGGGGAAGTTCGGCTGAAGGTTTTTTTGGGCTTTATATCAAGGAGTTCTACAAAGAACTTCCACAACATTCCTGGTATAAAATGGTTTGGCACAAAAGATATGTATTGAGATTTTCCATTTTTGCCTGGCTAGCCTTGATAGGAGGATTAAAAACAACAGATGTTTTACTCAAAAGAAATATAAAAGTAGATCCTTTATGCCAGTTGTGCCACACAACTAGTGAAAGTAGCTCTCATATTTTCTTTGAATGTAACTTCTCATACTCTGTTATAACCAAACTGTTGCCGGGAACTTCCTCTTTGCTGCTTAGACAAACGATATTACACTTGATGGAATGGATTAATGGTCTTGAGTTCACTGAGGCTGCTGTTGAAAAACTATATCTTCTCATTACGTGCTGCTCTATATATTTCATATGAAAAGAAAGGAATGAAAGAAAATTTGGGGGTTCTTGAGCTGTTACTCCACTATTACATAAAAAATCAAAAAAGCTGTTTTTTTCTAAGATCTATAAGTGGAAAAATTCTGAAAAGCTTATGGATCTCTTGTAAGTGGATTGGTTGGAGATGCGGCTTTCATATCGTCTATTTCTTGTTTTTGTGGAGGCATATTTGTTTGGTTGCTGCGTAGATGTGC
Organism: Dendrobium huoshanense; assembly: GCA_016618105.1. Taxonomy (NCBI): domain Eukaryota; kingdom Viridiplantae; phylum Streptophyta; class Magnoliopsida; order Asparagales; family Orchidaceae; genus Dendrobium; species Dendrobium huoshanense. The sequence goes on from CM028355.1 coordinate 45,964,177, forward strand.
AGCAGCCAGCAATGATGATGTTCACTTATCACCTGATTTTCTTCCTATGATGGTCTTTGGACGACCAGGGATCTCTCCGTGCGAAAGTTATGTTGAATTTTGACTCTTAACTAAGCCCTGGCTTGCTCGTTGGTCCGTTTTTCTTATTCTGTTTTCCATCTTTGTTTTTGGTTGTATTTTGGCTCTGGTATAGCATTTTGATCACTGTTTTGATTTTTGAGCTCTTATGAGCTGCTCCTGTTTTTCTTTGGAGCCTTAATTTTACCTGTAATTTTTTCCTTTATAATATACGGGCAATGCCAAAAAATTTCCCCAAAAAAATGAATGGATGCTCTGCATTTATCAAAGCAATGTCCTTTGGGCTATATAGAGTAAAAAAAATCTAAAATAGAAGCCGCACATTATAGTTCTAAAAGATCACCTTGTAACCTGATAAATTTACAATTACAAGTCGCATTTAAAACTGCTAAATCCTATTTGTACAGATTTCGAAATGGCCAAATAGTTTTTTGCCTGTTGGCAGTAAATTATGCAATATTTAATACATCTTAAAGCAGGTGATCAAGTTAACTTGCCAAAGCAAAGTTAGAAGTTCAGCAATCCAGAAATGAGAATGAGAATATTAATTCAATAGTTGGCGCTTACAGAAAGAAATCATGGTCAGAATCATTCATTTATTCAATTTATTTTGGAAAAATACAACAAAAGAGACACCCTAAGAATCCGTTCCTCAGCTAAATTCGGGAGCAAAAGAAGAACAAGTTAAAAGGTGAAGAGCCACATTGACAAGCCTAACAATTAACAGGTACAAAGAATACAACAACAAAGAAAAAATGTTGAGATAGAAATACAAGACATCATTGAATAAATCTCTACAGCCCAGCAGAAACCAGTCCATGCAAGGTTATGATCCCAAGCACAACTTGTTGATCGTCAATAACAGGCAAGAACTGGACAGCAGATGGTGGTGACTCCATTTTTTGCATGGCTTCTACCGCCATTGCTTCTGGTGTGATTGTTCGTGGGTTCCTGGATCGAATAGATAAATGAACAAATATGCATGAATAAAGGCCCGTCCTTCGCTCATGGAAATCAAAAGAAAAAAAATATCTAGCTTAAAATAGCAATTATTCACCGAAAAACATTTTCCTCAAAAATAGAACGATGCCACTTGAATTGAAGAAACTTGTATCTTGTATTGCTTTTCTTGTTCGTGGATTCAATAGAAGAAGTTTTCCTTGTGTTTTCTGTCCAATCTTCTGAAATTCCTACATTGTTTTGCTGATTTCTCTCTAAAATCAGCATATTTCTCGCTGTTTTCACCAACTATTGATAGGTTTGCTTGCGAACTCAAGTATTTCCTATCAAAATCTTTTGACATCTCATGGCCTAGCAGAGGGATAAGGAGCTGTGATGAATCATGCTACTCTGGTTACCCATATGATAAAGCATGGTAATATATATATATATATATATATATATATATATATATATATGATAAATCATGGTACGATCAGAACTAATTCAGATGGAGAAAATTTTGAAGAGGATGAAAAAATAAAAGATAAAAGGTACAGCTATCAGCATTTTGTAGGAGAAATGGACATCATTTAAGGTTGCTGCTAACCTTGAGTTGCCAACCGACAGCAAGACAATGGACATGGAAAAGCTCGATATTTGGTTTTAAGTATCTTGAGAGCTACTTTTCTTTTTGAAGGTACAACCATGCAAAAAATAAAAAGCCTTGTTGAAGCTATCTTTGGTCATGCCCTTATGTGATGAAGCAAGGAAGTTAGGAACAACAATTTGAGAGCAGACAGAAGAAGAAGTAAAGAATCATCTACGATCATGTCCACAATTCCTTGCTATTCTTCTATCTAGAATTTCAGGGTTAATTAAACCCATAGGAACTTGATTCATTGAATTTTGAATCATCTTGTTTATAGAATTTACTTGGGGTTGGTTTTTGATAAATATAGGCAATGTATTATTGATTTTGATATGATTATATTAGTGTTGCATGACAAAAACATTTGAAGTAATTTTAAAAGGTTCTATTCTCTAGGCTAATTTATTTTTTATTCTAATATTTCTTTGTTATTCGGTTTTCTTTTCAATATTCATGTTTTCTAGGCTATATGTATATTAAGGGTGTTACTAATCACAGTTGCCATATTAAACTTTGTGCCAAGCTGCATCTTCAATTTCCTCTGCATTACTTATTTTCCAAGCATTTGGCTAATGCTGAGGCCTCAAACCGAAAAGGGCTTCCTTATTCTTATAACTTTTTTTATCTCCACTCTGTAGGCATTATCTTCGAATGACTGAATTTGGCATCGTTTGGGGTGGCTTTCTTAATGTTTTCTAAAACGACTTTCTAATACAAAAATTTCTAGTTGTACTAAAAAGCTGTTTTAGAAAGTAGTGAAAAAGCCGTCCCAAACGAAACATTTATCAAAAGAAAGCTTTTTGATGACTAATTCCTACTTCATAAAAGTTAAGTTCCATTCAGCCTAGACTCAGCAAACAGACAGCCAACTTGCCAATTTTACATAAAAAAATAAAAGATAAAAATAAAAACTCAATATCATCACTTTATTAAGATTAGAAACCAGTCAGACATATTGAATTCTAACGCTCTAGCTAGATTAGAGAATATATAAACTTACACAACTTTTGAAAGGTGAGGCTTCAGGGTGGGAATATTACTGTCAACAATTAGAGTATACATTGAGAAACTGAGAAGGAATAAGAAGTGAATGGGAAGGTACTCATCTGGCATTAAATGTCTAAAGCAACAGTTAGGTAAGATCACTGAAAAATAGAAAATAGGCAACTATCCCACCTTACTCTCCCTCAGTTGGGAATTTAACAGGCTTCCTATTAAAGGAAAGTGCTTTTGAAAGAGAGATTTCACAATGCAGTCAATCTAAATAAAATCCCAAATTGCTAGATGTCTTTGAGCAAGCCCTTCTGTATATTTGATTTGACATCCATTAAAAGTTTTGAAAATGAAAAGCATATTATCAAAATTTCTCCTATGAACAAGTACTATTTTCATGCATATTTAAGAAACATATTAATATAATATAACTAAACAGTAAACCTTCCTATGCTATTATGAAATGTTTTTGAAACATGTTCAAGTTCATAATTAAATACAATAAGAATCTACCTGTTGCACATTTCACCAACGGTGAGTTTGAATATTTTTTCACCACTAGCTTTGAGGGTGCGCCGCAAGTCACCATCAGTGAAAGTCCCAATCAGTTGGCTTTCAGCATTAACAACAAGCAGGCATCCACATCCTTTACTAGTGAGCTCTGTAAGTTGACCCATTATCATGTCTGTTTCTTTGCAAAGTGGAAGTTCGTCCTGTTTCTTCATCAAATCTTTCACCTGCATTGAAGACAAACACTTCAAGTTGCTAATCTCAAGATCAGAAGTTATTTCTTCCCAAACTGTTTTGGGTATTTTGCATTTCATGTATAGGAACTCCCAAAAGATGGTTTAGCAAATATACTCAATATTGAAAACTAAAATTAGATGCATTTCCAAGGAAATCAAGAACAGATGAGGCGAAAGTAAGTAAAACAAGAAAGGATAACGAGAAAGCAAGGATCATCTAAGAAATTTAATATCAAGTCATCGTCAACCTCTGTTCTAGTTCAGATAAATGACAAGCAAACAGAGAAAATGTTCATTTGTATAATATCCAAGAAAAACTAGATAGACTAATACTGAGATAGGGCAGGGATCGTTCAAAGAATAAGCTCAAAGCCATCTAAATCTATTACAAAAATTGTCTTAAATATGAGTTCGATGTTAGTTTTGTGTGGAATTTGATTGTGTCGATCAATTAAGTTGTACGGTTATCTTTGACCTTAATTCCACTAGTCTACCTCACAAGGGTCCTCCCCTGCTTGGGTTTGGGTGTTTAGTACCCGGGATTTTTTTTTTCCCGTACAATGTTGTGGTGCTGTGTATCCAAGTGCTACGACGTTGTATTGTGTAGTCGGAGAGAGAGAGAGAGAGAGAGAGAGAGAGAGAGAGAGAGAGAGAGAGAGAGAGAGAGAGAGAGAGCAGAGTAGAGCGTCGTGACGATCCAGACTTTGGCATTGTGACGCTATTAAACAGAGAGGGTTGGGCAGTTTTCTTTCTTATTTTTTCATGAAGGGTTGCGTCCATAAGTGATTTTATTGTATATCTTTCCTAGTTCTTATATGAAAACGTGTGCAAGAGTAAAGAGAGACAAGGAGACCATGAGAGAGGAGACATTTATACTATCCCAAATTTTCATAGCAAATTTTTTGGTGTGGTGTGGTTCCATAGTTTTTTCTCGGTTTCGAATTTTTTCATGCTAAATCTAGATGTTTTTTATTTATGCTGCAATTTTCTATTTCTTATTAATTTCTTTGCGTGTTTTAGAGAAGATAATCTACTATTTAATAAGAGAAATTGATGAAGAAAAGGATTAAATTTGATGACAATACGATAATGGACCTTAATTATGATCTACAAGACTACAACACTTGGATTTCTTAGCTCATCCTCCTCAAATGCCATTGGATTTCATCTACGCCTTGGCAAAAGTGCCCTGATTGGAGAGAGAAAGATGCCTGTGTACTATAAAAGCAATTGATTAAATGTAGAAATTACAAGTGGTATGAAGCAGTCACAATCCCAAGTAAGAAAAGCAAGCCTACAGACAGCTGTAAACAAAATCTGAGCAGAAAAGCTCAAGTATAACCTATTGAAGTAAAATGTGAACCAAAACTAGCATAAAAGGAAGAAGAAAACAACTGAAAAGAGGAGTTGATATGGACAAAAACTTCAAAAAGGTATCTTAAACAGCAAAATAAATTCAGGGAGAAGATATGCTCCCCTGGTTGCCAAGTCCTCAGTTCAATCTACAGAATAATTCAAAAGACCAGACAATCAAAATCTCAAACCAGGACTGTTTTCCAAAAATAAAAAAATTCTTTAAACAGCGTGCAATGTCACACAATTCCACTACTGGAAGGTATCCCGGATCCGCAATTCAGAATTTAGCAAATTCATAACGTAAGTTATTTTCAACGCAGATTCGGGATTTGGTCAAAGAAGAACAAAATGATTGTCTGTGAAGTAATGCAGGAAGAAATAAAGAAAGATGAAGCGAAATACGAGTTTTCGAAGGTTGAATAAAGCAAAATAAGGAAAAAGAGTAAAAAAGATCTGCCAGCATTCCGCCGAATACCTTGAAGATCAGGCTCTTGCCGATCTTTCCCGCGGGATGGTTGCGCGCATAGCTCTCTTTGGTAAGCTTCCTAGCCCTCATAATCGCAGCCACCACCGTGTCCCCAAACACCATCTGTATAGCGGAGGAGGTGACGGGCGCGAGGCCAAAGGGGCAGACCTCTCTTTCGAGAGGAAGATGCACATTCATGTCGCAGAGCGAGGCAAGGGGATTTCCCTCGACAGATGTCAAAGAGATCAAGCGAGCTCCTTTGGCACGAGCGCAGGGGACCAGATTGAGGAGCTCATCAGAGGATCCGGACTTGGAGATGAGGACGAGGATATCAGAGGGGAAAAGGGCACCGATGTCGCCGTGTAGGGCGTCTACGGGTGGAAGGTAGGCGGATCGGGTGAATCCGAGGGAAGCGAGGGTTTGAGAGAGCTTCAGAGCGACGAAGCCAGACTTACCGACGCCAGAGAAGAAGATGGCGCCGGGCGCGTCTAGAAGGGCTTGGGCGAAGGCTTGGGCGTGGTCGAGGTCGAGCTTGTCGAAGAAATCGTTGAGGTGACGCTGCTGGCTCTCGAAGAGAACCCTTAACTCGCATCTGTTGATGACGGGAGCGTCGCCATTCTCGAGAACCTGCAGGCCGCCGGTTGACGGCAAAGAACCCATTTTTCGCAGTTAGGATACCAGTGGAGAAAAAGTTGGGTGATATACCGTTATGATCGATCTCCCGGTTTCAAACAAAGAACTTCGGCCAATGAACAAAGACAATCTCAAGAATTAAGGGTAATATTAGAGAACCATATAATTTTTAATATTTTAATATATTTTTATACTAGTAAGAATTTAAGTTGTTCAAATTCACATGGTTTCATGGGATAAGGTGTGCATGCCCAAGCAATTTGGGGGCTTAGGATTGCCTTCTCTGAATGGTATTCAATTTGCATTTAACTGTTCAGTTATCTTGAGGATGTACAATTTGGCTTCTCCTCTCTCTTCCTGGTTTACCATCCGGTACCACTCACCTTGGTGCTCTCCTCCTACTGCTACGACTTTCTGGAAATCGGTTTGTTCCTCTGCTGCTACTGCTAAAAGTAAATTCACCTTTAAAATTACCTCCAATGCACCTATTTTCGTCCACTTGGATCATTGGTGCTTGAATGGGAGGTTGGATGACTTTTCTGATGGCCATTATGTCCTTCAAACTACTACCCTGATTCCTTCATCAGGGATTACATATTGGGCTCCAGTTGGGTTTTGCCTGACTCTATTCCCACCCCTGTATGCAATGCTATACAGGATATTCCAATTTTAGAGGGCTCAAATCACTGCGTAATTTGGGGGAATCATAACAAAAATAAATTTGTGGATTACATTTATGAGTATTATTCTAATTTTTCAAGCTGCCCCTAGTCCAATTTGACATGGCACTCGAAGTATGCATTGAGATTCTCATGCTTTGCTTGGCTGGCTATTGTAGGGGATATGAAAACTGCTGAAGCTTTGCATAAAAGGAACATTCAGGTCCCTCTAACTTACAGTTTATGTCATGTTTTTTTTCTGAAAATAAGTCTCATTTATTTTTTGAGTGTTCTTACTCTTTCGATATTCTATTGGTGGTTATGCCTAGTACTAAGAACCTTCTTCTAAGGCCAAACATACTGCAGCTCTTTGAATAGATTGATGGAGAAATTAGCTTCCCACAACTTGTTAAAAAATTCTATTTTCTTAGTTCTTGTTAATGCATCTATTACATTTGGATAGAGATGAACAATAGAAGATTTGGGTTCACTTTTAATAGCAGTTTAACCACTTCCTATAACATCAAAAAAGCTATTTTTGGGAAGGTCAGCAAATGGAAGAACTCCTCCAAATATGCAGACTTAAATCAGATCCTGACATTGTTAGTCAGCTGTTCATTTCCCTCTCTCAAACCTAGAAAATAGAATACAAAACAACTATGAGCAAACACAGCTCAGCAAACCAGATTTTTACTAATCTAAATTTTCAAATAATTCATTTATTAAATATGCAACTAAGTTTAAAATAATTTATGTTGAATCACTACATTTAACAGGACCATACTTGCATTATATATATATATATATATATATATATATATATATATATATATATATATATATATATATATATATATATATATATATATATATATATATCATAAAGTAAATAAACTAATACTTTGTATACCATAATAGAAAGTAACACTTATTTTCAAGCCCTTAAGACACTCAATGTCAGCACCATAATATAATGTGTATTTAGCACCATAATATGTTGGTAGGCACAAGAACATGCCCATAGCCACAAAACATAACTCCTTCCACCTACATCATATTTTCTCAAAAGCACACATTTCATCCAATTAAGCACATAATTCATTGCATTGTAGTAATTGAAATATAAGAAAACTCATCTCAAATTTTCACAAAATGCTATAAGAACATGCCCGTAGACAACTAAAATTACTATTGAATAAAACATAATGTTTCATAACGTATCCAAATTATCGAAGATTATGTAGAACACTATTTTAGGACTTTAGTTATTGTACAATATTATTTTTCAGAGTTATAATTATTTTTAATAAATTAAAATAGAACTTTTTTCAAAGACTTCATTGTAAAATTTCCAAAATATACCTAAATATTTTGAATATATCTCTATAACTTATAGAAAGTAATATGATTAAAATTTTATAGATAACAAGTTATCCACATTTTTTGCTAACAAAATTATAAATTAAATTAGAAAATTCTAGAAATCTATATATTTTTAAAACTGAAATGGGTAAAATGTCACATCTCTCGATCCAAACAACTTTTAGAGCTGGTTGGTTAGCTGAAAACAAGACGAACTGGCCCAAATTTGACTTTCTCTCTAAGAATCTCTCTCCTCTCACTAGACAATAACCCTTACGAGAAATGAATGGGGTGAATAGCAAAAAAATGATATTTTAAAAATTCAACCTAGCACTATGGCGACTTGCGACAGCATCCACTATGGCGACTTGCGACAGCATCCACAACACTCCAAGAAGTTTGCATTGATGGTTTTCTCTCTGGTTGTAGATATTTAATTGGTGTTGATGCATGCCATTTGAAATCAAAATATTTAGGTGTTCTACTATCTGCGAATTGTCTTGATGGGAATAATGGCCTCTTCACAATTGCAATTGTTGTTGCTGAATCAGAATCAAAGAAGAGTTGGGAGTGGTTTCTTAAAAATTTGTCAGAAGCATTTAGTTCTGAAATAGAACAATTGGCCTTCATATCTGATATGGAAAAAGGGCTTTGTGAAGCTATAAGGGTTGTTTTTCCAAAAGCCGAACATAGGGTGTGCATGAGACACCTATGGAAGAACATTAAGAAATTCTTCCGCTGTGAAGATGGGCAAAAATTGTAGAAGTTGGTTTGGACAGCCGCAAATAGTTTTAGTGAGCATATTTTCAATGCATCTTTTGAAGAAATCAGAAACCTAAGTCCTGGAGTATAATCATACCTGAGTGCCTTGACATGTAAATGGTCTAAATCCTCTTTTTCACACCATATTAAAAACCATTACAACACAAATAATATGTCAGAATCTTTCAATTCTTGGGTGGAAGAGGCTAGGAGTAAGCCAGTTGTGGATCTAATCGACATGGTTAGAGGAATGATGATGGAGCAACGTTCTCAAAGGAAGTTAAATTGTAGTTCTTGGAAAGGGCCACTTGTTCCTTGCGTTGAGGAATACCTAAGAGATGTCACAACAACGAAATATCACTTTATTATTTGCCAATCAACTTCAACCAAGGCCGAGGTCGAAGGAAGATACGAAAGACATGGGTTGATATTGAAAACCATATTTGTAGTTGTGGATTTTGGCAAGTGAGTGGACTTCCATATGTGCATGGTGCTTCATTCATTGGATCGAAATAGTACAATTTATGGCACAGCTATGTGGACGATCACTACTACACATCTAGGTTTGCAATTTATTATTGTTGTTTTTACTTTTATTATTTCTGTTTTCACTATCCAACTTTATATATCATTGTTACTTTCACTTTCCAATTCCATTTCATCAAGTAGATAGAGAATAACTTATGAAGGAGCGATAGGAACACTACCGGGGAAGGATCAGTGGTCGATACTTAGTGATGGAGAGGAGGTTGGACCTCCAATTTCAAGTAGGCCTCGTGGAAGACCAAAGAAGAGAAGAATGAAAAACTTCTTGGAAACTACAAAGAAGACAAAATTGAGTCATAAGTGTGGACGTTGCAACTCGTGGGGACACCATAGAAGCACCTGTAAGAACCCTTTAAATGGTGACGGACGTGGAAATGATGATGACTTTGAAATGCCAACAATATCCGCTCCATGTGAAAAAATGCCGATTAGGCGTGTTGATCGTCGCTGATAATCAACTATATCAAGCTTATATTTTGCTTCAGATTTTTGTAACATTTTGGCTTTCCCATGTTTTTGTAACTTAGAAGCAAGATGAAGCTTGTAAACGTGCTTTCTTTTGATTCAGAATTAATATTATCAGAGATGTAACATTTTGCTTACAAATTCTGTAATGGTGACAGACAAATTCTGTAATGGTGACAGACAAATTCTGTAATGGTGAGGGACATTTTTTTATGAAGCTTGTAATGGTGACGGACATTTTGGCTTTCCCAGATTTAACTTCCCATTTTTTGCTTACAAATTTGATTCAGAAAATGAAAACTGAGATCGGGTCCATTGCTTACAAATTTGGATTCAGAATTAATATTTTCAGATTTTTGTTTTCCTAGGATCTTACAAATTCTGACTCAGTTTTACTAATTCAAATTGCAATCTAAACAAAACTGTAATGCCGCATATTTGCTTACCTATTCTGGAGTAATGCCGCAGATAGTAGAACACTTGAGCGTCGGTTACAATTAATTACAGGTCGCAGATAGTAGAACTGAAGAAATTATATTTAACCATTTTAGCCTAACTTTTTTGGATTGGAGAAAACTAATTGCAGCAAGCAAATATTGAGATAACGACTCAGTATTCCCGGCAAATTCATTCAACAATTAAGCCAATATAACACATACATTTCGGTGAGAATTAAAATCACAGCAAAGTCTACTCATTAATAGAAGTGTCGGTTACAACAATGAGAGTTACGAATATGCAAATTCAACTCATTTGCTAATATAACACTTCGATATAATCTTAAAGTCACCTACAAAAAGCAAAAGCACAATCGTACTCATTTACAACTACAACACTTTGAACTCTTATTCAAGTCAACTACAACAAGAAAAATTAAGATCACCAAAAACATTTTAATTTGAAAAAAGTCATTTTTAATTGAGACAGGCTGGTTCGAACGGACTTCAGCTGCATTTGCAATTATGAACTGATTCATTTCTTGTGATAAATCATTTCGTTCGTCGACCCACCTAAAAAATTGACAATCATCCTCTGATCTGTTACGCGAGCATCGGTAGAATTTTCTGTCACGATTATTGGGTTTATAGCAAGTATAAATTGAACATTGTAGATTACAATGACAATATATAGGTATCTCCCGGTTTCGGTTTCGCTTTGATGTCGACGACCGGCTCGAACTCATTTCACAAATCGAAGATACCTGTAATTGCAAATCAAATCTTTACAAATTTCATTTATATGAACAAAGCATAAATTATTAAACGTGATTTAGTCCGAGTGTGGAATGCACTGGTTTTACAGAGAAGCAAAATGAAAATCACATCTCTTAGTATCATTTTATCAAACACATGTCATGCAACATTCAAAATACCCTTATCCCTACCGATTTAGGCCAAATAAAAAAGGGAAAAGCAAACACATATTAAGAGATAAGCAAACACATACTAAGAACACATACTTCAAAAAAATCAGAATGAACCAACCAAAGAATGAAGAATGGGGATGGCGTGAAAACGAAGAATGGGGATACTTCATCCGGCAAAGGAATGAGACGCGATGGCGTGCAAAAGAATGAGAGGCGATGGCGTAGAAGATATAAGATTTCACCTAGCAAAGGGAGGCGGCAACTTCGACTAGGGCTACTGAACCTTGCGAACTGAGCAGTCGAGCGGGATTTGACGGAGAGCGCGGAGAGAAGAGACGGAGTGGGTTTTTAGAATTGAGAATAGGTTTTTAGTGGTATGTGTGTAAATAACATAGTTTAGGTGTTAAATAAGTAAATATCCTAATTTTAAATGGTATGTATGTAAAAATCCTTTTTTTTTAATGTTATATGAATCGGAATACTATACCTTACAACAAAAATAATAATATTTTTTCATTTCCTTTTTCTTTATGCAAATGTAAAAAATTATTAAATTTTGAGGAGTTGTTGGAACAATTGCACGTACAATTTATGTCAACCTCATCACCTCATGTATGGTCTAACAGCTGTAAGGTCCCTCAATATATTAGCTAATTAATTCTTTCTGGCCAAGCAATTTTAAATTCTCCTCCAATATTTTACATTTTCCAAAAATAAAATCACGTTTTCAACTATAATCACACTGCATGATTTTACCTTTAAGTAATCACCAACTATGATTAATTGGATATTTATAATTTTTATTTATTAGTGGATGATGTAATTTTTTTTAATTTTTTATGTAATGAGAACTTTGTTTTGAATAAAATTATCATTCATTGTAATTCTTAAAATAGGGGGAGAGTTTAAGTATCTAAAGAAATCTAAAGTTTTTGTTCGACACTGGATGTTGTTCATGAATGTCAGCAATTATCGTTGCCCGACGACTATTGCTCAATCGTAGTCATCCAACCAATGTTATCTGACCATCATAACTCATTCATCATCATCGAACCGGCACAACTTGTTCACCATGGTTCAATTGTCATAGCTCATTCATTGTCGCTTGATCATCATAATTATCATTCATTGTAATTCCCGTATTCTCTAGTATTGCAGCAGAAGATCAAGCTAGTTTTATGTACTTTATAATCCTATCTTCTCCCATTAATAGCGAGCGTAGACTAATATAACTTTATTTATATCATAAATTTTTTTGAGAAGTCAAAACCCACATGTTTTTTTCTCTTTTTGAAAATTTTACGTAAAAAAACATTGAATTTTATGATCTTTTTTTATATTTAGATATGTGCTGAATTTTTGTATAAAATCAAGACGTTAAACACACAGTATAATGCCACGAATATTATAACACACAATAAAGCCTTTAATTAATTTCATATGTCATTACCCACTCTAAATTTGGAAGGGTTGCCAATTAAGCATACACTTCACTAACTAGCTATTTAATGATTTCATGACATAAAGATTGCTAAGTCATAAAGCAATATATAAAAAAGTTTTAATATCTGAATCTCTATGATAGCACACATCATCCAAAATGTAATTTTCAACTTTTGAAAGGACAAATTCTTGGATTTATTATTTACAGAATGAAGATTAGAAGATAAATATGAAGAATGATGCGTACAACATAATTATAAAAAATTGCGTATGTGCCATTGAAATTTTTTTATTTATAAAATTAACATTCAAGCATTTTTTTTATTTAATTTAATTTAACCATATTATTAAGATTTAATAAATAAACAAATAATAAAAGTTAATATTTTTATGAATGTCATTAATCTAAACGTAAATTTAAGAATATTTTTATTCTACTTTTATTATATTTGTTTAAATATGAAATAAATTATTATAAATTTTGATGTCTAATGATTGTCGATAGAAATAGCAGGACGTGATCGACGATGGCGATGGCTGAAAAATGCAAGAGAGTTCTCTATATAGCTCTACTTCTCCTCATTCCTCCTTTATTGAAGAAAGAAAGTTTATTTATAGATTTTTTGGAGTGTCATGCTCCTTAAATATAGAGAAATTAATCTAGGGCACATAGCGTTCGTGTAGCATTTAAATGCATTAATGATGTCAAAATGAAGTGATATTGGGCTCGTTCGATTTGTCACATCGAGTCGCTCGATTCAACTATAAGCATACCATATTTGGAGATTATTCGGTTACCCAATTAATATTGTGAAGCGTACAAATATGCTTCAGTCCCTTGTTCGAGCCTATTTTGACCCAGATTAGATTGATTTTGGTGGCATTGGGTTCGTGTTGTCATGACATTCAATTTGGCTATAAGGTTTCTTACTTATGTGCTTGGAAGGTCTCAAATTTAATTTTGAAAGTTTCCTTTTTCAAGAGATTAGTGACTGATAAATATGAATTTTTAGTGACGTATCAATATGCATAAAATATATACTGCCTCAGCCCAAAAGTAAAGATTCAAAAAATAATAATATAAATAAAATATATATATATATATATATACCATAATTTCCTATTTTAATTTTTTTGATTAGCACCTGCGTTAAATTTTTAGATATGCTTTAAGATGAATGTAATGTAGATTATTTACACATTATAATCATTATAAATTAGATTCATTTCAAACCTCATCTTAATTAATTTTTTTATCATAATATCTGTTAATTTTTTTCTAATATAAATATTTTATGAGATTAACAAATTTAATCACAATAAAATTTATCAACTTTTATATTCCTCTGTCCTTTATACTGATCCTAAGAAACGGTTGCACATAACAATCATTCATAATAAATTTGAATTAATTATTCATTATTTTGTATTAGTGTTTAGCCTTTTGATCCTTGATGAAATTATATATATTTTTTAATTTAATTTATTATTTTGAGTAATATATTAATAAGACTGAATAAAGTATAATAGTGTGCCAATAATTTAAAAAATATATTATTATTATACTAATAATTGAAAATTTGTGATGACAGATCACTAAGGCATGATTTGATTTGATGATGTCATTAAAGCTCTATTGATTTGATGGAATTAAAAAATAGAAAATGAGGATTTGAGAATAAAAATGATAAAGAATTTCAAACTAAATTTGATTCACTTATTTTAATGAGGAGAAATTGATGATCTTTTTCTCTTTCATGTATTATGTGAAAAGAACCTATAAATCACAACAATCACATAATTAAATGTTATTCATTACACATAAAAGGTATAAACACTCTAGTTCCCGAAAGTCTAACCAACAACACAAGCATAGTTTTAATAATTATCAGTGCTTTAAAAACCGTACCGGACCGGCCTGTTCGACCGGTTCAACCGTGAACCGGTCACAAGGCCGGTCCGGTTCAGCCCTAAAACCGCTTCTGCAAAGAACCGGACTGAACCGGTCAGAACCGTCCGGTTCAACCGCGAACCGGTGAACCGGTCCGGTTATTTTTGAACCGGCCGGTTCAAATCTCACAAATTTTAAGTATTTTTTTAAATAAATTAATTAATATATATTAAAAACATTTAATCAAAGTTAAATACACTTTATATAATAAGCACTTTTATACTCAAAGCATCATGACGCATCTTCAAATGACTTGCCCATATGCTCCCTTAGTGCAAGGAATCTAAATATGCTATATAAACAATAGCAAGAAAGTGTTTCTAAGGGATGTGGGACTAAAGAAAAGAGATGAGGAGTGTATGAGTTCATAGCATATATAATAGATATAAAACCTAATTTTAAACAGATTTTTTAATTAATTATTTTTTATGTGAGTGATAATTATTTATTAGTTAATAATAAAAATTATTTATTTATACATAATAAAAAATAATTTATCATTAATAATTTTATTTATTTATTAATGATTTTAGATATAAATTTATAAAATAATTTATCATTAATAATTTTATTTATTTATTAATGATTTTAGATATAAATTTATAAAATAACTTTTGTATACAATATATCATAAACATGTAAAATATATTTAATCATATAATATAAAATAAGAATAGTTTATATTAAATTTATAAACTTATGTTAGAATTAAATTTATATTAAATATGTAACATAAATTAATAATAATATATATTAAATTATATGATTATATATAAGTTAAATTTAAAATTTGAAAAATATTCAAATTTAAAACTATCATATTTTTATGAGTGTAAATTCTTATAATTATGAGATTTAATTTTCTTTTTTGCTTTTGTGTAAGATTTTAAAATAATTATTTTACTTAATTATATAAGTTTTTATGTTTCATAATTTTTTTTAATTTAATTTTTTATCTCATACTTTGAATGATAACATTATTTTTATGTTAATTGTATTAAATTTAAATAATACTTATTATTTATTATGTCATCCGGTTCGACCCCGGTTAGACCGGTCGAACCGTGAACCCCTCCTTGTTCCGGTTCGTTGTCCGGTCCGGTTTTCAAAACCTTGATAATTATAGTCATTGTAAATTATTTTATGTCTTTTAGAAAATTACTAAAAAATGCTCCCAAAATCTTTTTAATTACTATGGGCACAACACTCCTTCTGATTCATTGTGTATTTCTTAATAATCTCAGTGAAATAATGAAAAGTCTATTCATGGAGAGCAATTACCCCTTTTTAATAATTTCCTCACTAATTTGATTTGCAAGATATTAACATTGAATGATTCCTTGATTTCAATGCTCCTCCCTCAGGTTTCAATGCCCTAGAAACTTTAATGTGATAACTAATGATGAAAATTCTAATTATATCATCTTTGCTGCTCCAGATCCCTTAAGAAAATAAATCCTGAGCCCTGCCTAAAGCCAACACACATCTAGGTTAGTAGATGTTTTCTTTTATAACATTTATGTGTCAAGGTAGAAGTGAATATGATCATAACAACATATTTTGCAGGAAATTCAATGACCTAGAGTTTGTAAATGATTATCTTAGAAGGGGCCTAAGCATCTAGGAGTCAGCCAACAATTAAAGGTTATTAAGATAACCGTTCTCCTAAATACAAAGGGTACTAAATGATCCTAAGTCAATAAAAAATAATGATGATCACAATATTTATTTTCTTAAGAGAAAGGATACTGAATGAGACCCAATGTCAACAGGTGATGGAGGAAATCATGATAGTTACTTTATTGAAAGATGGAGACTAGATAATTGGGAGTTAGCAAGTGACTAAGGGTGATTGAGTTGGTCCTCCTGAATTGAGAGGGATGGACTGCAAGATTGAAAATAAGGTGATGAAGATTAACATGGTAGTCCTTACGTTGAAAGAAGATGGACTTAATGACACAAAGTTGGTAGTATCCTTTCCTAAATAGAGGTAGGTTAGATGATCTAGGGACAATGGATTGGGATAGTCTTTAACCTAGGCATTGGACTTAACAATTGATCAAAAATTAGCAAGTGATAAAGATGATGTAGACAATTCTACATTCTGAAGGAAGTGATCATGAATGATCTAAAGTCAATGAAAATTAATGAAACATTCAAGACTATTTTTATCTTCAACAAGATAATGACTTAAAGTTATTAAATAATTTAAGACTATTATGAAAGTCTTTCTCCGATACGGAGGGGAGCGGAGGCTAAATTATTAACATTTAGTTGGTGATAGAGGTGATTGGGGTAATACGTATCATAATATAATAATTAAGATAACTCATCTCATAAGTTGAAATATCTCGTTCCCTTACTGTTCCTCTCTGAATTGGATTTTCCTCCCAGAATCGGCCAGGACGAAGTTGAGATCGTCCAGGCCGATCAGTGCATTGAAAACAGCTGATTTCTGGAGTGTTTTCTGGATGATTTCTGGACAGGATCGTCCGGGACGATGTTGAGATCGTCCAGGCCGATCTGTACTGTTCAAAATATCGTCCTGATCATAGCCCTGGGAACGGTCCAGGACGATCAGAATTTGGTCTGATCGTCCCGGGACGATCTGGCGATCGGCCAGGCCGATATGAGTTTGATATAAGGAAATGAGCTCCTTTTGAGGAGAGAGAAAATCAGATTTTTAAAATCAGATATTTTGAGGAGAGAGAAAGAGAAAGGGAAAAAGAGAAAAGCTGGTTTTCGGAGACCGCGGAGCGCTTTTCGTCCGACGCTGCTGTTGGAGATAGTGTAGATCTCGTGGTAAGGACTCCGAACCCTGTTTCTGTTTTCGAAGATATTGTGTTTTGTTCGAGTTGTGCACTATTTTGTGTTTTCGTAGTCTACTTTTAGACCTGATTTCGTATTGACACAACTTTCATCGCACAACTCCTAGTATGTTATAGATATGACTATTGTACACGATTTGACTGTATTCTACGAAGATTTTATTGGTCGGAATTGATTCTACGTGATTTTTATCGAATAGAAAATTATCAGGACTTGATTTGATTTGGATTCTTTAGATTGATAGTCTTGTATTGATGTCGTGGTTATTCGTTGATAATTTGAAGAAATTTGGAATTTGTATTCTTTTGCAGAATTTTTGTGTAAATTCGATAGACTACCGTTACTCTGCCCGATTTTCGTATGATTTCTGATTCGGCTGAAACTGATAGATTGAATCGATATGCATATGATTATTGATATGATTGCTTTAATATTGATTATTGGTTGATTATTGATACTGATCACAAGTGGAACCTGGTTGAATATTGGTTGAAGATTGATTGATACCTGTACAGGATGGTGGGCCGACGGGCTTTCCTTTAAACATTGATTATTGATATATTGATGGGAGTCATAAGGAGTTTATTGATATGCCGACGGGCAAAAAGAGTGACGACTCTTATTGATTGAACCAATGTAAATGATATCTACAACAGCAATATGGATTCTACAACAGCAACATGACCAGTAGATTGTACTTGTTCAGTATATAGTATTGAATTGCATGTTTACTGTATTGATTTACGGATTTATTGCTTTATCGATTTATGCTTTATTGATTTGATCGGATTTACTGTATCGTACAGATTCTATTGATTTCATCGATTGATTACCGAGTATTGACATTACCGAGCATTGATATAGGCATAGATAGATATAGATACTGCATTGATAGCATGGACATGGACATCGTATAGATTCATTGTACTGCTGCCTATAGATTTTATAGATTCGCCATCGCTACTGTTTCTGCACTGTATTGACTGCTTTATAGATTCATTGTTTCGTATTGCTTTCCTCGATTGATTTCATTGATTAGATTGTATTGATTCGACAACATCGATTTAATTGACGGATATTGATTGATTGAGTTGATTTATCGATTTGCCTGCCGCTGCATTGATTGGTTTTATTGACTATTGATTTCCGCTGCATAGACTCATTGACCATTGACTGATACGGATTTGATAGATTGACATGCATATTGATAGCATCGCCGTGCTTTGATTTCAGTTATAGGTATTAGGTGATCTGCTGGGCTTCGTAAAGCTCATTATATGTGGTTGATATTTTCAGGTCAGGGCTTGGGAGCAGGAGATAGGAATTGATCCAGATCTTCAGATTTTTGTCTTTTGGTCGATTGATGATTCTTTTGTACTCAGGACATGTTAGTTTCCTTTCTTGTATTGATAGTGTAGTTCCTGAGTATTGTACATGATATTTTGAGATATGAATCGACAGATATATTGATGTTTAAATTTTATAGATGTTTGATAGATTGTTTACTGAAGGTTTTAGATGACTCTAGTAAATTGTTGGGTAATTGATTGACATTCTTTCCAAATTTGATCTTGGGGTCGTGACAAGGTTGTATCAGAGCAGTGTTATTGGAAGAATGGATTGTTACCAGAGTTGTAGGATTGGATTGAGAGATTGGGTAGCTTTAAGAGCTTCATTGGCATACATCGTTGCATGTGTGTATTATTATTTTGAATTGTGCAGGTGAAAAGATATGGATCCTCCAACAGAATCCAGTGTACCGAATGAGCAACATAGCGCAGCTCCAGTACCTTCAGAGAGTATGATGCAGTTGGCTACTGCGATTGCACATGTTATGGGGGATGCCTAGAGCAAGATGAGTGGGAGCAAGGAAGAAGAGGTAGACAGACACTTGCAGATGTTTCATAAGCTGAAGCCTTCGTTGTTCAAAGGAGCTGTGGGACCACAGGCTGCTGAGGATTGGATTCTGAGAGTGGAAAAGATTTTTGATAGCATGCAGTGTCCGGGAAATAGAAAAGTACCTTTGGCTGTGTTCCTGTTTGAAGGAGAAGCGGAGAGATGGTGGATTGGACAGCAGAGAGAGAAATTCCAGGGGAAGACCAATGCTGAGATCACTTGGGATGAGTTCACTGCAGTATTCAGGATGTGGTTTGTACCACCGTCAGCTCAGCGACAGATGCAGGAAGCTTTCATGAGATTGGAGCAAGGCCGCAAGTCAGTGATGCAGTACGAGGCCGAGTTTACTGCACTTGCGAGGTACGCTGCTCATTTGATTCCTACTGCCGAGGAGAAGTGTTATAGATTCCTGCACGGATTGAACAGAGAGCTGAGGCATCCACTAGTACCTTTCCGGACCCATGAGTTTTCTAAGCTAGTGGAGTGAGCCCGATTGATAGAGATTGATTTGGCGACACCGGTATCGAGGTACGAGGATACCAGGAGGAGGAGAGATGAGGTACGACGAGATGATTCTGTTAGAGACAGAGATAGAGAGAAGAGAAGCAGGTATGAGGGTTCGAAGAGATCCGCATCGGGATCTGCGTCACGATCAGCATCGATAGTATCATCTGGTAGTTCTAGCACGTGCATTCACTATGGTAGACGACATGCAGGTCAGTGCTACCTATTGACGGAACAGTGTTTTCACTGCGGACAGCAAGGACACAGAGTAGCAGATTGTCCTCAGAAAGGACTGGGTGGAAGGACTGATTCTGGCACGGGTACAGAACAACAGAGGATTGTTGGCTCGAGGGCCTACAGTGAGAGATCAGGGAACATGATGGATGATAGGACTGTCAGAGATCAGAGGGAGACCGTTGCGCCACGATCTCCAGTGGTGCCACGTATCTACAGTCTACAGAGTTTACAGCATCGTGAAGATCAGCAACGACCGAAAAGTTTTACTGGTAAGATTGATTTGACTAACCGATTGATATTGACATATGAACATTTCATATTGACATTTGATTGATTGCATTGTGTGTTCTGTATGGATTTCGACGAGTTTTGATTTGGATTTGGATTTCGATCGATTTGTTTTGCATTGTTTGTTTTGCTTCGTACCTGTAGGGAAATGTCGGTACGACATTTTTCTAAGGTGGGGAGATTGTAATATCTCGTTCCCTTACTGTTCCTCTCTGAATTGGATTTTCCTCCCAGAATCGGCCAGGACGAAATTGAGATCGTCCAGGCCGATCAGTGCATTGAAAACAGCTGATTTCTGGAGTGTTTTCTGGATGATTTCTGGGCAGGATCGTCCGGGACGATGTTGAGATCGTCCAGGCCGATCTATACTGTTCAAAATATCATTCTGATCATAGCCCTGGGAACGGTCCAGGACGATCAGAATTTGGTCTGATCGTCCCGGGACGATCTAGCGATCGGCCAGGCCGATATGAGTTTGATATAAGGAAATGAGCTCGTTTTGAGGAGAGAGAAAATCAGATTTTTAAAATCAGATATTTTGAGGAGAGAGAAAGAGAAAGGGAAAAAGAGAAAAGCTGGTTTTCGGAGACCGCGGAGCGCTTTTCGTCCGACGCTGCTGTTGGAGAAAGTGTAGATCTCGTGGTAAGGACTCCGAACCCTGTTTCTGTTTTCGAAGATATTGTGTTTTGTTCGAGTTGTGCACTGTTTTTTGTTTTCGTAGTCTACTTTTAGACCTGATTTCGTATTGACACAACTTTCACCGCACAACTCCTAGTATGTTATAGATATGACTATTGTACACGATTTGACTGTATTCTATGAAGATTTTATCGGTCGGAATTGATTCTACGCGATTTTTATCGAATAGAAAATTATCAGGACTTGATTTGATTTGGATTCTTTATATTGATAGTCTTGTATTGATGTCGTGGTTATTCGTTGGTAATTTGGAGAAATTTGGAATTTGTATTCTTTTGCAGGATTTTTGTGTAAATTCGATAGACTACCGTTACTCTGCCCGATTTTTGTATGATTTCTGATTCGGCTGAAACTGATAGATTGAATCGATATGCATATGATTATTGATATGATTGCTTTAATATTGATTATTGGTTGATTATTGATACTGATCACAAGTGGAACCTGGTTGAACATTGGTTGAAGATTGATTGATACCTGTACAGGATGGTGGGCCGACGGGCTTTCCTTTAAACATTGATTATTGATATATTGATGAGAGTCATAAGGAGTTTATTGATATGCCGACGGGCGAAAAGAGTGACGACTCTTATTGATTGAACCAATGTAAATGATATCTACAACAGCAATATGGATTCTACAATAGCAACATGACCAATTATACTTGTTCAGTATATAGTATTGAATTGCATGTTTACTGTATTGATTTACGGATTTATTGCTTTATCGATTTCTGCTTTATTGATTTGATCGGATTTACTGTATCGTACGGATTCTATTGATTTCATCGATTGATTACCGAGCATTGACATTACTGAGCATTGATATGGGCATAGATAGATATAGATACTGCATTGATAGCATGGACATGGACATCGTATAGATTCATTGTACTGCTGCCTATAGATTTTATAGATTCGCCATCGCAACTGTTTCTGCACTGTATTGACTGCTTTATAGATTCATTGTTTCGTATTGCTTTCCTCGATTGATTTCATTGATTAGATTGTATTGATTCGACAGCATCGATTTGATTGACGGATATTGATTGATTGAGTTGATTTATCGATTTGTCTGCCGCTGCATTGACTGGTTTTATTGACTATTAATTTCCGCTGCATAGACTCATTGACCATTGACTGATACGGATTTGATAGATTAACATGCATATTGATAGCATCGTCGTGCTTTGATTTCAGTTATAGGTATTAGGTGACCTGCTGGGCTTTGTAAAGCTCATTATATGTGGTTGATATTTTCAGGTCAGGGCTTGGGAGCATGAGATAGGAATTGATCCAGATCTTCAGGTTTTTGTCTTTTGGTCGATTGATGATTCTTTTGTACTCAGGACATGTTAGTTTCCTTTCTTGTATTGATAGTGTAGTTCCTGAGTATTGTACATGATATTTTGAGATATGAATCGACAGATATATTGATGTTTAAATTTTATAGATGTTTGATAGATTGTTTACTGAAGGTTTTAGATGACTCTGGTAAATTGTTGGGTAATTGATTGACATTCTTTCCAAGTTTGATCTTGGGGTCGTGACATAAGTGTAGAATGACTAAATGACCTAAAGTTAAATGGCGATGACAAGAATTAGGGCAATCGCTCTTATAACTATTGGGGTTTATACTAGACAACTAGGAATCGATTGAAAAAAAAAACTTGGAATCGATAAATAATTGAACAAAATTGTGATAGTCTAATGGAGGAGGGTTGACTATATAAAATGGAGTCAATAATATTAAGATAATCGAAAAATACTAGGATAATGGATTGAATCATTAGTAGGGGATTAGTCTTTGAAATTTTACACATAAAGAAGCGATGATATTGTCACGCCCCAAGATCTAACTTGGAAAGAATGTCAATCAATTTCTCAAACAATTTACCAGAGTTATCTAAAACCTTCAATTAAACAATCTAACAAACATCTATAAGATTTAAAACATCAATATACAAGTCGATTCATATCTCCAAAATATCATGTACAACACTCAGGAACTATACTATCAATACAAGTAAATAAATCTATCCTGTCCTAAGTACAAAAGAATCCCTAATCGACCAAAAGAACAAAAACCTGTAGATCTGGATCAATTCCTATCTTCTGCTCCCTTGCCCTGACCTGAAAATGTCAACCACATATAATGAGCTTTACAAAGCCCAGCAGGTCACCTAATACCTATAACTGAAATCAAAGCACGGCGATGCTATCAATATGCATGTCAGTCAATTAAATCTATTTTAGTCAATGGTCAATGAGTCAATGCAATCCGGAAATCAATAGTCAATAAAACCAGTCAATGTAGCAGCAGGCAAATCAATAAACCAAGTTCAATCAATCCACGCCAATTTTGAAGAAATCCGTACACAGTAGAAAATCAATCAATCCGTCAAATCAGTCAATCCGTCCGTCAAATCAATCAATCAATCAAATCTAATCTATACTATCAAGTCGATAAAATCAATCGGAAAAGCAATGCGATATCCTATCAATAACTCCAATGCAGCAATCAATACAATGCAGAATCAATAGTATCAATGAGTCAATGCAAAATCTATATCCATTCTATCCATATTAATATCAATGATCAATAATCAAGATTATCCATGCTCAAAGATCAATCAATGAAGTCTATAAATCTGTACAAAACAGTAAATCCGATCAAATCAATAAAGCAGAAATCTCGATAAAACACTAAATTGGTACGTCAATACAGTAAACATGCATTTCAATACTAGAATACTGAACAAGTACAAACAACTGGCTATGTTACTGTTGTTGAATCCATATTGCTGTTGTAGATATCCATACGTTGGTTTCAATAAAAAGAGTCATCACTCTATTGCCCGTCGGCCGCCCGTCGGCATATCTA
Source organism: Dendrobium huoshanense (assembly GCA_016618105.1). NCBI lineage: Eukaryota > Viridiplantae > Streptophyta > Magnoliopsida > Asparagales > Orchidaceae > Dendrobium > Dendrobium huoshanense. Next base: position 45,987,930 of record CM028355.1, read on the forward strand.
TAAACCCCTTATGACTCCCTATCGTTATATCAATAATCAATGATTTAAAGGAAATCCCGTCGGCCCACCATCCTGTACAGGTCAATCAATCTCCAACCAACGTTCAACCAGGTTCCACTTGTATTTCAGTATCAATAGTCAATTCAATAATCAATTCAAGAATCAATCAATAATCAATTCAATAATTCATATTAAAGCAATCTAGAACAATCATATCAATAGTCATGCACATATCAATTCAATCTATCAATTTCGGGAAAATAAAAAATCGTACGAAAATCGGGCAGAGTAACGGTAGTCTATCAAATTTACACAAAAATCCTGCAAAAAGCACAAATTCCAAATTTCTCCAAATTACAATAGAATATCCACGACATCAATACAAGACTATTATTCTATAGAATCCAAATCAAATCAAGTCATGATATTTTTCTATTCGATTAAAATCGCGTAGAATCAATTCCGACCGGTAAAATCGTCGTAGGAAATACTCAAATCGTGTACAATAGTCATATCTATAACATACTAAAAGTTGTGCGGTGAAAGTTGTGTCAATACCAAATCAGGTCAAAAGTTCGACTACGAAAACACAAAACAATGCACAACTCGGTCAAAACTCAATATCTCTGAAAACAGAAATAAGATTCGGAGTCCTTACCACGAGATCTTCACTTTTCCCAACAGCGGCGTCGGACAAAAAGCGCTCCGCGGCCTCCGAAAACCAGCTTTTCCTCTTTTCCCCTTTCTCTTTCTCTCTCCTCAAAATATCTGATTTTATAAAAATGATTTTTCTCTCTCCTCAAAACGACTGATTTCAGCTTTATAACACTCAAATCGGCCCGGCCGATCGCCATATCGTCCCGGGATGATCAGACCAATTTTGATCGTCCTGGACCGTTCCAGGGCTATGCTCAGGACGATATTTTGAACAGTACAGATCGGCCTGGATGATCTCAATATCGTCCCTGACGATCCTGTCCAGAAATCATTCCAGAAAGCACTCCATAAATCAGCTGTTTTCAATGCACTGATCGGCCTGGACGATCTCAACATCGTCCTGGACGATCCTAGGAGGAAAATCCAAATTAGAGAGGAACAGTAAGAGAACAAGATCTCACAGATATATACCTTTTTTAGAGCTCTAAACGCCTACTAATGCTTTGGTCGAATATTCGGATATTTTTGAATGATAAGTTCATAATATAAATGAGGAAAAATATATTTTTGTATAAATTTGTGTTTTGAATAATTATTCAAAATTATATTATAATAATCCGAATTTTTATCTAAAATAGAATATAACATTATATTGATGAATTATAGGTTAGTTAACATAGCCAGAGATGTGCATCTCATCCTTTTATTGCCCCGTAAATCTTGCAGACAAAAACAAAAACAAACAACTGACTGTTGGATCCACCAAAACTCTGTGTGGTATCTCCTCGGGCTCTATTCAAGGAACAATTATTACGTCCTCCGACCGGATGCAGAGGAGCATCCGGTCGTAGGCAAAAAAACTTGGTACCGCGGTGTACCGAGTTTTTTGAAAAACTCGGTACACCTCAGTACCACCTTTTTTTTTTGTCTAGGACCGGATGTTTCTTGCATCCGGTCAACCGAACAAAATAAAAGTTCCTATTCAAGACGAAGAAAATAACTATTATGAAAACGGTAAAAAGGAATTACAATGACCAAATTTTTCCGAAAACGACAACTCCCTGAAAACAGAGCTGTCGATAGACGCCGGTGGCCCAACTTCCTCGGCATCGAGAGCTACTTCAGATCCTAAACCACCGCCCAGAGACAGCTAGCGGCCACTGCTTCTGCGCCTCTGCTAATTCCTGTTTTACGATTAAACCCACAGCAAGTACCCACCCATCAATCCCTTTTCTTAAATCACACACTAACGCATAAAAAGAATGACCTCTCTATGGGACTTTTAACAATAGTCGGTTAGGGTCAAACTCTTTGTTGATACCTATTCTCGAGTCAGGTCTAGATACAGGCTGGCTTGATTTGATCGATTTTATTAAGTACATAAAGAAAATGCAGTTATTTATACATATATTATTTCTTTTAGTTTATATAATTAACCCATAAAATTTTCCATTTTTCCAAGCTACAACTTGATTTACCAAACTACAACTTGATTTATGAAATAACAATAAAGATGTCACTCTTTTATCCTTTGGTTAACTTTTCACCACAGAGGTGTCGAAGGAGGAAAAATTAGTTTGTGCGAACACTAAAAGCTGTATGGAGCCCAATCATAACGCACCACATCATCCTTTTATTGTGCTGCTGCTTGGTATTACTCGATATAGCTGCTCAGTGCCAGTTGGTACTATGGCTCGGTAATGCTCGGTACCGCTGCATATATCCAAACATAGAGCTGTGTCTGACGTCCGCAAAGAATAATTTATCTGAAGTATGAGGATAGTTGTGGCAGACAATTGGGAGAAATTTTGCTAGTAAGTAGTTGTGGTCATCTAATTTGAATAACATGAGAAGTGGAGGGGATACTTATAACCTATTACAATGGGATGTTGGACATCCTTGCACGAGGGCTAGCTTCTACACAAGCAACAAATTGCACACACACATGTCATGACTAACATATAATTGTTAGAGGCCGAGAATGAACAACAGAAAGAGCAAATGAGATGTCGAAATCTTCACTACACGTAAAAGTAAAAAGAGGGCTAGAGTGTTATTCTAATTGTTATTTAAAAATTTAATGGGGTAAATGTAAATATAAAATATAAATAACTTTTATGCATATAAATTCTCTTCGTAACAAAATTTTATTGGTTAAACTATACTTGAAATTAATATTTCACTCATAATTTATAAAATCAATACTATTCAATAATTCATAATACTAAAAAAAAAATTGACTTTAACTAAAATGTATTGAATAATTAAATAAATAATAACTCTGACAAATATTTAGCCTTATAAAATTTTCATTGCCTTCCATGCAAATTACGCTTCCTGTCCATCTCCTCGTACGCGTGGCCCACCCCTTGTTAACCTGTGCTTATCCCCACTCTCTCACGGGTAACGACTAATCACCCGAATTACAAAATTAACGAAACAAACCTCACAATATATAATATAATAATGTGCCGTAAATAGCGGAGAAATCCACCCTCTCTTCTTCCTAACTCTAATCCGTCCTACTCTTCTCTCTCCCCACTTCTCCCCTCCGCCTTCCCCACACAATCCAGTCATGAAATCCTTCGCCGGAACCCGCCTGATACTCCTCCAACCATCCCTCCCCAAACACACCACCGCCACCAACCCTCCGCCGCCTCCGTCCGCCCAACACCGCCTCTGGCTCATCGCCCTCATCTCCTTCTTCGCATTCGCCTCCATTCTCACCCTCCTCTCCTCCTCCGCCCGCGAATCCCGCCCCACTAATTCCCTCCTCCGCGCTGCCGCATCCGTCTCTCCCGCCGCCATTCCAGCTCCGGTGGCGGCGCTCCACCCCAACCTCTTCGACGCCCTCCTCCACTACGCCTCCCAATCCGCAGCCAACGGCCGCATGCCGGAACCCGAACTACGCGCCATAGCCGCCGTCCTCCGCCGCCGAGGCCCCTGCAGCCTCCTCGTCTTCGGCCTCGGCCCCGAAAGCCTCCTCTGGCGCTCGCTCAACCACGGCGGCCGTACCGTCTTCATCGACGAGAATCAGTATTATATCGCCCATTACGAGGAGCGCCATCCGGGCCTCGAGGGGTATGACGTGGCGTATACGACAAAGGTAAGTGAGCTCACCGAATTGCTCTCCGCAGCGCGGAAGCAGGTCGGCGGGGAGTGTCGGCCCATCCAGAATCTTCTATTTTCTGACTGCCGGCTCGGCATCAACGACTTGCCGAACCATCTGTACGACGTGGCGTGGGATGTGATACTCGTCGATGGGCCGAGGGGATACTCGCCGGCGAGCCCGGGGAGGATGTCGGCGATCTTTACGGCAGCGGTGCTGGCGAGATCTGGTGGTGCGGGGCCCGCCGATGTGCTCGTGCACGATTATGAGCGGGAGGTGGAGAGGGTTTGCAGTGCGGAGTTTCTTTGCGGGGAGAATCTTGTTGGCGTTGAGGGCCAGCTCGCGCATTTTGTTATACGTGGCGGTGGCGCGGCTAGGAAGGATGACTTCTGCTTCAACCGTACCGCCACCGCGGCGGCGGCGACGGCGGCGATGTTGTAGGATCTGGTGTAATTAATTAATTAATTAATTAATTGCAACGCTGTGGGGTTTTTTTTGTTCGACTTTCTGTAAGGAATTTAAGATAAAAATAATGTAGTTGTTATATCGTGATGATGGGAATGGAAGGCGGGAGAACAGTGGGTGCTTTTCCCTTTAAGCGCCAAATTCTCTTCTTTTTTTGCTTTCATAATTTGTTGGATTTTTTTTTACCTAATCTCTTGTAATATTATCTTAACAAATATTTAAAAAAAAAAAAAAAAAAACTGTCGGTGGATCACTGGAGGCCTTCCACAGTATTAAGGCTTCAAGTCCTGAACAGATTCGTGTACGTTTATGTTTTCAACCTTTCTTCACACGAAAGAAGGATCCCAACACGTGTGGTGGTTGGTGTGATTTAAAGAAAATAACGTGCTTTAAGCAAGCAGGACTGCAGGAGTGCAGGATGGAACCGAGCACGATTTTTTGGCACGTGGGAGGATGGACATGGGTCAGGAGTGTCCTTCCGATTTCTTTTTTTTTTAATTAATGCTTTTCTTCTCTGCTCTTCACAAGTTAATTTTTTTTTTCAAACTTTTAGATAAAGAAATTAAAAAACAATTAATTAGAACTTGTTTTTCGTGGCAGGGATGAGAATTAGACAATTTGGAGGAAAAAATATTAGATTATTATGATATAAATTATAATTTTACATTATTAAATTTATTTTAAGATGTTTATTATAGATGAGAATGTATATTGCATCATACTCAAAACAAATTAAATAACCTTTATGTCTATCTTAATATGATTTACATTAAAATATTCATATATAATTTTTTTTTCAATTATAAACATATTTTGATCTTTTTTAAAAAGCAGTTCAAATTTATATTAGTTCATTAAAAATAATTCAAAAATTTGAAGGCTATTTGATTTACTGAAAAAAAAATGAAATATATTATTCGAGTAATACATTGTAATTGAAATGATTGGAGTAGTTTAGATAAACATAAAATAAATGAACGTAACTATATTTTTATTTCTTATTTTAAGTAAATGAATGTAGTATAAAGTGCAACAACGATGATGATTGGCTAATGAGTGAATAGAGATTGTATGGAGGTGGTAGTCAGTGATAGCAATGATGGCTAGGGAGGAGACACACTATGGCAAAAATTTCGACCTTATTTGAGAGTTATTTTTAAGCATTTTAAAATGAGTACCTTGAAGCATTGTTTTTAAAGGTTTTAGAGCAATAAATAATGAAATAAATATATTTTAAAGAGTCATAAATATTCTCAGAAAATGCCTCTGTAAAGTCATTGGTTAATCTCTGTAATATGAACATATCATCATCATTGTCAACGTTTTTCTAACTATTTTGTGTTAATTTTATAAATTTTTAGTTTTTATTCATTCATATCATATTTTAATTATTGCGTTAAATAAATTTTAACATGATTGTTACGTCCTGAAAAATTCACTGAGGTAGAGAGGTATATATTTTGGCATCTTAACTTCGTACGAAGATCTATCACACAAATAGAAAAATGAGAGAGGTGTGGCGTTTAGAGGAAACAAAATAATTTTTATGTAGAAACCCTTGAAAAGAAGGAAAGTCACAAGATCTGACCCATTTTGAATGAAAAACAAATTTTTATTAGATGAGAATTAAATATTTTCATAATATAATTAATCATAAAATTACCATTTGTAGTTGTCTTATTTGTCCATTTTAATATTCATATTTTTTGTCATGCTCAATTTAATCATTAACAACTTTTTTTGTCAACATTTATAACCATACAACAATAATAGAGTAATTTATTAACATATAATACTTTTAAAAATAATTTATTCCCTTTAACAATCTTTTTTAATTTTAGAAATAACACACTCATCTCTATTATTAATTTATTATTATTATTTTATAATAATATTAAATATTAAGCCTATCACATCTCAGCCTCCCTTCTAATAATAAGAGTTGGTGTATCAGTGTATGATTCTTTAGGTGACGAAAGCGACGCAGGGGGCGCTGGAAGATCTCTCTCTTCTGTGTGGCCAAAAGAGTAGCCGATAAGTGGCGTAATGTTTTAAACAAAGCAAAGAAAGCGTTAACTTCTTCGTTTTCCATATGCAGTGCCTGTCTGTCGCCTTCCTTCCTACTGCTCGGACCGCTAATTACGTAGCATTAATGGAGAGGGCTTTGTTCAAATAAATTAATATTACAAAAATTTTAATTTTTATATTTAAAAACTGTTTTAAGAAATAGTAAAAAAACTACCTCAAAAGAAGTCAAATTGCACAACTCCCCTTGGCCTATTGGTTGAGAGCTTAGGCTTTCAACTAAGAGGTCCAAGATTCGAGTTCATGTGTATGTGTTGTGTGTGTGAGTTTACCTTAAATGGCCTAAATGTCCCAAAAAAAAAAAAAAGTCAAATTAAGCCGGTCTTATTGCAACTGTGTTGCCTGAAAGGTTCAGTTGAGAAATTAATAAGCTTCAATTCTACACCTGAGCCAACTGAACTAGGTTCTTAACCTACATTTTAACTAGTTAAACATTTGAAAAATATGAGTTTTGTTAAGGGAAAAAAACTGTGTTATATTAGAATAAAAATTTGGATATTTGAAATTAATCATAGAATTTTTGGATTAATTTGAGATGAATAATTTTATGTGCAAGAAAATTTATGATGATAGATAGAGTATTCTTATCCGGGGGGGAGAGGTTACGACAGACGTACATCAACAACGGTTATAAAAAAATGACGGTTAGATGCCCATGGTTGAATGCATGCTAGTGATCGGACAACAACAATCGAATGATGATGGTAGGACAATATTTGTCGGGTGATGAGGAATGAATTGTGACAATCTAGTAGTGATGATCAGATGATAAAAGTCAAGTGATGACAGTCGAATGACAACAGTTTGAAGTAGTGGTCAGAGGTGATGATCAGCTTCAAACATTGGGTAAAGACTTTGAGCTCTTCGGATCTCCAAACTCTCTCTTATCTTAAGTTTAAGGCTTCGTTTGGGGCGGCTTTCTTGTTGCTTCTTAAAGCAACTTTATAGTACAAATATTTTAATTTTTATACTAAAAAGTTGCTTTAAGAAGCAATAAGAAAACACTCTCAAACGAAGCCTAAGTCTTTTTTATATGGAAAATGAAAGTCTAGTAATAGTATGTTGAGAGTAGTGGACATTTTGATAAATTTAATCAAATTTACATAACACTCCATCACCCGGCTCAAATAAATTTTTTATTATAAATTATTTATTTAACATTTAAGAACCTTAATTACATCAAAGTTGAGTGATCTTTGATCTTTTATTTGTATTCTCATCGAGTCTCTCAATTTTATAATAACTACTTAAAATTTGGAGATCATCTGATCTATCAATGAATGCTTCAAAGTTTTGAACTTTACTTCATATGCTTTATTTAAACAAATTTGGATGAGGATCATAGAACTTTGGAGCCTTTAATTTATTTTTTTATTTCTTAAAATAAATCAAATCATTCTTTTAAATATAAAAAAGGTCCTTTAAGTTCCTTTGAGTACAGCTTCTAAGTAAGAGAGAGAGAGAAAGATGTGTTATAGAATTTGGCACTGTACTCGTAGATTATAAGAATATCATAGAGCTATTAATAGTTAACGAAAAAAAATAGTCAAAATATTCTAATATGGGTTAGAAGAAATTAAAAAATAACTTAATTTACTTTAAAATTAGTACTGCGCATAAAAAATTTGTAATATAATTCTCTTGCTAGGCCTGCTTTCTTTTTAACCTAATTTTTGGCCGAATAAAAAATATATAGTGATTTAGGCTTGATTTGAGACAACTTTTTTATTATTTTATGAAGCAGCTTTTTAGTACAAATTTTTTTAGTTTAAAAACATTTTATACTAAAAAGTTACTTTAGAAAATGGTAAGAAAGTCGTCTCAAACGAAGCCTTAGATTTCGTTTGGGACGGCTTTCTTTCTGTTTCTTAAAACAACTTTTTAGTACAAAAATTAAATTTTTTTTACTAAAAAGCTGATTTAAGAAGCAGTACTAATAAAGACGTCCCAAACGAGGCCTTAGACTACGTTTGAGATGAATTTCTTATTGTTTTTTAAAGCAATTTTTTAGTATGAAAATTTTAACTTTTAAGTTAAAAAGCTATTTTAAAAGCAATAAAAGCCATCCCAAAAAGAGCCTTAGGGATTATATACAGACTGCTCAATAAATTTTCAATAATAGAGGTGTCAAATTTTAACCTAATAAAAAATAATTTAATTTAAAATAATAATGCTAAGGTGGCCACATTAATGATTAGACACTCTAACGACCAGAAAAAATTTAGACTTCAATCATTTAAAATAATGTACCTCATCCACTAAAAGTCCAAACCTATCCATCAATATTTATTGCTTTGTAAGGGCTATATGCAAAATCATGTCACCATTTCATTTGGCTTTGGGTTAACCTAACCCAACACATGTCTTGTAAGTTCTGTTCATATATGAGTTCATAAAATTATGTTCGAGTTGAAGTGTTGAATTCATTTAGGCTTCGTTTGGGGCAGCTTTCTTATTGCATCTTAAAATAAAGTTTTAGTACAAAATTTTCTATAAGAAAATTTTATACTAAAAAGCCGTTTTAGAAAGCAGCAAAAAAGTTGTCTAAAAAGTAAGGCTTCGTTTGGGACGACTTTTTTACTGTTTTCTAAAACGGAGTTTTAGTACAATTTTTTTTAATTTTGTACTAAAACTCCGTTTTAGAAAGCAGTAAAAAAGCCGTCCCAAACGAAGCCTAAGTCTTCATTTGGAACAACTTTCTTATTACTTTCTAATGCATATTTTAATACAAAAAATTCTAATTTAAAAATTTTTATACTAAAAAGCTGCTTTAGAAAGCAACATGAGAGTTGTCCCAAATGAAACCTTAATAAAATCGGTTTATGTTGTTTTCATCAAGAAAAAAAATAATAATGTAAGACTATTTTGATATAAATTACATGAGAAAAGTTAAAAAATTCTCTAATTTACTTTAATATTAATATTTGAGGAATTTGTACTGCACTAATCTTAATGTAACAATAATGATATTCGAGATGATATTGATACAAACATAATTTAATAATTTATTTTTGTTTCGTTATATTGAATGGTTTGAACCCAAATATTCATTGTCATCTATTAATAATTATAACGATTTTCAACCACCCAATCCACATCGGATGGCCGCGATTAAACCCCAACATTATGTTCCAATACCATTTATGAATTCAGTGGATTCAATCATAGCCATCCAATGAGTTAGAAAGTTGAGATCATTCAATTATATCTTTATAGCTATCACTATATTTGCTATCTTAACACAACATGTCAATGAAATTTGGCACCAAGTCCCTTTCACCTCTTAACTTCCCCCAACTATTTTCTTCCCAACAGTGCATAAAGATTTGAGAAAAGGAAGTTCAAACCAAGACCTGGCCCCAGGAGTCCAGCGTAGTTTTCTTATCCAATTCCTTCTATGAATCAGTAGCAGATTTCTCATTCTATGCGTGTTTCAATTTACAAAACAATCCTATGATGAGATGATGCCCCTATGTGATCCATCATCTCACAAAGAAACCAATCTCTATTAGTAATAAAGAGAGAAACAGAAAAATGATGGTTGTTTGTACTTTGTATGTAAAAGGATAGAGTACATAAAGAATTAGGGGTGTCAAATCGGGTTCACGGGTCGGATTTGGGTCCAACCTGACTTTTGACCCGGTTGATTTTGGCATGACCTGAACCCAACATGGTTTGAAAATCGAGTCACTTTTCCCAACCCAAATCTGACCCATAAGCAATTGACTCGACGCGAGTTGTTATTCTGGACTGTGGACCTCTGGTTGATCGGAAGTAACCATGACAATGGAAGCTTGCTTATTTAGCCAAATATCGTAAATCGGTCGACGTTGATGACGAAAGCTTTCTTCCATTTGCACACTTAATCAGCTAAATCCCGTAAATTCGTCGATGTGAGTTTTGCTTATTCAACCAAATCTTGTAAATTTATCGACGACGATGAGAGTTTCTTTCGTTCGCGAGCTTATTTAACCAAATCTGTCGATAGCACCAACGACAATTCTGCCTCAACAACCATAGCTGCAACCACCACTGCAGCATCCATTTCCTCTACATACGCCACCCCTCCGCCATCAATACATTGATTGTTTGATGTGCCTTGATCTATATTTTCTTAAAGAATTCTAACAAATTTAAATACCAATTCGATGTGGCTTAAACAATTTTTTAAACATCTTTTAGCACATTATTAGCATGTAACCGACCCTACGTAGTGGGACAAAGGTTTGATGTTGTATTAATATGTATTGAATGTATGAAGCAATCTAAAATATTTGTCAACACTACATTTGGATTATTCTAACATTTTTAAATTATTTATAGAATTTATTTCTTTTTTATATATTTAATTGTTATGAAAAAATAAATCAATAAAATTATTAGCATTTAATTGATTTTGATGATCAAATTTTTCTCTTATTAAGATTCATCTAGTTCTACATTGTGAATAAATTTGAATATATCAGGTATATGGAAGTAAGGTCATGTAATTATAATATTATAGTTTGAATGAAAATTAAAGCCGATCTCTTATTCCTCATAATTTCTATTTCCCTTCTCTTTATGGGATTATCTTTCTCCCATTTTTTCAAAATTTACCAATCTCAGGTCGTCGCCTCCGAATAGAAAACGATCCTTAATCCCTACAAACAGTGGCGAAGGCATAAATTTTTAACATCAGCTGATTTCAATATTCAGATTCAATTAATCACTTTATTGTTTATATGTATTATGAAAATTAAATAAACTCTATGAAGATATGCTTGCAAATTTTTTTTTTTTTTTTGAAATCACTCACAAATCAGAGGGGAGTTTTTATTTTTTAAATGATGATGTCCTATGATGAATGGGTGGAATATGAATATGAAAGACACAAATATGGCCTAACAAAATATCTATCATGCATATTTTTAGAGATAAATATGCTTATAATGCAAGTCCATCTCATTATTACACATATTATCATGTCTAATAATATGATACCTACAATGAGCTATTCAACACCTATGACTACTATGTCAATCATTCCAATCAATCATTAACTATTATTTTAAATTTGAGTTAGTTTGAATTGCCCAAGTAACCCTATTTCAACAAATATGATAAGAAAGACATATTTTTCTTTTTTTTTTTTTAACAAAAAACATAAACTATACTAAAAATAATAAAAGAGTACAAGGAGTTGAGGAGCGAAGAAACAAAACAGCAACAAAAGAAAATAAAGGGAGTTACAATCCAACGGGCTCAGTAATTGACTGAGGTTATCAATCACACCGTAGTCAAGCACAGACCATCTAATTTGGAGCGGAAACCAGTGAAATATTTTTCATTATTTTATCATGAGTGGACATTTGATAAAAAAAATTCTGCTTTTCCTCCTAATTAATAACCCGCCATGATTTTCTCTCTCTTCACAATTTTCAATGGGCAAAAACTTACAAGCACTCAAGTTTTTCTTATCGTATTTGTAATTTGTTCCTCTATAAATTGAGAGGAAGAACAAAAAATTATCAAAGATCCATAAAAAATATGTCTTCCTAAGTATGAGAATTATAACTTTCTCCATATTTGAATTAGAAATATAAGAACATAATTTATGATATATGCCTCGCACAACATCATGAGACTTCTACTGGGATTATTCAGGTCCTCTCTACAGCATTCTTCTATTTCTACTATGTTGGGGCATCCTTATATTTCTACTAACTTCTATTACACAAAGTTTTAGGCTTCGTTTGGGACGATTTTTTTACTGTTTCTTAAAGCAGCTAATTTTTTGTAATAAAAAACTACTTTAAGAAGCAATAAAATGTTGTCCCAAACATAACCTTACCGCATTTCATTTCTTTTTGACAGCATCTACCTTAGTTTCTAATAGCTTATATTAGCATGAATATCACATCGACTGTTGCATGTCAGCACTCCTAAGAAAGCCTAGCGCATCTTGTTGAAACTTCTATTGAGATAATAAGCAGGCAAACATTCCTTCATTTCTACTAGCATCTAGCATATATACAAGCAAAGGTCCCTTTATAGTATTTTGTTTCATTTCCAAACCTCTATTGCAACATTTCTATTAGCTTATATACGCTTCTGTTACCCAATTATTATTATTAAAGTAGGCTTTTGCAACACTTTTTCTTTCCTACGGCAGCGGTTCAAACACCTACAATATTCTTAGTAGCAATTTATTAACTGTTGCACATCCGCCATATTCGTTATGATTTTTTACAGCATTTTTGACAGCGTTTTTGTTAATGGCTTCCACAACGCAACTTAAACCGCTATATTAGACATCATTTTTTACGGTATTTTCTTTAGCAAATGCGGTTTAAGACCACTGTGATATCCGGTTTATGCCATTAGTATTTAATTTGCTGGTAATAAATGTTGCAAAAACCCCACATTTTTAATAGTGAATAAATCCCTCCAGCTAAGTATTTATTCGAAATATTTAGCGTAAATAGTCTAAATTAATTTGATGTAGGCAATATTCGGCTGCAAAATCACTTAGTCTCAGTCGGTGAAGTCTGATTCCAGAAATCACTAAGATTTTATTTGGGACGGCTTTCTTAATGCTTTCTAAATTGACTTTTTTACTTCTAAATTTTTTAATTCAAAAAAATTTTTATACTAAAAAACTATTTTAAAAAGTAGTAAAAAAAAATTGAATACTGCCTCAAAGGAAGCATAAGAAAATATTTGTAACGAGTACTGAACAAGCTAGTAGGGAAAGTGACAAAATACTAAAATAAATCCAAGAAAAATCTCTTCCTTTCAAATGAACTAATAGAAGCTCAGTCCAAGATCCTCATCTCAGTCTCATCATAGGCGTAATCAAGGAACTTTTATTTGGTTCGGTGTAAGGATGCAGAGGAACATTCGGTCGTAGGCAAAATCGCGCCTATACCGAGGTGTACCGAGTTTTTTGCCTACGACCGAATGTTCCTCTGCATCCGGTCGGAGGACGTAATAATTCTTCGTAATCAAGAGACAGCACTCATAAAGAAGAAAATATGTTTTTCAAATTTTTTGCTCAATTCTTTGTTCAGAATATATTTGTTTCCATCTTTCTAGCTCACTACATTGTTATGCCTGTCACTTTTCTCTCCATTTATCTTCATCTCTATGTTGTTTGATCTTTCCTTGCATTGTATGGTGTATTAATTGGAACATTAAGATTTCATTTGAGACTATTTTCTTAATATTTTTTAAAAATTAAAATTAAAATTTTTGTACTTACAAACTATTTTAAATAGGATTAAGAAAATCATTCCAAACGAAACCTAAATTTCTATTAACGATTTTTGTTTATATATGGACTTACTTCCTATATTGTTATATTTGTCACTCTTTATTAAGTTTCCTCATTCATAACTTCCTCAAACTTATCTTTAAGCGTTTGGGATTATTCTTACTGTGTCTTTTTTCTCTTAAACAGTCTTTTTCATAAGAATTGTTGCCATAAGAATAAGCTAATTTGACTAGTGCAAAGAGACTTTACAGGAATCTATTAGCAAACTTGATAAATCACCAAAAATCATCATGGTAAATCAGAAACTTTCAAAATTAAAATCGGGGCCATCGGAACTCAGATTTTAACAAGCTTATAGTCAAACTGAACATCTCGAATAGATGAATCAAATGATACCAAAATCGGTCCAATCCGAACCTAAATGGATCCGGATCCTATTTAGAAGCTTCATAACATTAATTGGATGATCAAATGATATTCAAATGAGACATGCGTATAGTTAAATTGAGCAGCTCGATGATAGATAAAAATTGAATGATCTCTCTTTCTTTCTCAAACTTGCATCGCCCGGCCACCTATTGCCGTCGGACTTCCACTTGGCCGTCGAACTTCCTTCCTACTACCATTGCCTGACTAAGGTCCTTCGGACTACAACCACCTGACTACAATCCTTCTGATCACTTCCGACCACATTCAGCCGACTTCGGTCCTTCCAATCACATTTCCCCGACTACAGTCCTTCCAACTACATTCACCCGACGATTTTTAGGGGTTTTTATGTAAAAATATTGGTGTCTCTTATTAGTTTCACACCCCTCTCTCTCTCTATTATATTTGTGTGCTTGATTTTTATTCAAAACTAAGACTTTAAGTTCTTCATCTCTCTGTCGCCATAAATTTTCCAAGACGCAACAAAACTTATGATTGGAATGCAATAAAAGCACTTCCAAGAAATGATAATTACTCAAACGTAATCCAATATATTAGTATTGGTATTGAAATTCTCAAGAAGTCGCTCAACTGCATTTTTTTTATAACAAAATATGCAAACTGCAATTAATAAATCCTATTCAGCTTATTGATTAGGAATTTCGCATTCCAACCAAGAGATTTTGGGTTGGAGGTCTTATTTATGTGTGTCAAGCTGCAATTAAATTCGCTCAAAATCCTCCTAAAATAAATATATACTCCGCGAAGAAGAAACATATATGAAAATATATACATTGAATTAAGCAAAAATGACTTTTGGGACGACTTTCTTACTGTTTCCTAAAATAACTTAAAAACAAAAAAATTGCAATATGTCCAAAGCAACTAAATAGTTTTAATAGAACCCATAGATGAATTTTGAGCTGTCCGAATCTCCCTTATGCTAAGAAATGGCAACCAATATTAACATTTCCGTAGTTAGTCAGTCTGAAGGAAAGCTATTAGAGTAAAATCTAATAAAAGCCTTATGCCTCGCCTTAATAAAAATTTCATTTCTTCGACAAAAGATAAGCAATCAAAAGAATTTTTACTATGAGAAATATTCAAAATATCCATACAAGGAAGAAACATCTAAATTAAAAAAGTCTTTTTCTCTAAATTCTCATCGAGATATATTCTCTTCCAGAACCCACAACCACGAGCAATTATTACGTCCAGTGAAATCCAAACGTATCCGAATATATACCGAGCAATACCGAGTTTTAGGTGACGTGGCGCATGGTTATTGATCTCTAAACGCATTCGATGACCGAAAGTAATAATTGCTCCGCAGCCACACCGAATGACAGATTTGAAAAATTGTCACAATCATTCTTGATTAATAAGGCATAATCATAAAAATCTGTGAGCTGTTAGGTCATATAAAACCATATTTAGTTTATTATTTTCTTTAAAGAATAACTGTATCAAAACATTTACCTAAATTCCAAAGTAACCAATGAATATGTCTTCCGTTAAGTACAGAGTAAAGGGATTAATTAATATAGATTAATCTTTGTACTATAATCTTCAAATTCTAATTGAAAGTAATTTATTCATTAATTCCTCTACCACAGTTCGAATCGCTCAAAACAGTATTGTAATATTTGAACAGTAAAGCATTGCCATCCTTCTGATCTTCCCTGACAGATGATTGATAGCTTGCTGCATTAGAAATTTTATATTGTTCTCAGCCGGTAAGCGTTCCACATCAAATAGCTTTATCATTGAGGAAAATAGGTCATTTACTGCATTAGTGCATATGCATTTATTAATTATGTTATTAATTAATTCTACCTAACAAGAAACACTAAAAAAGATAGAAAAAAAAGACCACCGCAGCACTAACAATAAGCTTTTCCGACGGTTTTAAATTTAGCTATATTTGTTGCAGCGATTTGAAGATCGTTGTATGACCATCATGATTACAATACGCTACAAAAAAATTTCTCGACGTTTTTGTAACTGTTGTGGTAGATGTTGCGAAATAATTTATATAGCTACAGTTATAATTGTCATAAGTTTATAGAATTGATGCGGTTATGATTGCCACTATAAAATTAGGAATTTAATTATGTAGAATTGTGGTGGTTCTTACGGCCACAAATTTGTTGTATTGTGGCGGTTAAAACGGCCACCAATGCTCAACTTAAAATAATAATAATAATAATAATCTTAAAACATTGCTCTAGTGAACAAAAAACATAAGAGTAGACTTATTCAAAAAAAAATGGTGCATTGCTTAATTCAGGGGTGAAACCTACCTTAATTTTCAGGGGAGGGGGGCAAATTTATAAGTAAAAGTGTATAAATATCTTTACAACAAAAATTTGTTCCGAATGCGCTGCCTCTCGATCCCTATTTGTTCATATCCTTAATCGCTGTAAGCTTCGCAGATATATCGGGGGTCTACGGGGGCAGCACCCCCTGGCTAGTTTTGACCTGCTTGATCAGGTCACAGGTTCAATGGGAAATGCCTCCATAACAAATTTTAGTTATAAGGATATTTTTGGATTATATTTACTATTTCTCTTTATATTTGATTCATCGTTTCTTCACAATAATATCTCCACACAATTTGCTTAATTATGTTAGGGCAATTGCCTAAAAATCATAGTATTTTAAAACTTTTATGAGGGGCAATTACCTGAAAAATACATAGAGGGAAATAATTTACCTAAAAAATCATATAATTTTTTTTTTCTTTTTCGTGGGGCAATTGCCCTCCGGGCTTAAGATGGATCCGCCCCTGACTCAATTAATCAAATCAATCCACATTTAAATAAGATAAGCTTGCAATATAAAATTCAGCGCATTAATGAACATAGAAATCATTCAATTAAGCCTTTGCTTTCATTTATAATTCATGCACAAATTAAATCGTTATTTATTTGAAAAAATATATCACATAAATTTCTGATCAGCACATAATACCGGTTTTAAAGGCGGTTTAAACCAGTGTTAATAGCAAGTAGTTTAAACCGGTGTTGAACGTCTTCTACAGTGGTGCTTTCCGAACAGCCACTAAGGCTTCGTTTGGGATGACTTTTTTATTGCTTTTTAAAACGGAGTTTTAGTACAATTTTTTTTATTTTTGTACTAAGCAATAAAAAAGCTGTCCCAAGGCTTCGTTTGAAACAGCTTTTTTACAGCCTCTTAAAGCGATTTTTTATTACAAAAATTTTAACTTTTTAACTAGAAAGTCGTTTTAAGAAACAGGAAGAAAGCTGCCCCAAACGAAACCTAAGGCTTCGTTTGAGACGGCTTTTTTATTGCTTTCTAAATGTACAAATTTTTTTATTTTTGTATTAAAACTCCGTTTTAGAAAACAGTAAAAAAGTCGTCCCAAACGAAGTCTAATACATACTTCATAAATGTTTAATTTGTGGCAGTGCAAATTACTATTTAGTAGTGCACAATCAGAATTAACTATGATTTAAGAAACAATATCTATAGTATTTGGGCACAATGGAACGCTTTCCATTATTTGTGCGGAGAGTAGTCACTTATGTTGTTTGGTCTGTTGATTCAAGAGAGAAAATGGAAAAATCCTAGGAGGAATAAGTAATTGGCATCTACGAGAGTTTAGCTTGTTGATCATTAATTTAATTGATAATTATCTTTAAAAAAACATTATAAAACATTAATTTAATTGTTTTAACACTGAACTGACCTCGCTTCAAACGGGTTGATCCGAATTCAGTCCGGTTTTGCAAACGGGTCAAAAACACGAACCCGGACCCACCCGGTGGGTTACAAGGTTGACCCAATCCGACACGATTTTGTTAACCTATGCTCGCATCTACACCAGCAGGCGGGCTCGCATCGACAGCAATAGGTCGGACGATTGAGCTCGCTACAACGGCAGTAGGCAGGCTTGCGTTGATGGCAGCCGGCGGAATAGTGGGCTCAGGTTGACGGCAGCATGAGGGCTTGCGTCGACGGCAGCAGGCGGAACGATAGGCTAGTGTCGATGGCATCATGAGGCGCGGCGGGGCTCACGTGGACGACAGTAGGCGAGACAAGTCCTCGACAACGCAAACGGGATGGATCATGAACGTGACTAGCGTGCTTTTCCAAACGAGACGAACTCGGTTTGATTTCAGGTTTCCGGGTCAATCCGAAACAGACCCGTTATTCCAAACGGGTCAAATTTGAGAACCCGAACCCAACCAGTTTTAAAATCGAGTCGGGTCTAACATGAAATTTTTGGATCGTGTTCGCGTCGGATTTTTGTTTCGTGTGAAATATTGACACCGTAGTTGAAACCATTAATGTTTATTTGCAACGACAACAACTTTAATAAAAGTGGTTAGAAAGTTGCTATGGAGAAAATAATTTTTTAAATCTAATATAGAATGCAGATTTCTACCACAAAAAAATATATTAAAAGCAGTGGATAAATAAAATTTTGATCGTAGTCTATAAAGTAAAGCGGTAATAAAATTATCACTAACAAAACCTAAATCTCATGTTCCTAAACCCTAAATTATCATTTGGAAAAGAAAACATAGGTAGCTTCATTGATACTTTACTTTTCAGATAGCAGCCATAATCAATTTTCTTGTTGCTCTCTAACTATTTTTTAGAAGTTAAGGTAGTAGAAAGCTACTTTTTTATACTCATAATAGCAAAATTATTTCTCCTATAATAACTTCGCAACTAAATATAAAAATAATGCTCACTAGAAGCTCAAAGTTCAAAACTAAAATAGAATACATGCCAACTTAAGGAACTTTTATTATGTCAGGACACCTGACGTAGTTCTACATCCGGACGTTAATAAAATGTCGCTACGTGCTCTTACTTTTTACATCGCGGCCCGACGACCTGGCCCGGACCGGAACCCGGTATTGCTATGTATTAGCTGATTTGTTCAGACCAGGGTATTGATAGTTATTGCTCGGTAACGAAAAATACCATTATGTCAAGACCAATACCTAGCAATATCGAGCAATACCCTGGTCTTGAAAGAGCGGTATTTCTCATTATGTCAAGACCAATACCTAGCAATATTGAGCAATGCCCTGGTCTTGAAAGAGTGGTAAAACGTAAGAGCTTTATTGGCGTCCAGATGTAGAGCTACATTAATAAAAGTTCCAACTTAAGCCATTAAATATTTGTAACAGATAAAGAAGCGTAAGTTTAAAAAAAAAAAAATGTAAATTGTTTAGCAGACTTGTCTGATTAACATGTGAAACATAATGAAATAACTTAATATTTTATGAAAGGTGATCTGATTATCACAGATTTGCTCCATCAACAGCATAACTACCAAAGATTTCTTTTGAGGGCTCCAACTCTCTAATAGTAAGGATGTCGATCTCCTGTTCCTAATAACTTGTTTGCGGCAAGCACGATGAAATACCCCTTTTTTTTTTAAATAAAGCTCGTCATCTTTCAACGCATTAAATTATGTTTTTTGCAAATAAAACTGTAAATTAGATGCAAATAAATAATTATTTTATAGAAAGCATTGGGACAAATTGATCCTAAATTAAATATTATGTCCGAGCGACTGTCTTTACTGTCTCCTTCAATCCACACATTTGATAAAATAATGTATTTATAAAAAAAATTTACGCATATAGCATTCAGAATTATAAAATTTACATATTTAATATTTATATTTCACTATTTATATAATATTATATTCTGTTAGTGGTCTTGACAAAATCATCAATGATGAAGAGGAAATCATGACGGATTATCAACCGATCTGAAATCTTATGTTTGGGTGATTTTAGATAGGTAAATAAGTAAGAATTATGGGATAAATATGCTAATTCTCCAACATTTTACCAACTAAATTTGACATTTCATCAAAAATCTTCTCAATCGAGTGCGAATCTCGAGGCATGGTCCTAGTGCCGGTGACACAAGTCATTTTTCAGTTGATTTCGGGTTTCCGGATCAACCAAAATCAGACCCGATTTTAGAAATGGGTCAAAAAATGAAATATGAATCCGACACATAACAAACCGTTTAACCAGAAACTAACACTTTTGAAAAACTCTTGTATTTGCGTCTAGAGGCAGTAAAAGTGAGTGTGAAGTAAAGAAAAGAATGTTAGAGTAAAGATCTATACAATTTCTCTTATTTTACATATTGGATTTCTTAATGTGATGCGGATAGATGATTTTCTCCCGATTTTTGAGTTTTTTTCGTGTTAAATCCAGATGTTCTTTCCACTTTGCTACCTTTTCTTTTTCTGGTTTGTTTTGCATGTTCTTAATTTGCTTCTCAACATCGAGTTCACCATTTAATTAAAAGATCGGATCCAATATTTTTCCTTTCCACCATGCTTAGAAAGGAGCTCGCGTGGCTTCAAATATATCTCCTTTGTATTTTGTCAGAGGAAATTCCAAAAGATCAAAGAATCAATGTCCATTAGCTTAAACATTTAAAGCCTTGAACAAGTCATACCGTTCCTTTACTCGTGTTGAATGACCTGCTCCACCACCTTGTGACCTGATACGGCTCACTTAGGCCGTGCGTCATGCATCTTACATATCAAAGCTCCATTTGCCATTATTATATATTATAAAGTTTTGTTACTATATATATACATAAGTTAGCCTAATGGCATCAACTTCTTTCATTGTAGAAGTTGTGGTTGGTCACCTTAGTGTGCATGCGAGGAGTTGATGAAAAAAAAAAATTGGCTTCGTTTAAAAAAACAGTTTATAAAGTAGCAAAAAAGCTATTCCAAACAAAACCTTAATCGGGATAACTTCCTCACTTCTTAGGCTTTATCTGGGACAGCTTCTTATTGCTTCTTAAAACAGCTTTTTAATACAATATTAAAATTTTTGTACTAAAAAGCTACTTTAAGAAGCAATAAAAAAGTCATCCAAAACGAAATTTTAAGTTTCATTTGGGACGACTTTCTTAATGCTTATTAAAGCGGTTTTTTAATACAAAAAATTTTCTTAAAGTAGGATTATCCACGAAAATGAGTCGAGAGTTTAAATGTTTTTTTTTTTTTTTCTATCAACATGAGTTTTATAACGGTTACATGTTAGACAAAATTTTAAGCTATTTTATTTAATATATCTATTTTATATAAATATCAAATATGTATAGATAGCAATTCATAAGCCACATTAGAATTTTTTTACATAGGAAATTTAAGAATGAGAAATATCATGAGGCTTAACTTAGTTGGAAAAATCGCTAAAAAATAGAAGATAGAAATATCAGTTACTCATAATTGAAAAAGCTTAGATTATATATAGTTAAGAATAATTATATGATTCGTTGTAAATATTAAAGAAATTGAATGTTTATATGCAAACATTTAAAGTCTAATAATATGGCTAGATAATAACATTTAAGCGACAATAGTCGGATCATAGAAATATGGTTGGACCGGCGCATATTGATGATGGTTGTCGATGGTGATTGCCTGAAAATATAACAGAGTACTTCCACTCTCGAAGTTCTCAAAAAACCTCTCTTATAAAAAAAAGGACCTATTTATTGTATCATTGAGAGAGATATTTTAATAAATTTGACCAAATTTCAAGACATTTCATCAAATGATTCATATTGTGCACTTTAATCATAAATGCTTGCCTAGCATAAGAATACCTTAATTAATTTATTTATTTTTTTAGCATTGTAATACCTTTTTTTTTTTTTTTTTACAAAAAACAGGTATATTAATATTAAAAAAACAACGGTTACAACATTAATAGAAAAGGAAATAAAAGAGACAAAGGAAAAATACAACCAAAAAGCGGGCTCAGTAAAAGGCCGAGGCTTCCAGCGTCCCCGAAGCCTCGCACGGACCATCCAGTAAGGTGGAGACAGCGTCCAACAACCAACCGACCCGAAAAAAAACCACACCAAAGGTTGCCACCAGCAAAATGACAAGGACGCGAGCCCCAACCACATCATTGCTCTTAACCCAACGCACCAGCAAAACGAACTTCATTAAATCACAACAATCCCTAAAAGAGAATAGGGAAAAAAATAAAACACGGATACATTATCTTCTACGCCGGCCTCTCCCATGAAATCTCCCTCGAGAGGCAACAGATAAAGCAGGTCTAGCACGAACCAGAGTAAATTCATTACCATGATCAGAACCCCACAAAAGTCCGGAGAAGCCAAATCACAATCTGAAAATTCGGATTCAGATTCACAGTCCGACGAACCATGCAACCAGTCAACATGGTTCCTAATATCCAAACCAAAAATATCACCCAAACGATTGACCATAGTATGTGTTTCGACTAAAGTAACCGGGACATCAACAAGGGTATTAGAACGTACTCATCAAGTTACCATTTAAAGTCTCCACCTGCATACACTCAACGTTACAGTCCACAATCACAGCAGGATTACACGAAGCCTCAGCCACAGGAATAACACCTCCAGCCTCAATAAAAGGAACAACGCTTCCCGTCTCAACCAAACCCAAAATAGGCGACATGTCAGCCGAATCATCAATCACAGTCGTATCACAACACCCAAAACAGGCGAAACAGCCAACTCTTCATTCACAGCCACAACATGTCATCTTTCCAAAACATCACTTAAATTGACACTAACAGGATCAATTATATAAGGGACCCGAAACAACCCCAACCTCAGGAGAGAAAGTCGGGGATAAACCATCACAAACAGGTAAAATCACAGGATTTGAAGGAGCAACTACG
Source organism: Dendrobium huoshanense (assembly GCA_016618105.1). Taxonomy (NCBI): domain Eukaryota; kingdom Viridiplantae; phylum Streptophyta; class Magnoliopsida; order Asparagales; family Orchidaceae; genus Dendrobium; species Dendrobium huoshanense. The sequence continues at coordinate 46,010,635 of CM028355.1, forward strand.
TTTTCGACCACATTTAAGCCATCAACATCAGGAAAAACCTTAGCACGAGAAGCGGCCGCCAAGAGGATTTAGGGCATCGCCCTAAATCCCAGAGCAAAACGGAGTATCTTACATGTAATACCTTAATGATATAAAAATCAAATAATCTTAAGTTTATTGGATTTGACTAATCAAGCTACTTCATTTAATTCTAAATATGTAAAAATTAAAGAATATTTGATCCTTTTAAATGACCCTAAAATTAAATATTATCTTTAAGATTGGTGCATACAATTATTTTTTTTTTTGAGCCGAATTAAGATTGTTTAGATTAATTTTGAAATAATTGAAAAAAATTATGTGATTAGATTTATTTCCTTAGACAGTTTAATAAATTCAAAGCTAATTTAATAAAAGCAAAATTCATCCGGAGAGAAAAATTGTGAGTCGTTCTCACTCATATTTTCTTAAAATTACTTTTAATATTATAAAAAAAAAAAGTTAAATTGAAAAGAAATGTCATACAGAAAGTGTGATGAACCACGCTTAGACACGTAGAATTTCAGCTCTCTCTCCTCAAATGCGCTCTTTATTGTTTCCTCTTGCTTTGATCCGTGGGCTCCTCCGCCATTCCTCCTTCCTCTAAGTACAAACAAAAAGCCAAAGCAGGGTCGGAGCATTTACGAAGATTGAAATCCCTCTCTCACAGTCACAGAGATGAAACTATGGATCAAAATAATCTCCGGCACGGTCCCCGCCGCTACGGTCGTCCTCACCCTCCTTCTTTTCATATGCCGCCACCGCCGTCGCCGACAACAGCTGCTCATCAGCCCCCAAGCCATCACCCACTTCTCTGAGCCAGCTGCCAAATCCAAATTTGACGCGCTCCAATCCAACATTAACAAGCTCCCCATCCCCTACAAATCCGGCAGCTCCGCCCGCAACAGCCTACGCTTCCACCATCTCCACAACCAGTCTACAGCCCCTCCGCCGCCGACGGAGACCACCTTCCGCTGGGACAACCATCCCCGACTCATCGCCGAGGCCGCAGAGAACGGCTGGCAAAGCTTTGCCTTTTCTAACTCGATCCCTCGCATGCCATCTTCAGCCCCACTTTGGACTCTCTGCGCCACATGCGACGGCGGAACCCAGCCGAATTCGCCGGAAAGCGGCTGGGAGATCCCCGCTGGTTCGTCGGAGCTCATGCAATCCGTCAAGCTTAATCCAAGTCCCAAAAAAACAGCCGACGAGGCTTCCTTTTCTTGGGTTAGAACAAGCCTCCCACTTCCAGGCCCGCCCTTGGGCGGCGGTTCATTTCCTCAAGAAGCCTATTTTGAAATCACCATCGTCTCCCTCAAGCATCCATTTTTAAGCTCTTCCAACAGTGCAAACAATCGAGACAGCGATCGAGCCAAACTAATCAGAGATAATTCCTTCGGCGTTAGCTCTGCTCCCCTAAACCCAAATTTTGTAGCAGAGGAAAGAAAATCAGACCGCAACACCATCGCCTTGGGGCTAACCAGCAGTGCCACCCTCCCAATCCATTCTATGCCAGGAACTTATCGTGGATCAATTGGGTTCCACTCAGACGGCTCTCTTTATCTTGATGGTAAATTATTCCCCAAACACCTCCAAATTTCAATCTATTCATGATTGTCCACGAGGAAAGGCGACAAATTTATCAATTTTGTTTATCTGATGACGCTAATTACAGAGAGAAAACTTGTTTTCGAGTCAGAGATGGCAGAATGGGCAGCTGTGAACAGAGTGATTGGCTGCGGATTCGAGCCGAGCAAGAATAAGGTGTTCTTCACCGTGGACTCTCAGGTATCGCATGTCGTACGATGCAACTCAGAGGCCTATACCAGTCCTCTGTTTCCTTTTCTGGCGGCCAACGTGGAGACCGTGTTGCTTGTAAATTTGGGACAAGCGCCGTTCAAATACGGGCCGGCGAACGCCACGAGGACGCCGAACCCGTGCTTTCTCCGGCCGCATTCCGGCGATGAAGGCGGAGATCATAGAATAGGGTCTGTGGTCGACAGCCGGGAGCTTTTCTCTGTGGCACGGATAGAAACAGAGTGGACCGGTCATGGCGGAAGAAGGAAGAACCAGAATAGCAGCATGAGCAGTAAGAAGAGCGGTGAGAACTCCGACGATGTTCTCGATGGGGAATCCGATCTCTTTGAAATTGTATTGCAGACATGACGCAGCATTGGAGACTCCGCAGAGAAGAAGAAGCCGGCATCGTGGAGCCGGTTAATAGTTCACACTTCATGCACAGAGAAGCCATTTGTCGGAATTACAGCACAAGGGAAGAAGAAGAAGAAGAAGATGGTAATACAGGAATTCAGATATAATAAATACAAAAGAAATTTATTGTAATTTTGTCTAACAGAATCAATGTGATTCACATATTGAGTTCCGTGAAACCATTTGTAAAATGCAGAACAGGTTGGAGAAATCAGCACGAACAGAGAAAGATTCATAGAAACAAAAAAAATTTTGTTTGAATGTTAAATATATCATAATTAATTTTAAATTACTTAATTTGTATGAAAATTAATATTATATATGACATATTATATCATATTAAAATTAATATTAATTAAATAATTATAAAGTTCATTTTAATAGATTTTTTAGGAATATTCTGATAATTTTTTATTTGTTATATGAATTTTCATATGATAAAATAATTTTTAAAATACGTTTAAAATTTATTTATTATTATTTTCGCCGTAAATGTACAACCGATAAACATATAATTCTATATTTCTATATGTATTGCTATATTATTACATACATCTTTTTTTCTATATAAACTCCTATATATATAAAGCTGTATTGAACAACATTTTATTTACCTGTTCTATTACATAGATGGTTTGGTCGTATTAAATGTCGGCCTTCTGATAATCTAATTAGGATATTAAATGTTTTAGATTTAGCTTATATTTTTAAAAGATAGAGGTAGAGCTAAAAAGACTATGGTAGTAAATATAGAACATACGTAGCTTAAAAAAATAGAAAATACGCAGCTCATAGTGGTCTGTTGATAGGGACCTTTAGCCTACTAACCAAGAGGTCCTAGATTCAAAATTTACGTATGTGAAGTCTGTGTAAGTTTATATTAATAGCTCAATGTCCATATATGGATGATTCTTTATTAAATTTAAATGAGAATTTAACTCTTAACATGACACAATAAAAAAAGAAAGATTCAAATAACCGGCCTCACAGAGCGGGATAAAGACCTAATTCTATTATTGTTGACGTATTCTATTTCATTTTTTTTAGTATTTATTAAAAAAATTTGGATGCTACAGCCCCAATAAACTCCTAAATAAGAAATAAAATATATTACTTCAGTTTTTGGTCATTGGTAGCTTAAAAATGTCTTGTAAAAAACTAAAAATTGAAAATGTGAGTGTTATATTTGTATGTAAATGAAAATTTTGGATCATGATTTTAGAGGTAAAATTTAAATTAAAAATTTTCGAAATTAAATTCAGGATCATTTAAACTTTGATTTAAACAAATTTATAGTTGAACTGAACGTATTGATAAGATAAACCTAATGGTATCCAAAGTAGTCTAAAGTGTAATGAGATCATATATATCAACATCTGCTACATAATTAAAAACTTCAAAAGTTAATTGGATGATCAAATGAACTCCTAATTTGATTTTTTTTTATAGTGGAATCGAACGGTTTGACAAGAAAAATTCAATGAGTCTAAGATCACTTAATTCTGACATTATTAAAATTAAAGAACTATTTAGCATTTTCCAACCATCACCACAACAACCAACACCAGCTATAATCATCAAAGACCATCCCCAACTGTCGTCACTATCGATGAACACTACCAATAATCACATTCATCATCTCCATATGTTTTTTAAAGCTAACCATATTTTTGGTACTAACTTCACATATGCGGACACCTTAATTTTGTAATCTCTAATGGAAAATAGTCATCTCATTTTCAACTATGAGGAAGAAATGATTCTTATATTTCCTATTATATAGTGCATTTTTAAAATGGCCTATACCTTGTTGTTGTTTTTTTCTTTTCAAAAATTTCATATAAATTTTTTCTAAGTCTTTTATAAGCTTTATTTATGCATGTTGAATTTTTGTAAAAAAAAAAACTAAGATGTTCAACTTCTACTCCATCGATATAAATTTTTTAGCATGTAATATATATAATAATAAAACCTAAATTTTAAAATTGTGTGCAATTTATATTCAAATTTTATATTTTTCAAATTTATTATGTCTCAAATCTTTGATATACTATATTCATATCCCTATATATATATATATATATATCATTAAGGTTTTGTTTGAGGCAATGTTAGGGTTTCTAGTTTTGCCTTTAAAAGCCACATTCTCCATCATAGTTTCAAAAATAGCTTTATAAAAAATAAATAAAATTGAAATAGCAATGAAAAAATAGTCTCTCAAACACAATAACTATTTTTAACAATTTTTTTTTTTTTTTGCTGGGTATCCATCCGCTGTCACTCCTGAAAAGGAAATTGGCAACGTGATTAATACTCGATTGGCCTAGAAGAGACACTCATCCAAAAATTTCATGGCCCGCACTTGATTGGGCTCCACTTAGGAGGTGGTTCCGCTCTAGAGGAATCAAGCACGGGTAGGTGGTTCCCAACTGTACTCGCCCACCAACAAAGCTATGTATCGGTGGATTTAACTACCTATTTTTCTTACAGCAAAAGTAATCGAAAAAGTGTTTAAAAAAAAAACCCTAAATAAAACAGCCAAATTTTTTTATTACAATAAAGTGCGACATATCAAGAAACAAAATCATGCAAAATGTGATTGCCAAATGCCTCATATTTAGTATATAAAGATCCTTACAACTATTGTACAATACAAAAAAATATATAATGATATAAAAAACATCATAATAAAGGTTATCATTCATTAATTGTGCCCAATTGGAATGCCTATCAAATTGAAGAAATGGTTAGGCATGTCATTTGTCATTTATTTAATAGTGTGAAGACTTTTCTTTAAGTATTGCGCTATCATTATATCAATAGATATGCTAATCTTCAAATAGAATCATAATTTTTATTAAAAATAAAAAATAAAAAATTATGAGTTCTTATGCTTAATTCCCTTATTCAAATAAACTAAAATCAATTAACATGAATGAAATGCTTAAGCTTCCAAGTTAATTTCACACCTCTAAGGTTTGGTTTGGGACAGCTTAGTTAATGCTTTTTAAAATAGCTTTTTAACCTAAAATTTTCTTGAATTAAAAACTTTTGTAAAAACAACATCAAGCCTTTATCCCACTACGTGGGGTCGGCTAGATGAATCCTTTTTCTCCATTGTGTCCTATTAAATCTTAATGTTAATTTTTTCTTGCACTTAAAGGATTCATGTCATTATTGTTCGACAAGTTTTACGCTGGCTGTCAACTACCTAACGCAACCCTCCACTTTTCTCATCCAAAACTTGAGACCTGGCAACGACAGTGTTAATTAAAAACTTTTGTACTAAAAATTATTTTAGAAAGCAACGAGGAAGCTCACTCAAGCAAAACCTAAGGCTTATTTTAAAATGACTTTCTTACTACTTCTTAAAATAGCTTTGTATTACAAAAAAATTAAATTTTGTTTTAGAAAGATGCTTTAAGAATGAGTAAAAATCTCAATTGCTTTTGTAGTGCTTTGTAAAGTTGTTATTTAGTACGAAAAATTTTTGAAAGCAGGAAAAAAACATCGGTCTAACACTCTCAAATGAAGCCTAATTCACAAAAATTAAAAAAAAAAAAGGAATTAGATTCTATTTAAACTTTAGAGAGTATGGCATTACTCAAACAGAAAGCGCATTGTAAAAAAAAAAATTTATTTAATGTATTTTGCTTTTCAATTCTCATTTTATCATGAATTTATCATATCTAATTAATTCTATAAATAAATTCCAATGAACTGACGAAAATTTGGATGGGAAAGCCAAATTCCAATTTGCTTAGAATAAAATATAAATTTTTAAATTTTATTTTGTGAAATGTATAATCAAATTGATCAATCATCTTTTGTATGAAACCTATTTAAAATTAATTCAATTATAAAATTCATTCTAATCACTTAAGATATATTTTAAATAACTACAATATTTTATAAAATTGATTATGAAAATACATTAGCAATAAGCAGTTTTTCATCGCAGAAATTTTTGAAAAACTGTGAGAAAAAAATAACATGAAAAATAAAACAATAAGAAAATTATCACAAACAAACAGAAACTCAGTGATACAAAATAAAAAATAAAATCTGTAAGTCAACATACGGCTTAATATAATATATCCTTAGTAATAAAAGCAAACGGTTTTCATTGAACGATTTTTCAGAAATTGAATAACGTTCAAGATTGGCCTGCCCATTCAATACAAGTAAGAAGAATTTATAACAGTTAACAGAACTATCAACGTATCTTCAAAGTCAGAAAATATTAATACAGACTTGGACTTTTATCACATTATGGAAACAGCTGTTCCAGTTCATTTCTAAGCAGTTGAGTTGAACAGATGGGAAGAGGAAATAAATTTATTCATAATATTTTTATATAAATTTAATTTAAATTAGATTTTAATTTGTAAAATGTATTCTGAGTAGATATAATATTTGATTAATTCATCAAATCTTGATTGATTTCATTTCAAATACCTCTGTTTATATGAGTGTTTTTTTTTTTGTAAATTTTAATGATATGTAGTATTTAAGAAGAATATTATTTAGAATATATATTATTTATTAGTGATATGCTTGATTTTTATTACTATTTATAAAGCTATTTTTTAATTTAAAATATCTCTTTAAAGCAAGAAAAACACAGTGATCTAAAGCTATCACAAACAAAACCGAAGCTAGAAATAAAGCGACATCTAAGCAGTGCCTTAATGAAAATCAATGATGATTGATGGAGTACTTTGCAACATAAGCCATTATAAAACCACATTGCTATCAAAGACATCATAGTCATGAAGTGGCAATTGGTATTTTGTGAAGTTTTCCATAATCATATGAGGGTGTTGTCTCTTATTAACAAAGTTTTATTGACGTTTAGAAGGCATATTTTCATTTGAAAGGAAGAGTGTTGCTTAAACTGTATGAAGAAACGGGGTGACCTGAATCTGCCGTTTAGCAAAGGGGTCAGGATATATAACCCAAACTCGACCCGCACGGGGTGACCTGAATCTGCCGTTTAGCAAAGGGGTCAGGACATATAACCCAAACTCGACCCGCACGGGTTGACCGAACCGGACCCGTGAACCCAAACTGATCTAGGTTTCCAACCCCAACATAGTCGTTGAATCGAGCCGCGTAGGTCACGAGTCAAGGCAAAGGGGCAGTGACCGATGAGGCCGCATCCGCATGTGCGGCGCAGCGGCGGACTACCGTAGGCTGGACTTCGAAGGAGGTGGGAGCCGAGAGGTGGGGCAGTGAACCGTTGAGGCCGGGGGTGTAGGAGCCACCAGGGCGACTGGGCGAGGTCATGCGTGTTGGCAGGAAGAGGCTTCGAGGCGGGGTCGAGGCGCCTTGGTGAATGCTTGGAAGGCTTCACTATGCTAGGTCAAGGTCGCGACGTAACTCACGAGTTAGTCGAGTTGACCCACGGCTTTTCATGTTAACCCGAACCCAACATGGGTTGTCTCAAAGCCAAATTTTTCCGAGTCGGGTTTCGAGTCTTGCCAACTTTTGACACCCTTAAGGAAGAGTAGAGGGAGAGAGGAAATTATAACTCATGATACAATAAATTATTCTGATACAATAACTTGACCAAAACCTATTAACATATAAGATCAAGTATGAAGAAAAAATTCAAATATACAAAAATGACTCAAATGCAATATGCACTAAAATATATGAATCTATATCACAAATATAAACTCATTAATAGTATATTGTGAATCCTAAGTACATTAATGTTTTGTTTGGAACGTCATTTGGCTACTATTTTTTCGCAATTTAAAAGAAAATACTAAAAAGCTGCTTTTCAAAAAAAAAAACAAAAATAGCTATTCCAAACAAAATCTAAATTGAAGACGGCTACGGTAAAAAAGTTTCGCAACATACCTACTTATGTTCACACCAAATGATACTTAATGCTTTCCAAGAAGCTTAGACATGATTTAGATAACACCTATAAAGAGTATGGATATCAATATGAGACATGATAATGATAAGGATATGAAGATAGAATATAACTGCAAAAAATTGGAACATCACATCCCATGTTTTCAAAAATTTTAATAAAATCATCAAATAAAATTTGTTAGAGGATTTATATAATCAATTTTGCAAATTTGCTCAATTCGAAAATGGCATTTACTCAAAATTGTACCCAATTGCTGCAAAAAGGAATAAAGTTGGCTCTCTATCCACAATGGAATATTAACAAATACAATATCATAAAGATTAAAGGGCATATAAATTAGTAAACTAAGAAGCTACCAACTCTGCACCTTTCTGAAGATTGAAGGCTAACACAATACAATGAAATCAGAGATTTGAGAGCCCAAATTTTCAATTCCAACTGACAATTCTAAAATTTATTTGCTACAAATTATAATGTCTAATATTTAAAAGCTCTACCAAAAAGTATAATAAAATAAAATAATATCACAAATATCACATAAATAAGGATTAAAAAAAATCTAAAATTGGTACAGCCTAATCATAATTAGATTTCAACATTTTATCAAGAATATTAAATTTTCAATAACATATCAACATCCAAATAGCTTTGTTAATAAAAACATCATATTATGGCCATTAAAAAAAAAAACTTCATAATCACATCCCAACCATATATATCAGAAAAATTCAGCATATGACAGCCTTATAAGTCCTCATATTCAATCTATTCCTGCCAAGTGACACATAAAATAGTAGATTATGTTCCTAAATATATGACAAGTTCAAATAAATCTTCAAAAAGCAATTAGGGAAAAAAAATTAACAAGATTTGAGAATAGATCCTAAAAGCAACGTTCTTTTAAAAAATCTTGAAGTTACTGGACAAAAGAAACGTTAGAAAATCTGCAGAACAGACGGGAAGTGGATATTAAAAGTTGGATAATGCACAACATAGAATAAAAAATATAGTCACAAGTAAATTAAATTAACATGAAATTATTAAAGAAGAGAGGGGCAAAATGAAAAAGCTATTTAACTCTTCATGCAATACAATATAGAAAAAAAAATAAATAAATAAAACTCCCCAAACTTGGTTCAATTAGTTGGATAAATGCTAATGATAGTGAAAAATTAGAAAATTTCGATTTAATGGATCGTACTGATCCAGCTAAAACTGACGAAATTCTCAAGGATTTAAAAGTTTGAAATACTTGGAAAATTTCTGTCATGTTTTCAGTTTTCAGGTGGGGAAAATGGGAAATCTGCTTTGAACCATTAAAATTCAGGAGGCACCCAAAAAAAGAGCAGCAACAACAACAAAAAACATCAAGCCTTTGTCCCACTACGTGGGGTGTACTACATGAATCCTTTTTCTTCATTGTTTCATGTTAAAAGTCAAATTCTTATTTAAATCTAATAAAGAAATATCATTTCTAATATTTTCAAACAAAGTCTTTTTATGTCTACCTCTATCTTTCTTAACAAAAGTCAAATCTAATAACTCTACTTTCTTAACCGGGTCATCGGAAGGCTGCCGTTTTATGTGGTCAAACCATCTAAGGAGACTCTCTCTAATCTTATCTTCCACTGGAGCTACTTCAACCTTTTCATGCATATGCTCATTTCGTCTCCTACTATAAGGGTAAAGCCACTCATCCACCTGAGAATCCTCATCTTTGCAACACTTAACTTGATAATCATATGCAAAAAGCAAACACCAAGGTACATCCTCTTGCAAATGTCTAGTGAGAACATCCAGGACTAAAGCAAAAAGATATGGGCTATATAAAAAGAGCAAATATTTAAAACTGAAGTAAAACAATTTGAAGGATATATTTCTGAATGCTTTTGTCAGCTGACCAAAGAATGTTTACAGCGTGAAAGAGAATGTTAAAAATGGCGTATAAAAAGGTAATACATTAATTTTAATCAAAAAGAGCAAGAAGGTTCTCGGTGATTAGTTTATATCTCATCACCTCTAACCTCTACAAAAATTAATGCATCTGAAATGTTAGCCAATATGAATTAAAATGAACCAAAATGAGTAAAAACCTGGGTTAGAATAAAATCGTTCCCTTCTTCTATGTTAAGCAAGTTTCTTAGCACGGCCAGTTGAAGGGCCAGCTTCCTCCTTCTTGGATCCAGAAGCTTCAGGCTTCCTTGCCCAAGCGGGAGCTCTGTCTGGCTCATAACGGTAGTCATAGAACAGCTCTTCCCCAGCACCAATGCGTTCCTTGGCAAATATGCCTACTCTGTGATCACCAGCTACCATGATTACCTTAGCATAGCAATTTGGCTCAGGGGAATGATTGGCAAACTTCAACTTATCACCCTTGCGGTAAGCATCGAGAACAAACTGCATTGATATAATTATATCAGAAGTCTATATATATAGCATTGATAGGTGAACAGAACATTCTTGCTATGGAATTAGAATTACATGCCTGATCATTCAGATTGAAAAGAAAGGATGAGTTTTCACGATCGTAAATCTTTCCCCGCTTATCTGCCTCTCTATGAGAGATCAGTTCACCGGTGTATTCTCCAAGATATTCATGTTTACCAACGCTATTCTGTTGAAGGATTACAATATTGTTGGTCATAAGTGAGCTTAAGATCCAATAGCTCAGGTGGGAAAGAATAGTGAATTACCTTTAGGAAAGCACCCCAACCAGAAATATCAGATCCACCTAGTAGCACCTGTATGTAAGAAGATCGGCACTTTAAAACTGGTTGAAAAGGATTCACAACTCATGATGTACTAAGATAAAAGAATATAAGCTAATCATTTTCCCTTAGTATCAGTGAAAACAAGAAATGAAACAAAACTATGATGTTGTCTAAGTGAAACAATATGTAAAGGACATTAATAAATGGAACAAAGAAGGCTGTCAATTTCCTGGTAGGCAACCACTTGAATTACTCATGGACAGAAGGTACACGGGAATACACATGAATGCCCAACAATAGAAGAGTAGCAGAGACAAAAAGTGGGCATAGTTTAAATAAAAGATTCATCACCCAGTTCCACAAAAACTGGAATCAGTTTAAACACTTCACATTTAATCGCGCAGCTTCAACTTAATAAAAAATAATTATTATTTTTATTGTAAACACAAAGTTACGGACTTAAAGAAACATACTAAGTCACGAATGGTTTAACAGCTCAACATATTTCGAAATGATGTTGACATTAAAATTATAGATATGCAAATCCAAATACTAAGGAAGAAACGACACCTGTCACAATTGCCTTCTACACTAGTGATAAGATGTCATTTCGGTAAAGTAATAGAAGTTTAGAGGAATCAATATGATGACGGACTTGAGTAAATTTTCTAAATGGATGCAATGTTTTGAAAAGTAGATTGGGCAGATCGAATTATAAATAAGACAGAAGATATTAACCACTATAAAATAGGCTTGGAAAGGAATAAAAAAATCGCACAAGCCAACAGTCAAATCTTTGAATTCCTCATAATTTTTTGAAGGTTCTTACTTTGACCCAAAATTAATTTAATTTTATGGCAACGACTTATTGCCTATGGAAAACCAGTGTAGAGTAGAAACATCTTTTCAATCAAAATTTTGACTGTGCCGGAAGATGCTAATGTTGTATAGGAAATAATAGTTAGTAATATAAAAAATGTTACAAAAAAAGTATTTGAAGTATCAAAATGAAAAACTCTTAATAATAAAAATAGCTGATAATAAATCAAAATAGGTAAAAATAATCAAAAATAAAACACTTTGTTATAAAAATTTGTTTAGATTTAAAAACTAAGAAATTTGGAAAAGATATAAATGGCCCACAAGTAGTAATAAAGTAACATGGGATCTAAAGAACTTGGAGAGGCAAAACAAAGAGAGAAAAGCCTTGGATCGATGACCAAGCTTCCTCGATATTGAGCGGATTGAGAACTTGATGGTGGCCGACCTTATCAATGAAGATGGGCATTTGAATACACAAACGTTGGAGAGGTGCTTTGGCCAAATCTTAATCGAGAGGATAACGTGCATTCAGCTAGACCATGGGAGCTCGAGCGATTCTATTGAATTGCTCAAGATGCCGCTCAATTCCACGGTGGCAGGCATCGCCTAAAAATGCTTGTTTCAGTTCCCGGATGGTTTGTTCTTACCGATTTCAAAACTTCGTCTTCACCAAAGAGAAAAGGTCTTTTGGTGGCGCATATGTAAGGAGATTATCCCTACCAATCAGTGGCTCCTCACTCATGGTCTTCAATATGATGCTCGTCGTCCTTGAGTTGTTCCGGCATTGAAGACATCAACCATATCACAACTACCTACAATCAGTTGCACAGAATTTTGGACTCTATTACCAGATGGGGCTTCTTCTCCCCACACTTCTCTGGACTTTGTGAGTTGTTGGATGTGATTAGTCATGTTACTACAAGCTCGCATGGGTGGGTACAAATCTATTGTTATGCGGTTTATCAAAATTAGCGTGGTAGGAATGCTAAGAAGCATGGCCAGCTTTTCCCAATCCTTCCATTATGGCCGTAAGGATTCTTTAGGCCCTCCCTCACATCTGGTTTCCTTCTCACCCAGATCAGTGGGACGCTCTGATAGGAAATACTTAGATCCAAGTATTCCTATCGCTCCACGTGAAGAAAACAACAAGAAAAGTTGCTGTTTTCTACAGGAAAACAGCCCCCAAACGTATGAAAACAGTAGAAATTCGTAGGAAAACTGAGAGAAAAATGCTTAAAGGACTTGTATTCCACTAGTAGATGATCAAAGCAAAAGCAAGATACAATGTTCTTCGATTTGAGAGGAAGAACAACTCTCCGATCTTCTCCGGCAACGCCAAGAGCCCAAGCAAGAAAACCCTAGATCTCAAATTACATTCAAAATCAAGATAATCCTCTTTTCCCCCCTAAACTCCTAATTATACAAATTAATCATAAAGGACAATAATGGACTTCCTAAAACAGCCCCTCATTCAAAATTCTCCCTCCCAAAATCAATTTCAGCAACCGTGGGGTCCACGGGAGGTTCCGCCCCTTTTGGGTGTTTCCGCCTGGAATAGTATCGGACCGGTCCAGAGGGGACCGGTCCGCTCGTAACATTACTCCCCTCCCAAAAACTCACCTTGTCCTCAAGGTGAAAAGAAGGAAACTGCTCCTTCACTCTTTCAAAAGGCTCCCATGTAGCATCGAAATCAGGGAGGCCTCTCCATTTGATCAGCACTTCTTTGTTGCCCATTATATCTGGTCGGACTCCTGCAAGCTCTAGTGGTTCTAAAACCACTTCTAAATCCTCTGTCATAGTCGCTGGTAATTCTGCACTCACTGCATGCTCCCCAATGGCTCTCCTCAGCTGAGACACATGGAACACTGGGTGTATGGTGGCTGAGGGGTGTAATTTCAGTCTGTAAGCCACTGCTCCAATCCTATCCAATACTTCATAAGGGCCAAAGTACCTCGGTGCTAATTTCTCGTTCTGCCTTCTAGCCACTGTCCTCTGCCTGTATGGTCGTAGTTTTAGGAACACATTCTCCCCCACTTCAAACTGCATGTCTCTCCTGTGAGAATCCGCTTGTTTTTTCATGATTTGTTGTGCCCTCATCAGATGTCTCTTTAACTCTTCCAATATCTTGTCCCTTTCCTCTAGGTATTGCTCCACAGACGATACTGGTGTGCTTTCTCTTCCATAGTGCACTAAGTGTGGAGGGTCCCTCCCATATAATACTTTGAATGGGGTCATCTGGGAGGCGGAATGGAATGAGGTATTGTACCAATACTCAGCCCAAGGTAGCCACTTTGCCCACAACCGTGGGGTTTCGGACACAAAACACCTCAAATAGGTCTCCAAGCTTCGATTTACCACCTCCGTTTGTCCGTCTGTCTGTGGGTGATAAGCGGTACTTCTCTTGAGAACCGTGCCCTGCATCCTGAACAGCTCCCTCCAGAACTGGCTGAGGAACACTTTGTCTCGATCAGACACAATCGATTCAGGCACCCCATGTAGTCTCACCACTTCCCTGATAAAAGCTGCCGCTACTGACATTGCGGTGTATGGGTGTCTTAAGAGAACGAAATGCGCATACTTACTAAGTCTGTCCACTACCACCATGATGACTGTGAACCCCTCCGATCTTGGTAGGCCATCAATGAAATCCATTGACACTTCCTCCCAGACTCTGTTTGGAAGTGTCAACGGTTGCAGTAATCCTCCTGGCGCCATGGCCATGTACTTATTTCTCTGACACACTTCACACCTGGCCACCATCTCCTCCACATCTTTATGCATCCCCTTCCAGTAGAGCTCGGATGCTAGCCTCCTGTAAGTCTTCTGAACCCCTGAATGTCCCCCAACTGCACTGCCATGAAATTCCTGCAACATGTGGGGAATGTGTATGGAAGTCTGTGGCATCACAAACCTCCCATGATATAATAGTCTCTCCCCCTCAATACAGTAGCCCGGATGCTTACTCTTGTCTTTCCCTAGATCCTCCCTGATCTTCTTCAACTCTTCATTCAGCATACTTTCTTCCTTGATGGCTCCCCAGTCTACCATCAAGGGTACAGACAGCACCAACTCATGGATTTCCCCCACACATCTGGATAGAGCGTCGGCTGCCTTGTTCTCCAACCCTGGTTTATACTGAATCTCGAAGTCATAGCCTAGTAGTTTGGATAGCCACCTCTGATGCTCTTCAGTTACCATCATTTGCTCTAGCAAATACTTCAGGCTCCTCTGATCTGTCCGCACGATAAAGTGTCTTCCCAAGAGATATGGCCGCCACTTTTGAATAGCCAAGACAATGGCCATCAATTCTCTTTCATACACTGACTTCAATCTAGCCCTGGTTGAAAGTACTTGACTGAAGTATGCTATTGGCTGGTGGTTCTGCATCAACACTGCTCCCAGCCCATACCCTGAAGCATCTGTCTCCACCACAAAGACTTGGCTAAAATCAGGAAGTGCTAGCACTGGAACTGTAGTCATGGCTACCTTTAGTTTCTCAAATGCCTGCGTTGCTGCTTCCCCCCAAGAAAATCCATCCTTCTTCAGTTGCTCCGTCAATGGCCATGCGATAGCACTGTATCCCTTCACAAATCTCCGGTAGTATCCAGTCAACCCTAAGAACCCCCTTAACTCCTTTAGGTTTCTAGGTATTGGCCACTTCTGCATTGCTTCTATTTTATTCTGATCCGCTGCTACTCCTTCTTGGGATACCACGTGTCCCAAGTACTCCACCCTGGCCTGTGCAAAGCTGCATTTCTTCAGATTGGCCTGTAACTGATGCTCCTGCAATACTCCCAAAACCTCCTTCAAGTGTTCTAAGTGTTCCTCAGTTTTGCTGTACACCAATATGTCATCAAAGAACACAAGTACGAACTTCCTGAGGTACGGCCTGAAGATCCTGTTCATCAGAGACTGAAATGTCGCAGGAGCGTTAGTTAAACCAAAGGGCATTACTAGAAATTCATAATGCCCTTCATGTGTCCTGAAGGCTGTCTTTGGGACATCCGCCTCCTTCATTCTGATTTGGTGGTATCCGGATTTTAAGTCTAGCTTGGAAAATACCACTGCCCCAAATAGTTCATCCAATAGTTCATCAATCACTGGAATTGGGAACTTGTCTGGTACAGTGCCTTTATTCAGAGCCCTGTAATCCACACAGAATCTCCAACTCCCATCCTTCTTCTTGACCAAGAGGACTGGACTAGAGAAAGGGCTTACACTTGGTCTTATGATCCCTGCCTCCAACATCTCCCGTATCAGCCTCTCTATCTCATCCTTTTGGATCTAGGGGTAGCGGTAAGGGCGAACGCTGATCGGTGTCTCCCCTTCCTTCAAAGTAATGGCGTGCTCCAACTCCCTCTGAGGTGGCAAACCATGTGGAGGTTGAAAAACCTCCCTGAACTACTGTATGACCGGTTGCATTTCCAGAGGAATGTCTCCCTCTTCCCCCACACTGACCTTCTCCAATAGTTGCAACTCCACCAAATATCCACCGCCAACCTCCTGAATGGTTCGGATCATGGACTTGAGAGACACCCCCGTCCTAGACAGGCCGACATCTCCCTGTATCACCATTCTCCTCCCTCCCACTACCAGTTCCATCCTCAGTTCCCCCCAGTTCACCTTTGTCTCTCCCAAAGTCTGCAGCCACTTCATTCCCAAAATTACGTCAGTACTCCCCAATTCTAAGGGAAGAAAATCATCCATCACCTCTATGTCCTGGATGGTAATCACCACTCCCTTACAAACTCCTCTACCCATTTCTACCTTTTCTGTGCCCATCATCACGCCATAGCCTCCCGTATCCACTAATTTCATTCCCAGCAACTCCACCAACTGAGTGGAAATGAAATTGTGAGTTGCCCCACTATCTATCAGGATCACCACCTCGTGGTCGGCTATCTCTCCTTTCACTTTCATAGTGTGACTCGAAGTGAATCCCACTACGGAGTTCAGAGAGACTTCCGCCACATCCAGGTGCAACTTCTCATCTTCCTCCCCTTCGGACCTGCTCCCACCTACCTCTTCGTCTTCCTCGTCTTCGCAAACAAGGAGAACCTGAAGAGTCCGGTCCTTGCACCTATGCCCCGGCATGTACTTCTCATCACATCTAAAGCACAATCCCTTGGCCCTTTTCTCCTGCATCTCCTTATCAGTAAGCTTCTTAAAATTTCCCCCAGGCCCTCCTCCTCCAGATCTCTCCTTTGGTACTTCTCGTGTACCCCCCGGTGCAGCTCCCTTGGAAGCTAAAAACGTGGTCGTCATCCGTTGGGATCCCCCAGAACTGCTGCCTCGATTCCCCCTCTCTAGATGCTTCTGGTCCTCGACCAACTGTGCCAACTCCATGGCCTCCCCCAGGTCGTGTGGTCTCATCACTCTAACGGCTGCTCTGATTTCTGGTTTGAGCCCCTTCATGAAGTTCCCCTCAAGCACGGTATCAGAAAGACGATCCAACCTGCTAGCTAGGTACTCAAACCGGTCCCGGAACTCTGCTACTGTCCCCTCCTGTGTCAGCGCAAAGAACTGCTCGTAGAAATCCCCTCCGCTGCTGGTTCGGAAACGTTCTAGTAGGCAATCCTTGAACTCCCTCCAGTTTCGAATAGGTCGCCTCATGTCCCACCACTGGTACCATGCCAGTGCCTTCCCTTCCAAACACAGTCCTGCCGCTGTCAGTTTCTCCTCCTCTGTCAACCCGTTGACTGCAAAATACCGTTCCACCTTGTAAATCCAGCCATGGCCATCTTCCCCCTCAAAGATGGGCATCTTCAACTTCCTCACCTTCGGATCCCTTCCGTTACCCCGGTACTCTCCATAACCTCCCATTCCTCGAAGATGAGGTGCTCCCCAAGTATCCCGGTCCTCCCTCCCAAGTTGGTATCCGAGTCCATCGTCATAATCCCCTCTTCCCCTTTCAGAATCAGCACCTCGACGCTGAAATTCAGCACCTCGACGCTGATATTCTCCTCTTCTTTCACCAAAATCTGCACTTCCCTCATATTCTCCTATCCGGCCTTCAAAATCCACACCTTGACGCTGAAAATCAGCACCTCGACGCTGAAAATCAGCACCTCGACGCTGAAAATCAGCACCTCGACGGTCATTCCCCAGGCTCATCTCCTCTCTAGAAAGTGGCTCTAGAGGTGGCATGTCGTCGTCTCCCTCAAGGATCTCCACAGCCGGATTCCTCCTCCCCCGAAGCGGGTTTGGATTTCCTCCTACGCCATGGTCGCCGACAGTCTCTCTTGCTTCCGACGCCGTCGGATTAGTCTTCATCTCAAGTAATTTCTTTATCATCTCTTCCATGGCCGTGAATTTTCCCTCCAACCTTTCGTTGTTGGTGGTAATTTGATTTTGAAAATCAAAAAATCTTTCCTCCAAATCGGTTTTTAATTGACTGACTTCGCCTTCCAAGACATCCACCTTCTTTCCGGCCATTGTCCTTCTAATCCACAAAAGACTTCTTCCGGAGACAAGAAACTTGCTGAAATTTCAGAATTTCAGCCGCCGGTGGTCCCGGAACGATGCTCTGATACCAATTTGATAGGAAATACTTAGATCCAAGTATTCCTATCGCTCCACGTGAAGAAAACAACAAGAAAAGTTGCTGTTTTCTACAGGAAAACAGCCCCCAAACGTATGAAAACAGTAGAAATTCGTAGGAAAACTGAGAGAAAAATGCTTAAAGGACTTGTATTCCACTAGTAGATGATCAAAGCAAAAGCAAGATACAATGTTCTTCGATTTGAGAGGAAGAACAACTCTCCGATCTTCTCCGGCAACGCCAAGAGCCCAAGCAAGAAAACCCTAGATCTCAAATTACATTCAAAATCAAGATAATCCTCTTTTCCCCCCTAAACTCCTAATTATACAAATTAATCATAAAGGACAATAATGGACTTCCTAAAACAGCCCCTCATTCAAAATTCTTCCTCCCAAAATCAATTTCAGCAACCGTGGGGTCCACGGGAGGTTCCGCCCCTTTTGGGTGTTTCCGCCTGGAATAGTATCGGACCGGTCCAGAGGGGACCGGTCCGCTCGTAACACGCTCCTTCGCTTTTTGGGTTGCCGACTTTTTCCTCGTGGGATTGGGATAGCTTGCAAGTAGAATTACAAGCTATGTAGTACATTAGTAGGCTCTTGGAGGAGTAGATGTTTGAGATGGCCGGTTTGATTATTGAAGGGGACAATTACAATATAATCAAGCTCCTTGAAGACTGCAAGGCTCAACAGGCATGGGGATGTCGGTCGCAAGTTGGTGATGCTTTTGATTGGATCCACCTCTTTCACAATGTCCACTTCCAGCATGTGCCTAGGTGCTACAATTCAGCTACTCATTTATGTTCCCAAAGGGCTATACTATGTGACTTTGTTTGGATTTTTGGGGATAGGAATAGAGATAATTTTACTCAAAGATCTTTTTGATATCCTTGAGGAGGATATGAGCTCACATGCTCACACTTAGGGCCCTTTATTTTGTTTTTTTTTTTTCTATGTTTTGTAACTATTCTTGGTTTAATGAATGCAATATGCACACTTCCAAGACAAAAAACAAAGAGATAAAAGAAGAATTTAGTTCAAGTAAAGTGCATTAAAGATGAAGATCAAAAAATGCTTTTATTAGAAGAGGATATTCAATAAAGGTTGATAAGATATTTCGATAAGTTTTTCAATGAAGATTGTAGGAATACAATTAATTTTAGTGACCATTAACACCCTAAACAAAAAAGATATTTTTATTTTTATTGTTGTATTAATACCAAAGTTAAAGAGAGCTTTCAAGAAAAATGAAGGGTAGAAAAGCTGTTGAACCTGATGACATTCTAATAGAAGTATGGGAATGCCTAGGAGAAGAGAAAATGTCTTAGCTTACAAAAATTTTCAAAATTATTTTGAAGACTAAAAAGACGTCAAATGCGATGATTCCCATTTTTAAGAAAGAAAAGTGATGCACAAAAGTTCTCAAATTATAAAAGAATTAAATTAATGTGTCAAACATTAAAATTATGTGGGAGAGTTTTTGAGCATAGGTTATGATATGAAACTAATGTTTCTAAAAATCAATTTAGATTCATGATGGGTAAGTTTGTTATGGAAGCTATACATTTATTGAAAAGTTTGTTAGAGAAGTATAGACATAATAAGAAAGATCTACATATGATATTTATTGATTTAGAAAAAGCATATGATAAAAAGTTCCAATAATTAGATTTATCTTCATAAGTGCAAATTAAAAATAAATTATAGCCATTGTATAACTTCTTTAGATATCAAATCAATTTCTTAGTTAAGTTATTATTGTGTTTCCTAGTGATCTCAGCAACAATTTTTTTTTACTTGATGCCAATAAAATTAAAGGTCTTTCAATTTTCTATTAACACATTAATAAAATGGGTTCGACTTTTTTTACATTGGCTGGCACCTTATTAAGGAAGAAGCTAGTTCTTGAAATTATTCTCAATGATATTTGAAGATATTGTTAAAATAGTCAAACCATTTCCCTATCTCACAAAGCTTTTACTCAAAAAGGGGATTTTATCTTACCTTAATAGTATCCAAACTTAGAACAATATTTTGATTAAAAAGAAAAAAAAGTCTCAACAAATATTCATTCAATTAAGGCTTAAAAAAAGACTAATCGTGGAGCCCGACTATTTCTATTAATTTTGTGTAGACATATAAAAATTCATGATGAACATGTGAATATAATGACATAAATTTTTATTAGTACACTTGAAAAAATACATATGAATAAAATAAATAAAATCTAAAAACAAATATTTATAAGCATAAAAATATATATTCATAAAATAACAATATCTTCCATACACCATTTAAAACTTGTGGAATTAAATTTAGAAACGTCTCAACCCTTATTTTAACAAACTTATAATCAAATTTAACATCCCGATCAACAGAACTGAACAACACTATAATTGAATCCTACTCTAAAGACCCTTAAATCAAGCACTTGAAATGTTGTTCGAAATATTGAGATATCAATTGAAGGATAAAAAAATCACCAAATCTTGCATGCTTGTAGAAATATAGAGCATCTCAACAAGAAGAATCCAACGAGCCCAAAATCACTTAATTACGACATCATTAAAGCACTCAAATATCCAAAAAAAAAAATTATGATCAAATGAATCAATATAGGTCATTTAATAAAGCGTTTTGGAATTAGGCTAGGCTTCTCAAAATATTATTCTCAAAAAAATTATAACTAGACTTCATTCTTTACATGAAAAAGAACTAGGAGTATGGACCTTCGACTTGAAATTAGAGAGAGCTCTATTTTTGAATTGTAATTGTCGAAAAGCCGCAATCTTATTGTTATTATCCGACAACAGTCGTAAAACTGCCTCCATTTATTCGTCATCAAACTACCACGATTTGACCACCATTATCGAACTGCTACCATTTAGCACCATCTTCGAATCACCATTGTCCGACTACCTGCGCCCAACTACAAACCCAGAGCATTGTCACCCACTACAATCCCACCACCACTGGTCACACAACGATCTTCAGACTAGCATTGTCTAGTTACGATATGCCGACTATAATCTGCCTATTGTCACCGAACCACACCAATGCCAGCTAGCTCCATTACCCGCTATGGCCAAATGCAAATAACATCAAAGCACACCATTGCCTATAACTAATGTATGTCATTGATAGCAACGCCAAGGCCTGTTAACACCAACTCTAAACATCAACAATAAGATTTATATTTAACTTCTTAATCTCTAAACTCTTCTTCTCAAAGGAGAACGACCATATACTGTCACGACCCGGCCCCAAATACTCGAATTAACTAGACAAGAACATAAATCGAACGGTATTAACATTCCATTCTTTTCAATGAACACATTAACATAAAACCTCTCAAAGCAACTCAAGAGCTACTATAACAAAGATATTTCATAAAATCGATTCATTTTACTTTTTAAAGCTAATAATTGCAACAGTCATAATTTACATGTTTTCATTATTGCGTCGTCTTCTATAGATGTATTATTCTCTTTCAATCATTTCTAAATCTTTGGAAACTTACCTGAAAATATTTATTTAATGCAATGAGTTTACAAAATAAACTCAGTGGGTAACTTCTATAATAATCAACATGTTTAAAATACAATATATATAACATTTGATATATGTCTATTCAATTAACATTTGATATATATTTTCTTTCTTTGGTTCATTTGATTCCATTCAATTCTTTATACATATCATATTATATTCATGTTATAAGTGTATATTCCTTTTTCTCATTTAATTAGTAGAGGAGCATCGTCCAATTATACCAAAGGTACAACCATTTCCATTTCATTTATCTTTTTCATAACATTTTCTTTTTTACGTATACGGGTGCATTGTTTTCCCAGTCAGTATCATACAGGGCTAAACTCCTGTAAATTTATATGCTTATCATTTTCTCTTTTCGATTTATTTTTCATTCATTCATATATTATTTTCTTTAATATATACTTTCTTAATGGATATAAGTATCATATATGTGTATAATTGCTTTCTAACTTTACTTTGTATTTCTTTTACATTCTTTTACATATTTATGTCACATTTACATACTTTATCATGATAATTGATGCATACTATTATATATACAATTGAATTTTACATTGTTTTCACTATTATGAATAAAGCAATGTAAACTTAAATGATATATATGATAGTATGCATCCATTATAAACATATATGATACTTATATGTATTTAGAAAGTATATATTAAAGAAATAATATATGAACGAACAAAAATAAATGAAAAAAAGGAAAATGATAAGCATGCAAATTTATAAAAGTTGACCCCCATATGGGTACTAGCCGGAGAAGCAATATACTCGTGCACACAAAAAGGAAAAAGGTTATGGAAACGAAAAAGGATATAAAAATGGTTGTATCTTTGGTAGATTTAGATGATGCTCCTATACTAATTAAATGGTAAAAGGAATACAAACATATAAAATGAATATAATATGATATGTCTAAAGGAATGAAATGAACTAAAGAAAATAAATGTATATCAAATGTTAAATAAATAGACATATATCAAATATTATATGTATTGTACTTTATACATGCTAAATGTTATTGAAGTTATCAATGTAAGTCTACAAAAATTTAAAATGGCTAAAAGAGAATGGTACGTCTATAGAAGACAGCGCAACAATAAAAATAAGTAAATTATGATTGTTGTAATTATTAGCTTTGAAAAGTAAAATAAATAGATTTTATGGAATATCTTTGTTATAGTGGCTCTTGAAATGTTTTGAGAGGTTTTATGTTAATGTGTTCATTGAAAAGAATGGAATGTTAATATCGTCTGATTTTTGTTCTCACCTCGTTAATTCGAGTATCCAGGTCGGGTTGTGATATTTCTACCAAAAATGTAATTTAATCTCTAAATTCTTCTTCTCAAAGAAGAACGACCATATACTATCATATCTCAAATCTCTTCCAACTTCAAACATGGAATCCATCCTAAACAATTTATGTCTAGTGCATTGTATCAAAACCTACCCTAACATGCAACAACCTTTAGTTTGAGTAACGATTGAAACATAAAATAAATGTTTCTTTTGTTGAATTGTAAGATATTAAAATAAAAATATTTTTCAATGAATTTACATCCGCATTTGATGCATGTGAATTTAAACAAGATTGTAAAAAAAACATGTTTTTTACATTCATGTAATTAAAATAGGGCATGATTGATATGATACCTCTTATCACATGGCATTTTATCAATTTATCACTCAAATAAAAAGAGCAAGGAATAACAAATTAATCAACAAAAAATAGTGGTTCACTAACCCTTTGTTGTTGCTTTAGGAGAAGCTTCATATTTCTGCATTCATAATTGTCTCCTAGTTGTACAGGTCCGCCAAAACTGCCATCACCACATCTGCATTGGAAATTAAATGAACAATATTATAGGATATTTGAACGTGAAAATCAGATGCAATAATCAAAAGGTGCACCCAAATTGGTTGTTAAATCCTGAATAACCCATATAAGATATGGAAGTTTTTACGTGATAGAAAGATAAGCCAAATCCATACCCAACCCAGCAATTTCTACAAACATCTGGATCACATTCTCTATCAGCAGCAAAGCAAGGACATTGACGACTGCGACATTGACTCTTAGCACAATGGCATCCTCTAAAACGGTTCTTGCAAATCTTTGGACACCTATTTGCCAACATCACAAGTGAACATCAGAAGTCGCCAAGTCTTTCACAAAACCCACAAGATCAGATAATACAATATTACCATCATAGCAGAAATACATTATTATCATCATTATTATAACGTGAGAGGCGTAAAATTTAATAGTATTATTAGAAATGAATGCATGCTAAAGAAGAGTGTAAAATGAGAAAAGTAAAGAAACTACAAAAGCATATGATTTTTTTTTTTTGGGAAATATTTGGGCGAAGCCCATATATTAATAAAAAAGATTACAAGTAAACAAAGAAGTGACTAAAGCCAAAAAGGCTGGCTTGAAGAAGCCCAAAAAGAGACAAAAGAAAAAATTACATGTAAATGGCTATCTGATAAAAATTAAGTATCAAAAAGCCATCAGAACAGTAAAAACTAAAAGAAAAGTTTCCAGCAACTTGAGCCCATAAAGCTGAAACCTGAAGAAGATCCCGGAAGAAACAGCCTCAAAAATCTGCAACAGAGCTGAAGAAATTGAGCAACGATCCAAATCATCCAGCAACTATCAGCACAAAGAGAATTCCCAAAGATCACATCCAGGTAGCCAGCTAAGAACAAAGCTCCCGATGCTAACTGCCTGGACTCAGAGATAAACAGTGAAAAAGGCAAACATATCCCTGGTTGCCAATAGACCATCCAAGGGATATTGCAAGGGAGCATCATCATCGTCCAGGCAGTCCCAAAAAGCATATACCCAAGGGACCCGAAAGGCACATGATCCTCATAAACTTTATGCCACACAAAATAGAGTCTCCAGTACCACAGAACAAGTTTAACCAAAAAGCATATGATTTGGTATGCTACTAATAATCAGACAGCAGCAGAGAATTTAAAAGAGAAAAAAGGAAAAAAAAAAAAAAAAAAAACAGGCACGACACATCTGTTCATCCCAGACCCTAAAAGAAAGCATTTTTAATTAAATTATTCCAACATGTTTGACAGTGGGATCAGTACCACAGAAAAATGGGTATAAAGCTGTTGACGGCATGCACTTTGATTCACACTGCAATATGCAACTTGAGCATAGAGCACACTAAACTTAATAAGTATCTTATGAGAATAAACTAAAAACAGCTGCTTTTTGAGGGACTACTTCCCGAGTAATAAAACTACAGTGAAAAGTTCAATGAAGTCAGTGGAAACAGTACTCTCCTTTGAAGATCAGCATGATTGAATTTAGGCTTCATTTGGGACGGCTTTCTTTCTATTTTTTAAAGCAGCTTTTTAGTAGAAAAAATTTAATTTTTGTACTAAAAAGCTACTTTAAGAAGCAGTAAGAAAGCCGTCCCAAATGAAACCTTAATCTAAATTTTTTCTCTATATTGTATAAAAAAAAATACATTTTTATGCAGTCACTAGAAGAGGTATAAAGCAACAGTTTTTGCACAGAGGGATATGGTGAGCCCGCTTACAAAAGGAAAAAAATGATTTCGGGGCCTTTTTAATATGCAGAAGCCATAGTTTAATAATTTTTACAGCCTTAGTTAATTAACTGCTAATATAAAGTCAATTTGATTTAATAAAATAGATTATAGCTTATAGATTATCACAGGGTCATTGTCAAATTTAGTTTAGAAGACCATGCTCATAATCATTATGCAATTTACACTGTCCTTGCAGCTAAACAGATATTAGGTCCGGGGTCCCTTCTGTCTGATCACATAAGCCTCTCATTTTGAAAGACCTTTTTGTAGATACAACATCCTTTATTAGTTGCAACTAAACTCCTAGCGAGATGGAGAGGATGGGTGGTCGCCAATGGCAAACCAGCCCACCGCCTTATAATGCAGAGTACTGCAGTGGATAGAAATTGCTAATAGTACTCATTCCTACCCAAAATTTTTTGTCGCCAAGGCAAAAGGAGGCTAATCGAAACTCGTATGCCATAGAATGGAGTTTGGGGACTGTTTTGGGGGAATTGAAGATGAAATGGCTGCTGAAACTGGTTTTATCTTCAAAAAAATGAAAGAACAGAGACAAACTTACCCACAGTACTTTTCACAGCAAGTTCCATTCAGAATGCAAGGGCACTGTTTTCCACAAGCAGATTGACAACCACAAGGGTTATACTGCCGACAAGGCTGATCTTTCCTCTCTGAAATCCTTTTCCTGATGGAATGGTAACCAGCAGACTTCCAGGTATATTTCAAGCGACGAACTCTACCTCGTCTCCTGACGAACCTTGACCTAGCTCGTACATCCATGCCCTGAAACCACCAACAAAAAAGTAGACATTCAGTATTTGATTGTATGCATAGACGTATTCAGTAGGAATACTTTTTTTTCTAAATTATTGAAGTCAACCTTGGCATGTCCTTCAACTAGAGAATGAGAACCATCAGAAGCACAATACATTGCTTTATTTTCAATGAAGTTCAAGTAGTGGTAAATCTCCATGCAAGTTTTCAGTCCACTTAAAAGATTTCTAGCAATTAAACAGCTGTCCAGACAAGAAACCACACTGTTAGACGCAAAAGCATCAAATAACCAATCTATGAAGCTTTTGCACGAAGTGCAAAATGGATTACGCAATTCAGTTGAAGAGAATGAGGATAGATTTAGAGAGTTTAACCTATACTATTAGTTAAACATAAACACTTAAGCCCAGGTGAAGATGATGAGCCTTCTAAATAATAAGACATGAACAAACTTTAGCCAAGTACAAACTATTATGTTCACATGGGCTAATCTTCCGCAGCCTAGCAGTTGCAAAAGATACGTCAGGAGTAACACAATTGCTAGGCAGGTCGAGATTTATAAGAATGGCAATGCATAACACAATTTAGGAAAGTACAAATTTTGACGGGTCAACAATCGCAAGTTTTTCAATATACATGATACATACCGAGACAATCAAGAGGATGCCATATGTTTCAATATAATTATGTTATGAGAGACGGTCAACATAGAGCAGTTTTTAAGATATAGAATCTACCAAAGACACTCCACAGCAATATATACTAATCAAAAGGAGCTCCCGAGTGTTCTTATAGATTTTAAAAAGATCCTATTCTCATTAGGGGTGTTAAAATACCTGTTAACGACGAATGGCGCACCATGGCACAAAGGTCCCTTTGGAGCCATGGCGCATAGCGCACGGCGCGGCGCACACCATTTTGAACATGGCGCAAACTATATAAGAATTTTAAAATAATAAGCATGAATATGAAATATCATTAAAAATGAAGACAAGCTATTCAAGAGACAAGAATTCACATTTAAAGTCCTCATCCCTTCCTCCTCTCCTATAGAGTCCAATGTCTCCCAATCAAAGCATGCACTCATGAAGAAAACTTATACAAAGCATGCACTCATGAAGAAGCAGACTAACACTAACAAATATTACTAAAGATGGTGAATACAACAATATGCTGGGCTGCCAGGGGTCTAACGGGGCGTTGCCCCGAGGCGGGGTTTGACCTGCCCAGTCAAGTCGCAGGGTCGAGAGGCAGCGCCCTTGCAAGGGTTTCCGGGGGCAGCGCTCATGAAGAAAATTTTATTGACATAAAGAAAATTTTATTTGTAAGAGTAATTTTGAAGTTCTGCTTATTTTTAAAGTTCGTAAGTCGTTTGTATGAAAAGATACATAGAGTTATCGAGCGGTACCGAGCATGTACATAGCGGTACCGAGCATGTACCTAACAGTACCGAGCATGTACCTAGCAGTACCGAGCATTTTTTATTATTATTATTATTTTAAGATGTGGACGCCTCTAAACCATGGTTGCTAGTGAAACACTTCAAGTAGCAATCAATAAGAATCATACATGTTAAGTTGTAAATTCTTGTAAAAAATATTCATAAGTATAATGAAATTTAAAAACAATTTGGCGCACTATTTTGCGACATGCACCATGGCTCACATGTGGTGCAAATAGCGCGCGCTATTTTAAACACATGCGCCTCGCCATGAACATGGCGCCTTTGGTGCGTCGTGCCGTGCGCAATGGCGCACGCTATTTTGCGCCATTGACAACTAAGGGTGTTAAGTATTGATATGTCATCAAAACATTATCTTGATCAGGCACGAATCTCAATGCAAAACCAAATTGGAAACTTTCAGAATTAAAATTGGGACCATCCGAACTCCGATTTCAGCAAACTTACAGTCAAACAGAACGTCTCAGAACTACGAACCCAACGACACCAAATCCAACCCAATCCGATCCCAAATGGGTCCAAATGAAGGGTTAGAAGCGTTGTTGGAAGGTTCAAACCACAATTTGGATTATCAAACGGTTTCCAATACATTTCACAAGATATCTGCTCTTTGTGAGCGCAAATTAATCTCCAATTCAACATCCTAGCCAAATTGTTACGAAGTGTGGATGAACTTTAGTTTTAAGTTTTTTTGTGATTAAATTTTCATTTAAATGTTTAAAATTTGGTAGATATTAAATTCTGAAATTTTAATAAGCATAACCCTTTTTGTCATTCCAAAACAAGCATCATTAATTATTTAATGCCTTCCCTTCAAAGAAGCAATGATGTATTGTATTAGAAGATTGCCCTCTAGCAACATGGTTTGAAATATCTTCTTGTTCAGAAGCTCTTATATGCAACATGGAGTGGTGAAAATCTAATTAAGGCTTCCTTGATTTGTGCATGGTCGTAGAGCTAGGGATTCAACTGGTGCTTGTAGCAATTATATGTGATTTAGAGTTTTGTGTAAGGTTCAAAATACATGAGCCAAGTTTTGGCATGATCTCAATAAATGTAACGAAACATGGCAAAATAATCCTTCGTTAAATCTCTATGGTGTCAATAATTCTATGAAAGCCCCTATAATGATGATAGTATGATTTCAAGCAACATAGGAGTTGCCCTCACCTCAACAATTGCACAGTTGCATGACGACCCTTTGAACCGATCGTAGAACCGCGAACCTTGAACTCTTCCAAAGGTTAACAGGTATTGCGATTGCCCACACCTTGGGTCTTCCTTCTCTCAAACACTCAACATTGAGGGAGACAAAGAGAAATCTGAATTTTCATTAATTGATCATCATCCTATAGTACAAGAGAGCTAGCCTATAAATAGGCCTCATAAAAAGAAAAATAGCAAAGACTAAAATGCCCTTCGGGCTACAACACCACATGACCACTCCTAAGGGTAAAATTGAAAAAACAGTAATATAAAATAACCTAGTACATAAGACATCAAAAATAAAATAAACTCTAGATCGTTGTCGTTGATCTTCTGATGTCCTCATCAATGTCTTCAAACAATTAACTGGAAATAGCTCAAGTGTTCTTAAAACTGCAACCCTACAGACAGAAGACAGTGCCACATAGGACGAATGCGAAATTAGCCCCACGGTATTTCGGGCCCTACGAGATAGTGGAAAGGATTGGAGTTTTGGAGTACAGGTTGACCCCTGACCGCCAATATTCCATATGTCACAGTTGAGGAAAGCTCTATGGGAGCATATAATTAGTGCAGAGTTACTAGCGAAATTGATGGAGGAGTTGGAAGTGATCTTAGAACCACTGGAGCTAAAAGGTGTGAAATCATGTAATGAGGGGAATAAAGAAGTGGCTGATAAAATGGAGAGGCCTTCCGACTTCGATGCCACTAGGGAACTGTATGAGAGGGTGAAGCATCAGTTTCCTTCATTTCACCTTGAGGACAAGGCGAGTTTTTGGGATGAGGGGCTAATGTTAGACTAGCTCAAGGGGGCCGACTAAACCAATCCATACTGGACCAGTTCTGATCTATAGGAGGCGGACCCGAGGGGGGGGGGTGGGGCGCGGAACCAAGGAGAGTCAGGGGGGTTTGCTAAGTAGATGGGGCCCACACAATAATTGAGCTTTGTGTTTGAGGGAAATTTCAAATTAGGGTTGTTTATGAATTAAATATTTATCCTTTTGCTTTAATTAGTCTTGTCTTACTAGGGTTAAGGTTATCTGAATTTGAGATCTTGTGTTTGATTTTGGGCTCTAGGCTTTAGCTAGAGATTTGGAGAGTGAAATCTTCCTTTCGAATCGAAGATTCATTGTGTCGGGTTGTTTCTTTTATTTTCCCACTCAATTCTAAGTGATTTTCTTGGTGATTTCTCTCCAAATTCTGTGAAAACAATTGTGTATTGCTGATTTTCTCTGAATTTCTGCATTATTTTCTATTACTTTGGGTTGTTACCTATTAAAATACAATACAAAACTAAAGAGAAAATTGGATCCACAAATCAGAAGAACAAGGTCAGGACAACAATTCATAGTTTATAGTACACCCGATCTAGAAAATGGTCTAAGGATTGAACCAAGTCATGATTATATTAAAAATAAACCTATAACATTAGGTTTATTTTGTAAACTAGTTTATTATTACTTTAGACAGTTGACCCTCTTTCTTTTCATTTATACAAGCCTATAAATAAACCCCCTCTTGCTATAATTAAAGTTATGGAAATGAAATTCTGATTTTCTCTCCCCCTTCTTCTCTTGTTCCTCTTCTTCCTCTAGGAGTCTCCACCTACTCAAAAGGTATCCTATCATTCTTGATTCAATCAAGAAGTATAACATATTCACCCAATCTTAAATTGCAAGGAAAGAAAGAAAGCAAGGGAGAGGGAAAGAGAGAAATCAAGAAGTGCTAATTAGCTAACATATAACACTAAATAACATAAGGAAGAATGATACTCTCATTTACCGAATGGACTATTTAAATTATTGCAACAAATATTTTGTAAACATATTAGATGAATCCTTTGATAAAAGAAGTTGAATTTATGTATAATTGAAAAGAAGATAAGAATGAATTTAAACAACCGCATAAGAATGGCTGACCTGTTTCTACCAAAAATTTCTATGCCTTTTGAGACAAGACCCTTCTCAAAGGTCCTCCATGACTTGTAGCAGCTATCACCTTTGTATATATTCTCACCAACAAACTCTTTTCTTGAAACTTCATCACCATCAGTGGCTGG
Source organism: Dendrobium huoshanense (assembly GCA_016618105.1). Classification (NCBI taxonomy): domain Eukaryota; kingdom Viridiplantae; phylum Streptophyta; class Magnoliopsida; order Asparagales; family Orchidaceae; genus Dendrobium; species Dendrobium huoshanense. Next base: position 46,041,461 of record CM028355.1, read on the forward strand.
TGTCTCCTTGATCATCCCGGTATGAGTTTCATTGGGAACTTCAGGACAAGTTGAATCAAAACCATCATGCAGTACCAATTTCTTTTTTTTGGATTTTTTTACAGCTTTCTTTGAAACTTTGGAAGGCAATGATGAAGCGGATCCCTTTTTACCATAGCATATTTTTGACCGAAGTTTCATGTCTTGCTTAGCAATTGATCCCTTAACTACAGAATCCGAGTCTGATGGTATCACTTGCTTCTGTTTCTTCCTTAAGGAACCTAACACACGCTCGGCAACTCTTTTGTTATTTTTCTTCCCACTTTTTACACCAAGATTAGTCTTTGGAGGTGATGAGTGATTAACGGTCAAATGCTCCTGGCAATGCCTCACTTCAGACTCGCTACTTTCGGATACAGCCCTTGCAGTTAATGAAGCACTTTCACTTTGATTGGACCTTACTCTCCTTCCAATTGAGGAACTACAGGATTTCTTTCTTGGCGAAAGATGTGTTCCAGCACTTCCATTTGAATTACTAAGTTCTTCAGGTACACGAGGCATCTGAGAATTCACAGTTGCATTGCTCTCTGATTTGGAGGCCTGACAAGAAAGTGCTTAGAAACTTCATAAATGTTCACACAATCTATAGCATAAATGATCAACAAGATTCAGCAAATAGTATAAATGACTAATTCAATAAAATCATCAGTATACAAACTTCATCAATTATAATCAAGCCTACAGAACGCCTACCAGCCTATAACAATGGATGCCACATGGAGATCCATCATCTGAGCAGCTCCATGGAAGTTGTTTTTCTGACTGACAAGGGACAACCATAACCACTAAAGATTTAACATGCAAGGATACAAATTTATTTTCAATCAACTTACAGGAAATACTAAATCCTGAGAACATCCATGCAATCTACAATCAAAAACCTGCAGGACACACACCAGGAATCAATAAGAAAATGATATTACCAGAGTAGGATAACAAGCAACGGCGAAAACATAGATAAAGAAAGTATCAGGGTGCACTTACTAGACACCTTCTGCAGAAAAGGTTATCAAAGGAATCAAGAGCAGCATCCAGATCTTTTTCCAAAAATGAATCTTCAATCTTGTCATCTTTTGGAACAGTTCTACCACAATTGTTACTTCTCTCTGACACAGAAATATTCTCGTATCTTGCCTGTATAAGATGTTTGGTGTTGTTTCATACGTCTGTAAATGCCAGCACAAAATGAATGGCAAAGACCTAAGCCCAAGATTACAGTAAATGGATATTCATCACATTTAAAAGGTAATCCAGGGCAGTAATAAAATTAACGACAGAAATAGTTGTGCAAAACATAGAGAAGTTCAGTTTGAAGAAAATATCACTAACGATACCTTGATTTCACTAGTACCCTTATCAAGGCACTGAGACAATGACTCAAGCACAAGATCAGAGAGGCCTACTTCTTGGATAGTCAGCCTGGGTTAAAATCCAAATTATTAGTTTAGATCTTGAATACAATAAACAATATAATTTGAAATTACCAATCAAATTTGAAATATATAAAGCCATTTGAGAGAATATTTCAAGGCCAAATTAACAAAAAAAAAACTTTTGCAAGCATGAAGTAGATCTTTGATAGTGCTCTAAATCATCATGAGGTGGAAAAACTCTTCTATCAATTATGCAATGCTTACTACCTAGGGAAGACTGATTCATAAAGCAGGAATATCTTTTTATAGTATTTACCATTAAATCACTAAGTGATCAATCTTTGAGAAACCTCCTCTGCATATTGTTTCAAATATATTGAAAAATATACAATTTCTTAAACAATAGCATGTCCCCTAAGTAATACACATCCATAGATCAAGAACTTTAAATGGGATTTCAAGAAAATTTGCTTACAAACCCCAAAATTTCAACTCTCCCCACTCAGCAGAAACAGTTCATTAGTTCCAAGATCCTCTAATATCTGCTGTGATGACCAACATTATAATTTCATACTTAATGGCTATTTCAAGGCAACTTTTTCACAACTTTATTTTTCAAAACACAACAACAAAAACATCAAGTCTTTATCCCACTACGTGGGGTCTCAACTACATAAAACCTTTTTTTCTGTTGTGTCATGTTAAGAGTCAAATTCTCATTTAAATATAATAAAAAAAATATCATTTATAATACTTTCTAACCAAGTCTTTTTAGGTCTAACTCCACCTTTCTTAACATATGTCAAATCAAATACATATACTCTGCGAACCGGGTCATCAGAAGGCCGACGTTTTATGTGATCAAATCATCTAAGGCGACTCTCTCTAATCTTATCCACCAATAGGGAAACCCCAACCTTTTCATGTATATACTCGTTTCATATTCTGCCTATAGGGGTAAAACCACTCATCCACCTAAGTATCTTCATCTCTGAAACACTTTAACTATAAATTATGATTCTCTTTTAATGGCCAACATTCTGCGCCATAAAGCATTGCAGATCTCACCACCATCTTAAGAAATTTTCTCTAATGTTTGAGGGGTACTTTTCTATCACACAACACTGCAATGGGCCTGATATATTCCTCCACTTCAACCATCCAACCTAAATTCTACTAATAATATTTCCATCTATTTCACCGTCACTGTGAACATACCTAAGATATTTAAAAACATGTATTCTTTTTAATGACTTGATTGCCCAAAGTCACAATCCCCACACTAGATATATTACTACTAAAATTGCACTCAATTCAAAAGGGTTTTAGATCTACTCAAACAAAAACCTTAAGACTCTAAAATTGACCTCTATAATTCAAGTTTTCCTTCAACTCTTATGTAGTCTTATCAACAAGAAGAATATCATCAGCAAAAAGCATACAATAGGGTACATATGATACACCTTGGTATCAAAAAACAATCCACAAACAAGATGACTTAAGCACAAAACATATTTTTTTGCTAGAAAAATAAATAACAAGAAGAAAGATACAATTGATCCTCTTTCAAGAGGAGGATCTTCTCTACCAAATCCTAGACACCGTTAGGATCCCTCACACAAGAAAGAACTACAGCACTCAAATAAAAATCTATATAAAAAAAACTAGCCCTAACCTTAGACTTAAATAGAATTCCTCCTTCCCTCCAAAATCAATCTCCTTCCCAATAAGTTTCCCTCATATATTTGAAATTCAATTAGGAAAAGATCTCTTAATTGATTCCCTCCTAACATAATATTTTATTTCTTTACTGGGCCCCACCTCCTCAGTCGCCTCTCTCTCTAGGTTTGTCGGCCCCACCTGGGCAATAATCGGCTGAACCGACTAATCCAACATCTCGCAGGTCCAGCTTGGTGCAAACCCCCTCTGCTCCCGTTGTATCAACATTCTCTTGCAAACGTCTAGTAAGGAAATCCATGACTAAAGCAAAAAATATATGGGCTTAAAGTTAATCCTTGATGTAATCGAACTAAAATAGGAAAATACTTGGTCAAATCACCTTGTGTTTGAACAAAATAGACATAATTTTATATGACTATAACGTTTTTGTTGTTTTTCAAAAATTCCTATGTTGAGAAGTTACTCATTATTATCAAATATGCTTATAGTATTATAACAATAAAAAAATAATAATTGTTATTAAAATTTTTCAAAAAGAAAAATTTTTATAACACCCACAATAGTTAAAAAAAAAAACTCATAACTATTTTACAACTAATATAACGGTCCTAAACATATTTTAGGTTCTCTAGCAAGGAAACATAGCTTTGATGTCCATATGAATAAATTATATTGAAATAAAGGAGGAAATTTGCATGCATATTTTCATCTTTATATGCACGCACCTTTGACTTGTGTGTATTTATATCCAGTTAGTCTAAATAGAATGACAAATTTATGCGTGCAACATGAGCATGCATTGATCCACTTGCATATGCATGTAAAAATTATGTGTTCCATGGCTTTAAAACATGAAGCCTTAACAAAAATCAAGATAGATGCACATAATCTAGAATATTTTTCAATGGTGAGAGTGAGAACAATCTTTTTTATAAGGGATTGTTTGGTTGGAAAAAAAATAATGTAAAGTAAAGTAAATGCATTACTTATTCACTTTTTGGTGTTTGGTTGGATTAAAAGTAAATCCAAGGTAAAGTAAAGTAAATGCAGTGTATTCCATTTTAGTTCATTTTTTAGGTAAAGTGTTCTCATCCAATTTGACCGAGAACACTTTAAACCGCTCAAGTGCTACCTTGACCGCCTATGGCGGCCACCGCCTACACCGCCACCTTCTATCCGCCGCCTCGGGCACAACATTTTTATACTTTACATTGCATTTTTATTTCAAACCAAACAAAAAATTTTAAATTCACGCATTCCTTTTACACTCGTCCAAACAACTATAAATTATTTCTTTTACACCGCATTCCTTTTACATTGCACTCCTTTTTCAAACAACTAAATAACCCCTAAATATAACAAGGCATTATCATAAACATAGCACCATTCCAACTTCTGGTTTTGGCATCATAAATCCTTATCTTCTAATTCTACTATGTGCTACATCGAACGCAAGGGCTAGCAGTACAACTCTTTCTAAGCAGTTTCTAGGCAAGTAACATGTGGTCTCTTTACATTTCATACCTTTCATATTATTTTTATGACTGAACTTTTTTATGCAGTTTATGTTACCCATTTGACAAACAAAATTGCGTAGCTATATTTTCTACAACCTAATCAATCTATTTATTACTCTCATCCACTACATCAATCCTGATTTTTTCAACTTGATCATCTAAATTTTCAATTTACACTTAACAAGGTTGTGCCTAATTTTTTTGTTGCCCTGACTTGGTAATCGTCAAAACTTCAAGTTTAATTGATTATATTAGTGTTTTATGAAGTTTATACTTAAGTATGAAATATTTTCTTATCAAATTATACTCTTAAGAGAAATTGTTCAATCTATCAACTCAACTTTGACTCTACAAACCATAGTTTTATAGTCTTATTTATGTGTCAACCAATTTTTGCACAACTCTCCTCAATATTTTGTACATAAAGCCAAAATTTAAAAAGAGACATTTCATATTTTTAAATTGCACAATATAAACTCGATTTTTCGTCTATTAATTTTACCATTTTTTTAAATTTTCTCCATTATTCTAACATTTTAATTGCTTAAAAAAGGAGAAATTATTAAAACTATGGAATGCACAAACATCAAATAGAAAAATAACATTTTTAAAGAATTTCTAAAAAAGCACTTCCACAATTTATTATATCAAAAAGGAATAAGTGAAAATTTATCTTTGATGTGGCTCTATTTGTGAATGAGAACCCCTCAAGTCATTATATAACAATTTTTGACACTTGTCACTATTCCATCGTATATGTCATTAACAACCTCAGAATATATTTTACAAGAGGGTTGAGCCAATAGTAGTACAATTCATAACTACAAATGGGCCCATCCACATTACTACTTAACATGGCTCCAAACCAAACTTCACCCTGCATAATAGGTGACTTCTCTTTTTATATTTCATTTGACTTCCATGTAAATTTGAGAATGTGCATAACCAAGAAAGACTTGATTATTAAATGAAAGAAGCATGATTGCTCCTTAAAATCTTCATCCTCTCCTCTCCACCTTAGGCTCTCTTCTCCTCTTATTCCTTAGCCCAGCCGATCCTAGCTATCCTCTCTCCCTCACAACCAAGAGCTTCACACCTAGCTCTCAATCTACTCTTCTCCTTTCCCCATCCTCTCAATCATACTCTCCTCTCCGCAACAAGAACAAATACCACAAGGTTAAGATCGATTCCATTACATTGCAAATGCATTAATAGCTCTTTGGTATATGAATTTGATGACAAGGGGCCATAAATTACAAACATTGAAAGTTTGAACCACTCATCAGCAGCAATGAGGGGAAGAATCAAAAAGATTGCAAGTGACAAGCAATGCACAAAGTGCTCAACATAACATGCAGTACTTTTTTCTTACAGTAAAGGTTAATTCTACAAATTTACATGTATTCTTGCAGTGAGTCACCTAGAAGAACATGTTGTGGGTGGTAACTTTTATTAAGTACACGCTATCCGTTTCTATGAATATCAGCAATTCAAAATGATATGAATTTGGTCAAATTTTCAATTTTAAAGCTCATGCTAAGATCATGCATATGCAAGTTCATGTGTTAATAGATAAATATCTTGATGGTAACTATAATTCCTTGCATCACAACGTACTACTTTTCAAAGAAGTGCTCTATCCCATTAAATATGTAGTGTCATAATGGCATCAACCACCCAAAGCTTTCTTGCAGTACATGAATAATATTTGTCATCAAAACATGAAACTTTGTCCATTAGAGAAAATCTGATCATCTCCAGGGCTCTAAACCACAGCTCTGGAGCCTGGACAGATGTCTGGGTTCAGAAGGGAAAAACTGAACATCTACAAAGCCAATGAAAGCCTATTTCAACTCATGTTAAATGGCACGGTAATTTCATCCTGAAACCTTTACTGCATGACTCACCTCTCACCCAATCACCACCAACGCACATATTTTCATTGCATTGGGAAAGCATTGGCACAACATACACGACAGTCATATCCCTCAATTCTCCTTCCTAGCTACCTCCCTAAGAATATTTCTACAATAATATTAGTATAGAACAATTCATAGAGCCAATGCCCAACTAAATAAGAGAAATATTTGATAATTATGGAAATGCATTTTCTTGAGCAACATATGGCTGCTATCTATGGTGCAGATGCAACAATTACAAAGCTCGATCAAGTTAACATAAAATGCCTTATTCAAATAAAAAATAATAAATGATTGCAATATGATCTTAAGATATTATGTACTATAGAATTTGGAAATGCAGTTTTTCATCGATTTTTCTTAATTGAAACGCTCATACTAAAAAATCACTTTCAAGGTGTGTGTCAACTGCTATAGATACCACATATTTTTGTTTCATTTATGCCAAACAACAACAACAAGCCTTTATCCCACTACGTGGGGTCGGCTACATGAATCCTTTTTCTCCATTGTGTCCTATTAAAAGTCAAATTCTCGTTTAAATCTAATAAAGAAAGGTCATTCCTAATATTTTCTAACCAAGTCTTTTTAGGTCTACCCCTACCTTTCTTACCATAAGTCAAATCTAATACCTTTACTCTCCTAACCGGGTCATAGAAAAGCCGCCGTTTTATGTGACCAAACCATCTAAGGCGACTCTCTCTAATCTTATCTTCTAATGGAGCAACTCCAACCTTTTCATTTATGCCAAATAAGAAAAATTAAAAAGGTCATATAAATATACCATATTTTATATAGTTCTAAAATATAAATTATAAATTTAATAGTGATGCAAATATCGTTAATTTTGTTAAACAAATAGTTAAACTTATGGTTGCGATCAATGAGTTGAATTTTGCCAGCTCAAGTTTTGAATTTTAATGGAATTTTTTTATAAGATCTTTTCCATTTGATAGCAACATTATAACACAATTAATTATTTATAACATTTTAAACTAGATGATCGAAACTCTTGCCTCAGACTAGAAATTTTGGTTTAGATACATTTTCAATTGAATGGTTAGGTTCAATGAATTGCATTTAATTGTTAAGATTAAAAATGAATAATAAATGGCAAAGATCACCTCTTGCTTGATTTCAAAGAGTTTACTTAGATGCCTTGGCTTTTATCTTAAAGAATGGCTACTAAACATCCTGAGAGCAATAACAATTTGGTCACTGAAACCACTGGGGTGATGAAAAGGCCTTCCTAACAATATATTTATCCTTCTCATAAATAAACATTTCATCAAGTAAAAACCTCAAATGGAAATTCTACTTAGGTTCCATTCAACTTTTGCTAACAAGGTTTGTCAACAAAATATTCCCAGAACAGTCTCTAAAGCTGAAAACTATGTCAAATAAATAAAGATTAATGATTTAAATAGTAAGAAAGTTGCCTAATTCATTAAGTGCAATCCTAGAAAAGTCAACGCATTATTGCAATGAAAAGGCATAACTAGCAACATAAATATGCAGTAACTAGTGTTAAGTAATAAGGCCTTGTAAGAGTTCCGTTGCAAGATAAGAGATCGCTGAGAATGAAGTTTGATGATAATTTCAATCCTCGATTTAGAGATTTCATACTTTACCTACCTAAGAATATAATCTTCAATATTTACAAACGCTTTCTTATCATCTTCCTCATCAACTATATCTTCTTCACTATCACTGCAAATTAAAGCTTCACCACAGCTTTGATCATAATATATTCTTCTACGGCCAACAACGGATTGATCCTCTGCCATTCTCTGATTTCTGCATAAAGAATTTCAAAAGCTCAGAAATATGGTAAATTTAGCCAGATAATAGAGGATAAGTCAGTGGACTCAACATCAAAAAGTTACTGCAGCTAGTCCTAACAGGCAATTAAAAATTAATGCCAGATGTAAAATTCTATAAACAAATTTAAAATTTTTATTGCTTTTAAACCAATAAATTTATATGATAATTATGAGTTCATAAAATCCACCCAATATAATTCTGTGAGATTGATGGATGCTTATAATTAACTGATCGATACCTTTTAACTTGCTTATGTGTATCATAGGTGGGCGGTACATAAGCCAAACAATGCATAAATATCTATAAACAACAACTGCATTCGCTGATTGTGAAGCCGTAAAATAGCTTGAGGTTGAGCATATTTAGTACCTGTCCAAGAAAATCCATGTAGTGTATGGAGGTAGCTTTGGCATTTCAGCTAGTTTGATAGGACGGATTGAATTCTTTCCACCAAAGTTTTGACCAAAAAGAATAGCTGATGGTGTATGGGAACTTTCTTCTTGGTAACCACTGCTATCTTTATCTGTACAGGAGATGTCAAGGTTATTTAGCATGCAAAGTGCATCATTTTGCCTTCTTGTAAGCAAATCCACACCAGCATCACTACTTTCAGCTGTATTGTTTCTCCTGAACTTTGACATATTGTAGATATGCTGTGTAATGCCACTTAGTTTCTGTTTGTTCTCTTCAATTCTTTTCTAAAAATATTCAACACAACAGGTTCACGCATCATGTAAAAAAACAAAATTTTGAAAAAAAAAAAAAAATAAACATAAGGAATAGTAATACAAAGTTTGGCCTAAAGAAGACAGTTTTTACAAGTAGAAAACCTTGATGAGGATGCAACGATCAGAAACAACTTGTTTCTTCAAGGAATCAATAACAGAAAGAATGTCACGAGTAGTAGGCACCCCTTCCTTCACTCCATCAATCTGCTTTTGTAGAGAAACAAAATTTGTTGTCATAAATGTAAGAAGCATACAGCTTATGCGTTATAAAACTACACACCAGCTGCTACATAGGACATAAGTGAGGAGTACAATATTGGAGTTTCTATTATTTGTGTAGTCGTAGCAAAACTGCATTAATTAATTGCAACTGACAGGTCTCCCTGAACAGGAAGTGAGGTTGCACTTCATTCTGAAATTGAGTAAAAGAATTGTGCTCAGAACCCGCACGACTGGATATTTTGAAATGGCTACTACCCTTAAGTGGTGGTATAAACCCTAATGTAGCTTTTCATCATAGTATCAAGAAGTTAAGGAATCCATCTAAAACGTATAGTAGCTTCACAACATGATGTAATATCAAAAGTAAAGGACTTAACCAAAAAAGAAAAGAGGAAGAGGTTTTTCAAAAGAAAAAACTTCTACCTATTAAAATTTTGAAAAGTAGTTAAAGAAACAAGACATACATTCAAAAGCATCCTTTTCAATTTATTAAAAAAATCCTATTAGTTTTGCAAATCCAGTTAGCAAACAAAACAAAACAAAAAATCCTTCTCCTCTTTTCTCCTATCCTGAGAAATATAAGTCATTAGCATCCGAATCCTGACCAGCAGAAAATCACGGGTGCAGCAAACCTCCTTTTACTTCCATTTGAAGAACTCCTTAATCTCCCTTCAGAAATAGATCTAGAGCTAAAAATTCAAAATTCAGCCAACACGAAAACGAAAGTTCAACCCCAACGATCCAATAACCAACCACACTTCGCAAAAAAGCAATGCAGCTAACATTCAGTCAAAACTAACGAAGATCTCGCATAATCCAACCCACATTCGGAGCCCAACCCGTCTCTCAGCGAAAAGAATGAGTCAAGCAATCCGCACCTGGACAGCAGCTGGGGGCTCCGATTTGCCGGCGGAGACTGCGGAAGAGACCTTGGAAGCCATGGCGGGCCTTGGCCCCGTTCGAAAACCCTAGGACTCGCTGCAGCGGCAGCGCGCGCCCCAAAAATGTAAAAAGGAAGGCAGAAATCGACAAGACGACACGCGAGACTGTTATTTACGGGGGAAGGCATCCAGCGCGTCTTTATTTTTGAAATCGTATTTCTATACTGGCGAAGAAAAATCGCGGTACAGCCGCTTCTGATTCAGCAGGTCTACTGCGCCGCCCAAACATGGTGGGAATCGCCAATTATTCGGCCAAAGAAGTCTCAGACGCTTGATCCGATTCCAACCGCCGAGACGGTAGGTGAGCGGCGGCTGGAAAAGCTTACAATTTAAATATATCATTGAATTCGTTATAAGATGAGTATAAATAATAATTAATTAAATTAAATATATATTAATTATATTTAAAAATAATTAAATTAAATAATGTTATCATTATCAAGTTTTTACCTAAGTTTCTTATTTCATTTTTAACCAGTCAGCTGAAATTTTTATAAGCCCTCTTTGAAGCTTTTAAATCAAAATCATGTGTATATAATTATAATGAATTATAAACTTTAATTTAAAAAAGTCTTTTGGGACGACTTTTTTACTGCTTCTTAAAGCATTTTTACAAAAAAATAATTTTTTTTCTACTAGACAGGTGTTTTAAGAAGCAGAAAGAAAGTCGTCCCAAATAAAATATTAGGTTTTGTTTGAGACTGCTTTCTTTCTACTTAAACAGCTTTTTAGTACAAAAATTTAAAAGCTGCTTTAAGAAGCAGTAAGAAAGCCGTCTTAAACGAAGCTTAATGTAATTTAAACCCAACCCGACCTGACCCGCTCATTATATAAAATCTACCTTTTTTCTACAATAAAATGAATTCATGGAGCATTGATTGGAAATTAAAATTTTGGGCAATTGTGAATGATTCTCAGCCAAAACAATTAAAAGCTATTAAATGAGTAAATTTGGAAGGTGTAAGAAATGCATTGATTTTAAGGCAAAATGGAGACTAAGGAAAGTTGATATTTACAGACTTATTCCTTGTTTTGTTTACAAATTGTTTGTGCCCGTGACAATGCGACTGAGAATGGAAAAATGTTGATGAATTAAATGTTAGGGATTTTTAAGAGGAACCATCACAAAAATGTAATTGCAAATATGCACCCAATTCTTTAATAATGTTTGGTATGCTTGCAATTTATCAACTTTTTCCAAGATGTTATCATAATCGATTGCTATTAAAGGAAACAGATATGACCAATTTAATAATGGTTACCTTTATATATATATATATATATATATATATATATATATATATATATATATATATATATATATATATATATATATATATATATATATATATATATATATATATATATATATATATATATATATATATAGATATATATATGGCGATATAGTCAGAAAGTTCATCAGCGTTTTATAGATATATTAGGGCTGTCAATATTTGACACGTGGAAAACCCTGGAGAGAGAAAAAAACCACAGGGCCTATGCCCAGTCGAAAATTTCACTAGTGTAGTTTAGCAGGCTGATTCGTCCAACAAGTTAGGACGATTAGATTCAAACGGGTCGGGTTCGGGTTGACCCCGCGGGTTGCCGGGTCAATCCGAAAACCCATTTAATTTAAAAAATCACGCGCTGCCCCGCACCTGCCAGTGAAGTTGCCCCGCTGCCCCGCACCTGCCCGCGAAGCTACCCCCTCTGCCCACGCTGCCGCGCGCGTTCGCCTGCGCGCGCACTTGCGCTCGCCCGCTGGCGCACCGCTGCACCAGCTTCGCCCACTAGCCCGCGCGCACACCCACGCTCGCCCCCGCGCGCACCCGCTTCGCCCGCACACCTCGTTGGTCCCGTGTCTGGTCGGGTCAACACGGCAACCCGCCGGGTCGGGTCCGGATTTGAATTTCCGACCCGTTTATCTACCCGGGTCGGATTAGGGTCGACCCGTTTGCACCCGGATCAGTTCGGGTTCGAGCTGAACCCGACCCGTGACCCGAAATTAACACACCTAGTTTTTTGTATTTCTTTTTGGTGACCCTAATTTAAAATAGTTTTATGATTGTTTTATTTTTCAGACAACAATCATAATTTTATTTGGGGAATGCTTTCTTAATTTTTTTCAAAAAATTTAGTTCTGAAAAAACTTTTTTTGTAATCATAGTAGTGAAGTTAATTTCTCTATAACAACTTTATAAAAGGATGAAGTAAATACTTAGTTTTTTTATTCAGTTTGCACGGCTGAAATTTCGGATTCTTACCATTTATATTAGAATTACTTCATTTATTATAATTTAAATTTAAAGATGAGAGTTAACTATTGGATAAAAACTCTAAATTAAAATATTGATTTTATGATTGCCATTTTTCTTTTCACGCAATCAAGAGAATGATGAGGGCTCGTTTGATTCATTTTGCATCTTATGGTTACAAAAAATATATATATTGTATTTTAATTAAAAAATATTAAAGCATTTTTAATATTTTTTTATATTTATTTCTTAATGTTAATAAAAATAATTTATATTCCTTATAAGTAGCTTTAATATTGAATTATAAAATAATTATTCAACTATAACTTTCTCAATCTCTTTTAGGAGTTGGTTGGTTTGATGTGCGTAAAGTATTTCAAATGCAAGAGTTTTGAAAATATTGTTGTTTTGGTTTGAAGCAAAAAAAATGCAGAGTAAAATATTGACGAAAAAGTAATTCACCCACTAGTTCAAATTCAATGTATTTGGAATTCTTCTTATTTGGGCAATTTTCAAATACATTCGAAACTCCCCGTCACTGCCACTATCGGGCCCACCTCCACCGTTGCCCTCCTCCGACCATCGCCAGCCACCGGCGACCACCGCCGCCATTCACCACCGTCGTCGGCCACGGACCACCAGACCACTATTTTTTGTACTTTACATTGCATTTATTTCACTTCAAACTAAACAAAAATAATAATATCATGCATTCCCTTCATGATCATCAAAATAACTTCAAAATACTCCATTTACAGTGCATTTATTTTGCAATGCATTCATTGTACACTACATTTCTTTTTCAGTCAACCAAACAATCCCTTAAACATGAACTTTTATTTGGTCCGGTGAACGTACATAGAGCTACGTTCGGCCGGCATTAAGATCGCAGGCACAAAACGAGAAATACCGAGCAAATACCGAGCAATACCAACAATAACGAGAAATACCATTATGTGAAGACAAAATACCGAGTAATACAAAGCAATACCGAGTAATACCAACAATAACGAGAAATACCATTGTGTGAAGACAAAATACCGAGCAATACCGAGTAATCCCAAAAAAATATCGAGTTTTTTTTTCTAGAAAAACTAGATATTTTTTGGGATTACTCGGTATTGCTCGGTATTACTTGGTATTGATCTTCACAGAGCGATATTCCTCGTTATTACCAAACAATACCGACCAAATACCGAGCAAAAATCGAGTAACAATCCTCTAACTGAACGTAGAGCTGCGCCCGGTCAGAGGACGTAATAAAAGTTCCTTAAACATTGGTGTAATCAAAGGCCTGACTATTGATTTTTAATTTTTTATCTTATAACATATATAATTTAAAATTCATTTTAATATTTTCCTATAACTACGTATTTTTATGTTAATGATGAAATTCCTCTTCATCTCTTATTTCACGACACGACTCCTCACTATTTTACGCCAAATAAAAGCAGGCCTAGCAAAAATCAACGCGACCTTAATTAATGACAATATTTCTATATGCAATATAATTGTATCAAATTCATTGTATCTAATGAATATATTTATTAGAAATGGTCATTTAATCATGTGCCATATGTCACCCTCAATATGATCCAATGATATAATATCATGCAAATTGCGATAGGTGATGTTGAAATGCCGTGTTCCCATTTTTTACCAAGAAAAATGAGGGAGAAGCATGGCCGGTTGGATTTAATGAGGGAGGGACTAATAAGTAATACCATGTTCCATTTTTTTTTAATTTGATTTGCTTTAAAATTTATTCTTAATAGATCTTTATATCTAGGGGTGTCGATTTTTGACACGACCCAAAAAACTGATAAGGCACAGCCCGAAAATTTCGGATTAGGGTAAACCATTTTGAGAAACAGGTTGAGTTCAGGTTATGATTTTCAACATGTTTGTAAAACCGAGTGAGGTTTGGGTTGACCCGAAAACCTAAAACCAACACGGGTTTGACGCAAGAATATTGTGCTTGTCGGCGTCGTAGTGTCTGGTCGAGTTGTTGGTCGGCGACGTCCCATGGCCGCTGCTCGCCAAACAGTCAGACCCGCACTGCGGTACCCAGATGAGTGAGCGAATGCGTGCGTAAGTCTTGTGGTCCACTTTCCAGCCGTAGATGCGAGTCTCGTCGGCCGCCGCTGCATCTGGTCAAGACATAAAGTCGCTTAACCGTGTTGTCTATCTAGTCGTCTAGTCTTGTTGACGTCTCACGCATTCCACACAACGTGTCAGCGGGACATCTTGTGTTTTTATCGGGTCGTGTTAACCTGGCAACCCAACGAGTCAGATCCGAGTTACATTTGTTGACCAATTTGTAAAAATAGATCAGGTTTGGGTCATGTCAACTAGCGCCGGGTCAATTTTGAGTTAGACCCAAACCCGACTTGTCGACCCGAATTGACACTATTTGTATATTATCCCATAGAGATGAAAACAAACTAATATGTTCAACTCAATAAGTTAAATAGGATATTGAGCTTGAATTAAATGTTAAGAATTAGAGATGGGAACAATCATTTGATGTTTTTTTTTTTTTTTAAATTTGAGTTGCTGAACTCTATATCTCTTTATCGCCACGAATATTTTAGGACACAACAAATATATACTTGCATTATTGGATTTGCTTTGAGATTAGTGCTATTGTTATGAGTATTTTGTATTGCATTAATCTAAAAGTAAAATCAACTATTATTAAGTCTATTCTAACACAAATTATATCATAATGTTTTGACATAATTTATATTCTCATTTGAATCAACGAGTTTTAACAACATTAACGCTCACATTGCTAATTTATTTCACCGGGGCTAGGCCTTGTATTTTTTCTCCTTTTCAAAATTTTCATGATTGATACGTCATCACAAAATTAGCTTGATCAGGCACGAATCTCGAGGCAAAAGCTAGTTGGAGACTTCAAAAATTAAATCCGGGGGCATCCGAACTCCGATTTCAACGAGCTTACAGTCAAACTGAGCGTCTCAGAAATACGAACCCAACGACACCAAGATCGACTCAATCCGAGCCCAAATGAGTCTGAATCAAGGGTTCAAAGCGCTGTTGGAAGGCTTAAACCGCAATATGAGTTACCAAACGGTCTCTGATTTTGACGAGCTTATACTTGAATCGAACGGCTCGACGAGACGAATCCAACGAGCCCAAGATCACTAAATTCCGACATCATTAAGGCCTCCAAATGGCCAACGAACGGTGCACGGCCATAGGATTCAATATCGACCGTCCATTTGACCACTCCCTATTCGCCCCTGATCTCACGCCTATTTACGGGCCATGCCACTCCAGAAAATCTATAAATAGAGCCCTCATTCTTCACAAGAGAGGATCCAAGCAAGAAAGAGAAGAAGAGAAGAGAAGGAAGGAGAGAAGGAAGGAGTTCCTCCTCGACAACCGCCGGACCACCGCAGAACCTCGCCGGGCCACCGCCCGACCACCGCAGGAATCTCGTCGGACCACCGCCGGACCACCGCAGGAATCTCGTCGGACCACCACCTTAAGGCCCGACGTTCAACTCATACGTCCTTGTTTTGATTAAAAAAAATATTTAGTTATAAATAGTTTTGAAAATATATTAATTTTCTTTGGGAATGTTAAATTTTGAAACTTTGAAATTGAACACTCTATTATGAATAATATATCGCCTCGAAAGACGAACATATCGTTCCCTAATGGGTTCGAATTTCAAAGTTTTAAATTTCCCAAAGAGAATTAATTAGAGTTTTTTTTTTTAAAAAAAAAAAAATTGGTTTTGAAAAATTAATTTTGAAAATCAATTCTGGGTTTCTAAATCTCCTACGAGCGCAAGCCCTCGTAGTTAATTACATCGTAGAAAATCAGAATTTCCTACGAAAACTCTCGATTAAAATAGCGGTGTAAATTTTATTTAAGAATTTCAAAGATCGATATCAAAGGAGGAAAAGGTTGGAATTTCAAATGGGATTGGTTCAAAATTGAAGACTTATTTTCGGGATCAAAGGAAGAGGAGTAGGGAGTGTTTTTAAGATTCTGAATTACTTCAGAAAACACTCCAATCTATCTTAAATGTTGGGCTTAAATTTGATTGAAAGAGATTTAATATTTAAGTGATCAATTTTATTAGAAAGTTGGGATTCAATTCCCGGAGGTTGAGGTCTTATAGCCCGAGCCAGCCTCAGAACCTAAGTCTAAACTGGGCACTAACAATTAGCACCCCGAACCTAGCTAGTGCAATGCGAATCTGGTCTTACCCCGGCCTGGATTGGGGAGCCAGCTAAACCACCTAAACGATTTAAAATCATGTATCCGGTCTTTTCATGTTGAGTGGTAGGGACGTTGTTTAAGAAAAGTTTTTGAGAGCGGGGCCGACATCTAGAGCGGATCCTAATTGGCCCCTTAAACTTATGTTGGGTTTGATGTCTAAGTAAATGCAATTAAGGGTTTAAAGGTTTTTTAAATTAGTTGCTAATATGATGCATGCTAATCGACTCGATTAAAAGATTGAATTTGAATGAATGCTATGAAATGAGGACTCCCGGCGGTCCCGGACTTACTTCTTAAATTCGTTAGAATTTCTATGTGAGCCTAAATATTTTTAATTTGATTTAAGTAGAAAAATTTTATTAAGTCCTTAAGAGCCTACAATCGGATTCCAGGTCAAATCAAAATCGACATGCAAGTAAAAAGACTAGAAAAACAGGTAGTTCTACTGCACAATCAATTAAATAAATCAATCAAATTAAATATATCAAATTGAATGTCCGTAGGCAAGTGCCCCTTATTATTACATCACAGAATTTTGTAGAAAGTAAAGTGGCCGGGCACCACTGACTACAACCCGTATTTCTAGTCCTAAGACTCAAGTGATTTTGAGAATGGGTCTTCTCGTTATCCACTTCTTCATCCTTCTGCTGCTTTTTGGGTCGTCGGGTCCGGATACCCAAATGAAAAGAAACTCCCCCTTGATCGGGGTGTTATCTTTCCTCTTTGGATATTTGAAGAGTATCCAAACTTGATCTTCCAAATGGACGAAGACTCTCCCCTTTAGGGATGTCTTCTCCTCTTTGGAATTCAAGTTGGATATCAATATCCCAAACTCAAATCACTTTGAATACTTACAATCATATCAAATCAAATTTACATTAAGCAAAATGAAAAATCTAGACTCGATCCTGCAAGGTTATCCTAATAATCAACAGTTATATATAATCCTCAAGCAGTTAATATTCAATCTCAAGCAGTTAATATTCAATCTCAAGCAGTTAATATTCAATCTCAAGCAGTTAATATTCAACATTTAAATGCTCAATTAATTACAACATAATATGCAATAAATAAATAAACAATCACATCAATCCTAGGCTAGCAAACAGCATGCAGTGAAAACTCAAAAATCCGGCACACAGCTGCAAAAAGTAAACACCGGCCTAGCCTAAAACTAGAGTTGGTGCTCCTAGCAAACCATCTACAGTGTGTGATATAAGCTGTGTGGCTTAGATATGTCCTAAATAGGATTATTGGTTAGAGTTATTTAAAGTTCGATTAGTTGAAAGGCTTAAGGTATTTAAGTTTGAATTCAAATATTAATGGCTTAAGGTTAATTTTAAGATTTATTTAATAATTTGTTGGATATCACCTTTGTTTCACACCGAGGCCGTGAAGTTTATTTCACCTTCCTTAGGGCTAAGTTAATAGCCTCGTAGGCCTGGGTTACCCAGTGGTACCCGGTATAATTAAGTGGCTTAAGTTGATTAAGGCTTAAGAATTAATGAATTTTTATTAGAAATATGGTCGCTGATTTTCAAAATTGATTAATTTAAGTTTGCCATTAATCGATTCGTGGCGTTGTGCCACCAGGCTCGAGGAACCAGCCTCCTTAGGACACTTAGCCCCGCAGCCCGGAGTAGTCCAGCCGATAAACCAAATTAATGTAATTAAATAAGAAGTTTTAAAAGGTTAGATTATTAATAATTAATTTATTTTTAAGGTTTAACACCCCTTGGAATCCATTCGTGGCGTTGTGCCACCAGGCTCGAGGAACCAACCTCCTTAGGACACTTAGCCCCGTAGCCCGGAGTAGTCCAGCCAATAAACTTCATCTTTAGGATGGTTGTTGTGTTTTAAAATGTTTGTTGAATGTTTTAAACATTAAATTAATATTTTCTGGAGTTTTAGAACTATTTTGAGTTTTATGAATTTTTTTGAATATTTTAATCATTTAATTAAATGGTCAAAAATTGACTTTTTAATTAAGGTTAAATTCTGAAATGTTTGTATTTTATTAAAATACTAGACCTCACTACGATCAATTAGACAGTAAGTACGTTGAAAACGGATTTTTCTATATTTTATTAAGAAGGTTTGAAGTTTTAAACTAGTTTTTAACTACGGTTTGACCAATTTGTTGACTTTTTGAAATATTACAGATTTCTGGAATTTAATATTTTTGATAAATACTAGGAGTTATTGTGAGTTGAATGCAAGTGAGTTTGGTCAATTTGGATTTTTCTTGAATTAGTTATGAAGCTTTAAAGTTTGGGTAATTATTGAATTTTTGAAATTACTTAATTAGAGGGCATTTTTGTGAATTTACTCCAAATAAGATCCCCACTCCTTAAAATCAGCTCCAAAGGTCAGGAATGACCTAAGGAGAGATTTCCAAGTGTTTGGGCAATATTTGGAATTTTTAATTATTATTAATTAATTATATTAATTAAATATCCAATTTTGTTTAAAATTCAATTAAGGTTTAATTTGTTGTCAAATCAATTGGATTTTAATTTTCATTGGTTAAGGGTTTAAAACTGGTCAATTAGAGGGGTTAAACATAATTTTTGGGTCTAATATGGATTTATTGTAATTTCCGGAAGTTTTAATGGCTTAATTAAGGGTTAATGTTGACATGCTCAAATTTCTGACCTAATGAACTCCAAATTGAGTGAAATTGGAACCTAAGGTGTAAAATGTCACTAAGTTTAATGTTCTCAAGTTTCACCCCTATTGGGTGGGTGTAGAATTTCCTAGAATTTTTCTAAGTTGTCTAGACCTTGTCCTTGATTATTGTTCCTAGGTGGCACTAGTGTTCAATTGGGCTTGAATCTCTGTTTTCCTAACCCTTGGACATGTACAAGCATACCACATAAATTAGGAAGCCTAATTCTACTTATTTGGAGAGTTATGAATTTTTAAAGTTTTGGGTCCAAAATGGACCCATTACTTTGTAAATTCATCCCATAGAAATCCACTGGACATTTGGACCTAAGTAAATTATATATAATGAATAAAATGTCCAACATCATTTCACCAAAATTTGAACTTCATTTGACCACTGGATTAAGAGAAAAATGAGAAAATTGGATTTTACACAAACCCAAATATCTCCTAATACAGTGATTAAAATAACTTTAATTTAATTTTAATAAATACTAGAGCTCAATATCTTTCCAACAAGCCCAAGAACATGAAATTTGGTGAAAATTTGAATTTACTATGAATTTTTAAAGTTCTGGCCATTAAAATTAATTTTTTAAACTAAATTTCAGCCGTCGCCAATCATTACCAATGATTGGCGCTGAAACGGCGGCGGCGAACAGCGTTTTGACACGTGTCCGACACGTGGCGCGCATCGGTTGTCCACTTAAACACATCAGACGGAAGTTTAAGCCGTCCGATCCGCTTGTTCTGGATGGACGGCTCAGATGAGGCCACGTCTATCTTGCCATTCCAAATGGCCCAGGTTCGAAACTCAGCAATGACAGGCCATTTTGGAGTGAGTGACGTGGCACTCTGTCGTCCGTGCGATCGTGAAGAAGTAACGATCCGACGGTTCAGATTGAGCCAGCGCATATTAGTTCAAAATGAACTGAAATCTTAAAATGACCATAACTTTCAAAATACAACTCCAAATTGGATGAAATTTGAAACATAGAATCATGGTAGCCTAATCTTTCAATGCCTAGAGTTTGGAGACTCCATACATTGTAGATTTTCTATAGTTCCAAATTTAAAATTTAACTAAAAATGGGGATAACTTACAATCCAGCCGTCTGATTTTTGACTTCTTTGGCTTGTTGGAAAGCTGCTATTATCCTCTTCAACTTTGTAGAAGACCTCAAGACCTGGATCTCTACGGATTCGAAGTTATTCTAGAAACCCCTCTTTCTCTCTCTAGATTCCTCTCTCTTCACCAATGAGGCTTTGGAAGGCAAGATCTGGTGGGGGAAGGCATGGAAGAGCTAGGGAAATGTATGTAGAGGATTTTTGAGGGTTCTTGAATGCTGGAGAAGTTCTGGAGATAAAGGGTTTGAGTGAGAGAGTGTTAGGGTTCTCATGAGCTCCATTTGAGAGGTTTTGCCCTACTCAATTCCCTCCAACTTGAATGGATGGCTGGGATGAAATGGGGGAGCTCCTAGATGAATGAGATCTATCCAAGGAGTGGTTAGGAGCAGATGGCAAAGGACATGGCAAGGACATGCCATGTGGAAAGGGATTTTGGTCCCCATTTGTGCATGGGAGCAATGGGGGCCATTTGATTTCAATCCAAGGGCTTAGATTAAATGCAGGAAGGTTCTAGAGAGTCTTAATACTGCTGGAGGGGTTTAAGATAGAAAGGATTAACTCTAGGGAAAGATTTGGCCTCTTAAAGAGCTCATTTGACCATCCATTGACCATTTGACCAGTCAATGGGTCAATGGGTGCTGAGGTGGCAGCCAAGGTGGCAAGGAGGATTGCTTGAGCTGATGGATTAAGTTTGGAAAGGTTTCAATATGGTATGTTTGAACTTTGGAAAGAGGTTTGATATGATTTGAGCAAGTCTTAAAGTTGACTTGGTCAACTAGATCATGATTTGACTTGGGTTGAGCTAAGAGGTGTTCAAGATGTTAAATGAAATGGATTCAAGGGTTCTTAAACCGATAAGACTCAACGAATGAATGGAAAGATGTATATAATACATGGTTTTAATCATAGGTCAATGTTTGACCAAGTCAAATCAAGGTGGATCAGCCTCAAATAAATTTGAATGAGTTTCAATAATGCTTTGAAAATGGTTTGAGAGTTCGAATGGTTCAAATGGGTCAAATGGTTCAAGAGGGTTTAAATGGGCCCTTAATGGGCCCTTAAACCAAAATTGGTTGACTTGGTCAACCAGTTAGGTCCAGGGTTTGGAAATGGGTTCAATAGATTCAAAATGACATTTTGAGTCTATTGGATGTGGTCTCAAAGTCTAGGGAGGTCATTTGGTTCAAAACACCTGTTTGGATCCTTAAAGGGCCTTTTGGGTCAAACCTGTTGACTTGGTCAACCAGGTTGACCCAAGGCCTGAGAATGGGTCCAACAGGTTTGAAATGACATTTAAAACTTGCTGCAAGTGATTGCATTCAATTCGGAGTTCATTTGGTTTGAAATCACCGTTTGAGCCCCATAGGGGTATTTTGGTCATTTTGACCCCTGGTCAACTGGGGGTCAAAGTGGGTCTACCAAAATGCAGTTTAAAGTTCAACATATCAAGATTAAAGGTCTGGAAGTGACTAGAGGCTTTGGTGAAGGCTTTAAGGTCAGAATCTTCAAAGTGACAGGTCCAGTGGCATAGGCTGTAAATATTTGAAGGTTTTGTAGCCTATGGGTTTTGATTAAGTTTCTAGGGTTAGAGACCTCAGAATGGGCTCAAATTTGGAGGGTTTCCTCCAGAGACATGTCCCATCAGTATGCAACTGACAGACTCTGAATCGGAGGTCATTTAACTGGGTTTCAAAGTGTTTGAAATTTCAATGGAAAAGGCCTTTAGGACAAAACCTTTTGACCTGGGATTTGGCTTGATTGACCTAAGATCTAGGTAGATCCTAAGGTCTGAATATATCTTAAAGTTAGGAATCTAGAAGGATCCTAGAGCCTAAGAAATTCCTATAACTTGGAGTCTAGAAGGAGTTTAGGATCTAGAGTAGCTCCTGAGGTCTAAGCTCTGGAAGAATCCTAGCCTAGATCCTAGGGTCAGGATTCTAGGAGGATCCTAAAATTTAAATTAATTTGAAAATTAAATTAATTTAGGATCAAGAGTAGTCTAAGTGACCTCATACAAAAATGAGGTCAACAGTCCTACTGAAGACCCGACGTCCTGCCAAAGACCCGACGTCTTGTTCAAGGCCTGATACTCAGTCCCTACGTTCTGCCGAAGACCCGACGTCCTGCCAAAGACCCGACGTCATACTCAGGGCCCGACATTCAGTCCCTACGTCCTGCCGGAGACTCGACGTCTTAAGTAATTGATTGTAATCTGATCACCCCTGGAGGTGATTCAGTCCTTTGTAACAAACTCAAAGTCTAGTGAAACCATTTTCAACTGGGCTAGGCCTCGTGGTTTTTTCCCTTTTAAGGGTTTTCCACGTAAAAAATCTTGTGTTCTCTATGTGTGCTAGTTATACGTACAATGCTAAGACGTAGAATAAAATCTCTATCGCCGCGTAATTTCTAGCCCGCAACAATGATAAAGCTCTAATTTACTCTATACTTTTCTTCTTTATATATATTTATATGTTAGATCTTCATATAAAATTAGGACTCGAAACTCTCTTATTTTGTTACCGTAAATTTTCTAGCATGTAATGATTTTAAATACAAAATGATTTGGAATCAAAACCTGGCTAGGCATCTAAACAATTAGGGGTGTCAATTTTTTACACGACCCGAATCTGACCCCGAAAAATCCGGGTTCGGGTCAACCCAAACCCGAAATGGGTCGAAAGGGACACGAAAACTCGTATTTGACCCGAAAATCCGAGATTGTCCCATTTTGACCCTTTTTTTATCCGAAAATCGAAGATTGACCCGAAAACTAGCAATTTTGGTTTATTCGTGTCGGGTCAGGTTGAACCGGACCCGAATCGGGTCGGGTTCGGGTTGACCCGAATAGTAACGGGTCAGTTCCGGATTCGACCCGAACCCAACCCGTTGACCCGAATTGACACCCCTACAAATAATGTAGCCTCAAGTTACTTGAGGTCATAAAAAAACTAATGCTGCCTTCCTTTTGTCAAGAATCCTCAGCAGTGCCAATCACATTCTTTGATATAAACCAACAAAAGATTTAAAAAAAAAAACCTTAAATGATGTCATTACTGTCATTTTTTATCGCCAGATTTTATATTGGCATCGTCATGCTCAACACAAAGTCCTCACATAATTAATATTTAAGTGAGTTTTTTTATCAAAGTTGTCACCTAATATTTGTCCCCTTTATGACTTCTCTGGTAAACAAGAGAACTAGACACCCATATTGTGCTTTCAATCACTTGGGAGGAAGAGAACCTCCAATACATGTCATGTCTGATTTCATAAGTGTTAACACTTAAGCATTTGTTCATCAGATCTAATATTGACTAAGGCTTCATTTGGAATAGCTTTTCATCACTGCCTTTGTTTCTTTCGAGAAATTTTTTACTAATAAGTAATAAGAAAAGTGTCCCAAACAAACCTAAGTCTTTAATGTTCGAAAAGTAGAAAATTTGTTCATGCAGGTTGCTATATCTCACATAGAGTTTGTTTGGGACAGTTTCTTACTGCTTTTTAAAGTAATTTTTTGATACAAAAACTTCTTAAACAAAAATTTTTTGTTCTAAAAAACTATTTTAAAAAACAATAAAAAAACTGTCCCAAATTATATCATGGGCTTTCAGACTGACTAAATGCTGACAGTCAAAGAGCTTATTTAAATGTTGAAGTGAGCTCACTGTGAGCTAATATCCAGCTTAGATGTTTCCCTACTTCTATGGAAGAAACAGTTCAAACATGCAACAATTTTTTTAATTCTTTAATGATGCTTATCACACACTTTATTGAGTTAAATTATATGTGGCTCAAGAATATAAAGAGATAAATGTACACTGATTTTTTTTTTGGGAACGTTAGGAGCTTCAAATGCTGGCTCGCTGGAGAAATTTATTCGTGTCTACCAACCGAGCTACGCGCATGAGCACATAAAAGTACACTGATAATTGAGCTTCGTTTAATATTTGTGGATGCGATTTTTAGTTTGTGGGCAATGATGTGACTATGGCTCATTTCTCTTAAGCCATGGCTCGTGGCAACATTTGGTGGTGCGTTTCTTGCTCGTTTGGGATGGTTCCTTGGTGCGTTACTTCTTTCACTCCAAAATGGATGGCTGTGCCTGGCTTCGGAGTAGTTGGAAGTCTATGCCAAATACTGAGCCTGATGGGTTGTTACCCCCCTTCTTTTGGAATCTCTGTAGTTTTTTTTCGTCCCGTTTTTTAACTTGTTGTAATCCTTTTTAAGTTGGAATAAAATTTGGTTTTAAAAAAATTACTTATTTTTGTCTCTTCAAACACTCTACTGAAAGATCAATGTTGATTTTCTTGATCATATGTTGTTTCTTAAATACTTAAGTGCCTTAACAATTTAGTTATTTAAGTATCTTAATGACAACATAATTGAAATATAATGGGTCAATTAATGCGTAGTTAGAATCTAGTATAATTGCGGGTCTCGGACTTAATAGGTATTTTAATAGGTTACTATGTGTCTCTATGCTATAAATACTCATGTTGGATATTTTGGCATTCATGGAAGATGTAGAAACCCCTTTGAATCTGGCTTACTCCCTTTTCAGCTCATATTACGAAGAGTTGAAGGAATCTAATATTGCCTAAAGCATTCTCTCTGATCTATCTTGAGCTTTTGACATACTACAAATTATCTAGTTATCATTTTATGCTATGTAATAGTTAATTTATGGATTTAGGACCTATCATTAACATATTTGCATCAAGATCTATGAAGAATTTCATGATGCATCATGAACAATTGATTTGATTTTTAAAATTTTCATACTTAATTATCTCTTCTACTACGTAAGCTTCATAATCTATTAATTTTTACCTATTGACATATTCAGTTGTACGCAATATATTCTTGATTTATACAATAATTAATGGATAACTATAAGGGTGGCCGCATTGCATATTTTGTGCTTTTGATTTTGATTGATTCTATTTTTTTGTAGATTGGGATCATATTTCTTTTTCCAAACTGTTTTAAGCTACCTGTTATATATTGTAATTTGTTGGTTTTTTTTTTATAATTATAACTCACATGGGGGTCTACATGTTCTATAAGTAAAAGGTTACAAGTTCTTAGAAGATCAGAAGCTCTCTAAAAATATAGCAATTGAAGTAAAATCTATGAGCCTGAGATCCTATCTATTACAAAGCAAAAGAAAAAAAAATAAGAAGCCAGAGAAAATAAGAAAAACCAAAGACAAAACAAATAAGTAGAACAACAGACAATAGCTGCACAACCTCTAGCCACGCACAACAACAGATGCATTAGAAAGAAGTATCGTGAACCAAAGACACAAAACCTGCTAAACAAAGAAGAGCAAAACAATTAGAACCCGCAAATAGTACAAACCATATAAAAAAAATAACCCTCAAAGGAAAGAAACACAAGAAGCAGACGACAGCCATAAATCTTGTAATTTGTTGGTGACTACACCTATTGTGTAAATGTTAGGGTTTTAGAGAGAGGGAGGGAGATGCCATCGGATCAAATGAGATCATCACATTGATAAGATCACATGACCAAAAGCACAAGCACTTCCTTTCTTCTGGTTCATTGCACAAATAATTTCTAAATTATTTAATTGTTCAATTTTACCTTCTCTAATTTTTTAATGGTATGTTTAAGTACAAATATTATTTTGATAAATGAATGAAATCTATTGATTAATTTTCTAAAAAAAAATTGTTATGCTAACGATAGGATTACTATGACGTAACAATAAATTTTGCAAATAGTTATTTTTATAGGTTTATGTAGCCTTCAAAGAAAAGTTTATACAGCCTTCAAAGGACTAAGTAATATTTGAAACAACTATTGAAGTATAAATATTGTGTACCAAAAAATCTGCGAGAATAGAGAGAGTGAGAGTGGGGGAGAGAGCAAGAAAGGTATTGAAGTCCCGTCCGTATCTTAGAGATAAAAGATGAGTTGCAAGAGACATCAGAGTTTTTACGTTGAAAGCTTGGAAAAGAGAAAAATAACAGGGCTTAGCCCAGTTGAAATGATCATATTGGCGTTTGTCATTTATTATAAATGATGCATTTCCTTATGTTTGAGAAGCTATTCATAAAATAGTAAATGTACACCAAAGGTAACATATTTCATGGAAGAAGTTGGAAAATCCATGTGGTAGGATAGATATCTTTAAGTGACCATTTATTATTTATTTCGGTAGCTCTCTTTAAAGATGAGAGATTAGAGATCAATAAGTCCAGCATAAATTTTAGTGCTAATTTTGAAAGTCAAGGATAACATCAACTGTATACAAATTTCTTTGGGTGATGACATGTGTTAACATTGCTGGCGACAAAACATGACAATGTTCAGAAGTATCTTTGTAGGTGATGAACTATAGTTAAGTGATTGTGGTCTGAGAATTGTAATCGGGTGATAATGGTCGAATGACTGAAGTCAAGTAATGGTGGTCAGATGACTATAGTTAGGTAATTATGACCCTATAACTATATTTAGGCAATGGTGCCCAGAGGGAAAAAGTCGAGGAGCGTTCATTGGAGGACTATAATCGAGTGATAATATTTGAAGGATTGTAGTCAGAAAAAAGGGTTGGGGGGTGTCTATGGATTGTAATTAGGTAACAGTGGCCAGCGGATCATAATTAGGTGGTGCAGAGGATCATAGTTGGGTGGCAATAGTCTAAGCCCTTCAAAGGTGGCAGTGGTAAGCTGACTACAGTCAAGTGATAGTTATTTGAGGCCGACTGTACTCATGCGATGGTGGTCGAACAACCATAGTTGGGCGATGATGATTTGATGATTGTAGTCAGGTGACAGTGATTGGTATGTCAAAGCGGGTGATTGTTGTCAGAAGACCTTATATGGGTAATGATAGTCCAAGAACTATAGTATGACAATGATGATTAGAGAATTTTAGTCAAGAAATGGTGGAGGACAGAAGATTGTAGTTGGGTGACGGTTGTCTTAAGATCATAGTCGCACAACATATATTGAAGCACTTTAATTGGGTGATAATGGTTGAAGGATCATAGTCGGATAGTGCAATTGAGTAATGGCAGTCAAACGGTAGTCCAATAATGGCAGTGGCCGAGCATTAATCTTGTGATTGTTCTACGATAACAGTGAGGCAGTGGTCTAGTGATTATGGTCAGATGGAGTATCAGGATTTTTTTATGCCTTAAAGCTTTCTTTAGTCTCAAGCTAGGGCCCAAGCCCCCCTTCAAGTAGAAAATATGAGACTATTTATAAACTTTTTAGAGCATCATACCCGCAAATATAACTAAAATTCATAACACTCCATCAGATTGCATATATCAAACTCCAAAATTAATCGCTCTTCTTTTATTCTTTAAGTGCTTTAATGATATCAGAATCAGACATTTTTAGGCTTGTTCAATTTGTCACGTATAGAAGGTTGATTTAACCCAAAGCATACAACATTAAGAGATGAGTTAATCCTTCAATTGATGTGACAAAATTTTAATTATAGTTCGAGTACTTGATTTGAGCTCATTAGTATAACTTCATCTATTTTTAAGCGAGCTTATAAACATGATCTAATGCACATATTATTTAGTTTTATAATTAGGTCAGGCACAATACTTCACACCATTTTTTTATCAAGCTTGATATTTTCTAGGGTTTTAAACATTCCATATGAAATCATTATCAAGCACTATATCAATGGGATTAATTTAAATACACACATTTTTCATATTTTTTTTGCAAAATATTTTCTTTGTATTTAATTTTTGGTTTTGTTTGGGACGACTTTCTTATTGTTTCTAAAAATAAACTCTTAGTATAAAAATTAAAAATTTTGTACTAAAAATTATTTTAAGAACCATAAAGAGAGTCATCCCAAATAAAGCCTTAGATAAAAGTAGAAAGCTCGATATTTTATTTGCGAACAAGAATGATTTTGAAGTAGCACAAAGTGGACCAGCCCAAACCAAACCACTCCCATCTCCTTCTCATTCACTGATTCACATGCAACATCTCACGTGCGTGAAGGAAGCAATAACCACCTTTGCTGACTCTACTCTATCTAACTAGATCCGGAGGCCACCAAATCCGCTCTTGTAAATAATAAAAAAATGATTCGCTAAGAGGGTGGTATCATATGGCCCACAAGAAGCTGAGATGGTCCATAGATGGAGTTTGTGTAGAGATTATTAGGTGCGGAGGGCGGACAGGGAGAATCGTCCGCACAAGTATTGTTCTGCGCTAGGTACCCGCACTCGATATCGCTGGGTAAAGCTAGGTATCCAATACTTGTGCGGACAGTGTTCACTCCGCACCTAATAATTTTTTGAGTTTGTGAGGGAGATCCTTCAACCCAAGGTAATTACCAATTCAATTGTATTTTTGAAGAGTTATTGAGATGACTCATGAAGAAAGAACAGCTCTCAAAAAGATTTCTTGAGCAAAGCCCAATGAACACACCACTAAGTAAATTTTCTGCTAATATGGAGAGATTATTAGGTACGTTTACCAAACCGTCAGGAGGCCAATCAGAATGTACCAAATCATTGGATACACAGTGTTACACAGTAATGATACACAACATATTAGTGACTGGCGTGTCCTAATTGACCTCCGAACAAAATATGATGACCGCACGTAATAATTTTTACATCAAATATTTAGATTTTTTTGGATTTACAAATGGTCTCTTTGATATAAGCAACAAACATATCATCCATTGTTGCTTTTTTATAACCAATTTTGTGTTGTGGCTTCCCAAGCTGATCAGAAACTTAGAAGAAGTAGCTCCCATCGTTTGTTGCAGTTCTCGCATACCGTACGTATTGAAGTTGTTACTTCAATTTCTGTTAAAATGTTCAAATTTTGTTCTGAAATAAAGGCTCTGACTTCTCAAGCATTACTATCAAGCAAACATGATCGCTACACAACCGTATATATATAGTAAGTCAACCTATTTATGTGTTATGTAATTGTACTAAGCTATCAACTATATAACATTAGCACTTTTCTTGACAAATAAATAAGAGATCATTGGGCATGTAGAGGCAAGTAAAATCATAAATTCAATGGCAAAACCTAAAACAAAATCTCTCAATCTCCAAATTATTTCATTATTATTTGTTGACCTCCCTTTTGGCATGAGTCGGTTTGTCTTCATGTACGCTACACCATTGTGTTTGACAAAGGGTCAAATTGCGCATTATACTTCGATTCATCACCGGCTTTGAGATTTATTCATTTTGGTCATATATGGTCCGTCGTTATATTTGAAAATATATGTGATTGGGTTGATGTCAATTTGACGAGTATTTTACATGCATTTGAACCCTCCACGCACGTCTGCATTCCATGTGTAGAATCTTTTGATTGAGACCTCATTCTGCAAAACGGACTGCACTTAGTGCATCTGGCTCATCGAGAAGGATCAAATGAACCCATTCATTCTCAAATCGGGTGTCATTTGATGCGTGTTGAGGGGAAAAAACTAAAGATGATTATTATAATTATTATTATTATTATTATTGTTATTGCATATTATATAGTCCTGATTAAGCTCTCTAAATTAAATATTTTTAACTCCTTAGGATAGAGCCCTCTTATCTTGCATATATAAGATGATTGATTGTATTTAAGATATTAGCCGGTAGCTTAATTGCTCCAGGCAAGCATAAGCTTATATTATAAACCCCTCAGTGTCTTCTCTAACTCATATAAATTTTAAATCTATAATTTGTTATAGGATAGTAAATTCATCTTTAATCTTTTAAACTCAAATTTTTAATCAAATATTATTTACATATTTAAAAACTTAATACTTACTAAAGATTAAGAGAAGAGATTTATCCTCTTTAGATTAGAAGAATTTAGGAACTCCTATTATGCATCAAACCAAAAATAGAGTATTTTTGGGTCGAGGTCTAAGATATAATAAACCATAGGATTTACGACCACGGGGAATCGGCACTTACATTAAATAAACCTAATTCGAGCTGATATACGAATGAAAAAATGTTGTAGCTATCTAGTTATACACATTATTATCCATCCAGATATATATATGTACGCAAAAGCTGTTATTCTCCATAGATAATCATATGTATAATTTCATATGCTCTCTCATTAGCCTGCTTACGTAGAGTGTAAATGTCTGCAGCCCTTTTGTCCTATGGAATAATGCAATCGTACTCTTTGAATTCTAACCCGACCACAAATAACATCCTTTTGGAGACCCACATTATTCAATTTACTGTTCTCTTCTCATTCCTTACAGACCTTTTTTACCTTTCTTATTTTATTCTAGTATTTTGAGCATGATTCATTACCTAATAAAATATTGACCATCTTTCATGTATAATGTCAGGTTAAAACCCTGACTTCCATGGTAAGGGGTCTAACAAATTTTTATTAGCTCTACATGTTGCATCTCGAACATTCGCAGTGGTAGAGAGATATATAGTTTAGTGTCATAGCTTTGTATGAAATCCAACACACTAATAAATAAGAGAGAATGGTGCATCGTTCATAAGTAACACTAGAGATTTTACATGAAAGTCCCTGAAAAGGGGGAAAATCATCAAGCCTGACCCAATCGAAATTAATTCACAAGTGTTGGTGATTGATTACAAATAATGCCCCTCCTTAGAGGAGGGTATTGGTTCAATGAAATAAATATACATTGTAGAGAGACATTACATAGCGAGAATGACATGATAGTTGTTCTCAATTAGAGAATGTTGTCCTGCTTGTTTGGTTAGCAGGGCCATAGTGTCACGACCCGACCCGAGATGAGACGGATCCCGCCCGCGCCGGATCGCGACGGAGAAGAGCTAACCAGGATCTAGCTTTGGAATTTGATTCGGAACTGAATCTTCCAAATAATTAATTCAAACAGACTAACAAACGCAGAGCTACTATGTATCATCAAATGCAGCGGAACAAAACATCTATCTGATTTCATTTCCTCAAACAATCATCTACAGAACAGTACATGGCTTTCGACAGAAAGAAAGACAGAACAGAAAAGCCATGACTGTACAAAAATCAAAAGGTACAAAACAATACCTAAACTGATCAGACTCTGAACTAATCCTGGACTTCCTTGCCTTTCCCAGAACCTGAAAACCACCAGAAAGCAAGGGTGAGCTCAACAGCTCAGTAAAGCAACAAACCTCCAATCAAAATCCTCAAAATTTCAAAACCAATACATCAAACAAATCCGTACAGAAATCCGAACGGAATCGGACAGATATCAAATCAAATAGAATTGTACGGAAACAGAAGTCGTATCAAATCGGAAACATAACAGATCAGACATATCAGATCAACAGAATCAGAATCGTACAGATCATCTCAGAACAGAACAAATCATATCAGAATCATATCAGAATCATATATCAGATATTGTGTAATTCATAGCTAAATTCCCTGACACTGACTGAATCTCATAGGATCCAGGCCCCTTATGCCTCCCTTTTGTGCTCACGGCACCAGAACAGATTCGATCAGATGTGCTTATAGCACCAGAATACATATATAGTGCATATAGCACCTAAACAGATTTTCCTCGGATCTGGAACAGAACAGATATCAGATTT
Source organism: Dendrobium huoshanense (assembly GCA_016618105.1). NCBI lineage: Eukaryota > Viridiplantae > Streptophyta > Magnoliopsida > Asparagales > Orchidaceae > Dendrobium > Dendrobium huoshanense. Next base: position 46,073,586 of record CM028355.1, read on the forward strand.
CATATTGAGCTCATTTCAGATTTCCCAGACACTAACTGAATCTCATAGGATTCAGGCCCCTTATAACTCCTTTTTTTAGCATATACAGATAGCATATCAAATCAGAAGATTTCCGGACAGATAGCATATCAAATCAGAAGTTTTCCGGACAAAACAGAAATTACTCAAAAATCGGGCAGCACAACGGCAGTATACAGAATTTACACAATTTTCCTGAAAATCAAAATTCACCAAAGTCGCACAGAATATAGATATCAACATTTCAGAACATTTATTCTACTGCACAGATAATTTCCAAGTTCACCGAAAAATCCAGTCGACTAAAAACACAGTCGAATCAAAAATACCCGGACAAAAATCTCCAGAAAATAACCAAAATGTGCACACTCGGCACTTCAACAAAATACCGAAAATTACGCGGTAAAAATTAAACAAGTCGGAAATTACGGACGAAAATCACGAACAAAACTTAATTCCGGACAGATAATACCGCCAAAAGCGACGGTTCTGAAAATTGAGAAAGTCGGATTGTGCCTTACCTTGCGTACAGCAATTTCCTCAACTGTCACAACGGACGAAAACAGCTTGGCGTCGCCCGAAAATCCACTTTTCCACTTTTTCCTTCGTTTTTCTCTCTCCTCAGCTTTTTCTCTCTCTTCAAAATATCTCATTTCTATATATATCCAGACTGATCGTCCTGGACGATCGAGCTTCGTACCGGACGATCCATGAAGAGAAGAATTTCGTCCAAACGAAAATCAAATATCGTCCCCGGCGAAGGGTTCTCTGACTTATTTTCGTCCAGACGATCCTGATTTCGTCCAGACGAACCATACAGCCAAACATGATTTTCTCTGGACAACCTGTACCGATCGTCCCGGACGATCCGACTTCGTCCGGACGAACCTGGAGCAAAAACTGATATTACAATCTCCCCAACTTAAAAAAAATGTCGTCCTCGACATTATCCGATCCAAACTCAATCAAAACAAGTACGGGTACAACCGTCTCATGTCAGACTCCTTCTCCCAAGTCGCTTCCCGTGCAGTCCGGTGCTTCCACTGGACTTTAACCATTGGAATCTGTTTACTTCTTAGCTTTCGTACGTCGTACGCCAAAATCAACTCTGGCTCTTCCTTGTACGCCAGATTCTCCTGAATCTCAACCTCATCAGCAGATACTTTCTTCCCAGAGTTGGATACCCACTTCCTCAGAGTGGATACGTGAAACACATTATGCACGTCAGGCATAGAATCAGAAAGTAATAACTTGTAAGCAGCTTTTCCAATCCTTTCCAGGATCTCAAAAGGTCCAACATACCTCGGACTAAGCTTGCTCACCTGACCAAATCTGCTCACACCCTTCATCGGACTGACTTTGACATACACAAAGTCACCAACTTGAAACTCTACAAACCTGTGCTTCTGATTGTAATACTTCTGCTGACGATCTTGAGCAGCTTTCAATCTCTCTTTTATCAAACTGACCTTCTGAGCAGTTTCATCAGCAAAAGTGGCCCCCAAAGCCAGTCTATCTCCGACCTCCGTCGGAGTCAAAGGAGTACGGCACTTCCTGCCATACAGAGCCTCATACGGTGCCATACTGATACTGGACTGGAAACTGTTGTTATAGGCAAACTCAATCAGCGGAATATGATCTTCCCAGCTTCCGCTAAAGTCCAGAACACAAAGTCTCAACAGATCTTCCAGTACCTGAATAGTCCTCTCAGACTGTCCATCGGTCTGAGGATGAAAGGCTGTACTGAAATGCAGTTTCGTACCCAAGCCTTGCTGAATGCCTTTCCAAAGTCTGGAAATAAAACGTCCATCTCGATCAGATACGATCACACGAGGCACACCGTGTAATCTGACTATCTCCTTCACATAAATCTGTGCCAAGCGATCAACTAAATCCGTCTGTCTGATCGGAAGAAAATGGGCGGACTTCGTCAATCGATCTACAACCACCCAAATAGCGTCGTGCCCTTGTCTAGATCGAGGGAAACCCATCGCAAAGTCCATCGTTACCTCCTCCCATTTCCACTCAGGGATAGACAACGACTGCAACAGTCCACCTGGTCGCTGATGCTCTGCCTTTACCAACTGACAGGCTTCGCATCTCAACACAAACTCTGTCACATCTTTCTTCATTCCAGGCCACCAAAATAAAAGTTTCATATCAGCGTACATCTTACCACTGCCTGGATGTACAGTGTTGCCTGAATGATGAGATTCGTACAGAATCTCCTGCCTCAAATCTCCAAACACAGGTACCCACAACCTGTTCTTACAGAAAATAGCACCAGAATCAGAAATTCGAAGTTCAGGAGTCTTACCAGATCCAATCTGAGCAATCAACTTTGAATAATCAGAATCTGACTTCTGGGCTTCTTGAATCCTTATTTCCAAAGTAGACTGAATGCTCATCTGAGCCAACTCCAAACCACTGGAGGAAAACACTTCCAACTGCAATCGCTCCATATCGCGAATCAGAAAGTCATCACAAGTAAGCTGAATACCTGATAATCCAGAAGACTTCCTGCTCAAGGCATCAGCTACCACATTAGCCTTACCAGGCTGATACTGAATAGTCAAATTATAATCTTTGATCAACTCGAGCCATCTTCTCTGCCTTAAATTCAGATCCTTCTGAGTAAAAATGTACTTCAGGCTCTTATGATCAGTAAAGATCTCACATCTGACGCCATACAGGTAATGACGCCAGATCTTCAAAGAAAATACCACTGCAGCTAACTCCAAATCATGCGTCGGGTAATTCTTCTCATGTGGCTTTAACTGTCTAGAAGCATAAGAAATTACCTGATCATGCTGCATCAGGACACACCCCAGTCCTCTCAGTGAAGCATCACTGAACACCTGAAAACCTTCCGTACCTGACGGAAGTGCTAACACTGGAACTGAAGTCAAACAATCCTTCAATCTCTGAAAACTAGCTTCACACTCCGGTGTCCAAACAAAAGGTATTGACTTCTGCGTCAGTCTCGTCAGAGGCGTCGAAATCTGTGAAAATCCTTTCACACATAGTCAGATGATAATAGTTAAAAAGACTGTAGTTGACAAGCGACGGAGGTTGGAATTAATGATCGTAGTCAGGCGATGGTAATTAGAGGGACCGTATTCGGTGGGCAACAGTTGTTGGAAGGATCATAGTTGGAGGGTGATGGTGGTCAGAATGACCGTAGTCGAGTGGCAGAGGTTGGAAGGATCTTAGTTAGAAGACGGTGATTGGACGGACTGTAGTTCATGGGCGACAGTAGAGAAAGGCTTGTCAATGGCTACCATATGGAGGTCTGACGTCGATGGTCGGGGAGAAATTCAATAGTGGCCTAGTTGTGCCAATTCGTTGACAATGGTGATAGGGTGGAGCTCCATGATTCTTCATGCCTTAGAGCTTTTCTTTTCTTCCTCCTCTTTCCTCCCTCCCGTTATGTGAAGAATGAATGTTATATATAGTTTTTTAAAAGTGTCATGCTTAGTAAATATGAATAATATCTAGGATAAATTTGGAGTGCTATATCAGATGGCCCATATTGATTCTCTTGATTATAGAGCATTTGTCAGGCATTTAAGTTCTTGTTGGATACTTCTTGTCGAGCCGCTCGATTCAACTATAAGCATGTAATATGTGGATATCATTTGGCCTTCCAATTAATATTTTGAAGCTTTCAAGTAGGCTATGGTCCTTCAGCTTGTGCTCATTTAGACTCAGATTAGACTAAATTTGATGTTATCGTATTCATCTCCTTGAGATGTTCAATTTGACTCTAAACTTACTGAAATCAAAGTTTATATGATTCCAAATTTAAATCTCAAAAGTTTCCAATTCAGATTTGCATCCATATTCATATATGATCAAGACGAATTTTGATGCCATGTCACTACCATTTTATAAATGAATTTATTTTATTTTTTTCTCCCATCTAAATTCTATTTCGTTTAAGCTTCTATTTGTCACAATCATCTTGCATATAAGAAATCAAGCTCAACCGACATTAATAAATAAACATATTGATGCATGCAATAGTTAAATAATGCTAAGGATATCTCCCAATATTTCAAAGAAGACCAAGAGATGATAAGTAGCATTAATCACTTATCCAAAAGCTTAAGCACATGACTCACAGCTCACACAACATAAATATTTTAAAACGTCTAAGTTGACTCGGCTTTAATGGATCTATATACAAATACAAAAATAATCTTGCTAAATAAGAAGGATAATGTATTCTTTATATATGAAATGATTATTGTGACTCCATAGTCAATGCTGCCAATCTGTATGGCTGTCGAGGGACAAAATCTATATGATGGTTGGATAAAATAAACGAACTTTTAAATGTATGATATCCATATTTTAAAATAACCAAATTAGAATATCAAATTCTTTAAAGTTAAAGGAGTTTTGCCCTAATTAGCTCTATTCATGTCTATCAAAACTTGTGCCTATCTTGTTTCTTTGATTTTTCTGTGTTGGTTGTTTGTTTCCTTGTTGATGTTCTCTTTTAGCTTGTGATGCTTAGTCCGCTTTTGGACTTGTTTGTATCTTTTCCTTTTTTATGGAATAAGTTCTTCTTTAAAAATAAAAAAAAATAATGGTGCCTATCTTGCTATTTATTCTTGTTATTTTCAATTAAAAAGGTCAAAGCGGGATAACTATTGTCTGATCTGAAACTGAACGAACTTGAATCCCTTCAAATTGGACCTGTCGTGTTTAATAAATACGTCAAAAAGGTGGACTCAAACTCAACCTGCTGGCAATCCGAATGAAAAGATAGTTTTGAATAAGAATATTTTTCTATAACTTTTCAAGTTTAATTTAATAGAAAAAACAAAAGAAGATTATACCTATAAGCTTAATAATTTAAGAGAAAAAAAATAAATGGGTCACTCTTAGATAAAAATTGGATTCAATGATCAATACTAACCAGCCCGTTTAATAAATGGTTTGAAATTCCGGACACAAATTTGATCATTTTATTAACAAAGTCAAATCCATTCATCAAAGTGGTTTTTATAAATATAAATTTTATTATATCCATTGAAAATAAATTTGATGACCAAGATGACCTTTTTTTTTATACTATAATTATCAAATATGATTCGAATCCATTTTATACGAAGATATTTATTGTCAAAAATATAATTTTCTTTTATATATATATATATATATATATATAAAACCAATATCTGGATCCATCAAATTCTCTCATTATATATATATATAATGAGAGAATTTGATGGATCCAGATATTGGATCATAATATTATCCTATTCTTATAGATCCATTCGAGTCCAAACGAACAATTCCCATCATATATCCCTATTTTTTAATTAATTATAAAATTTATTATATCATAGGCTTCCATCAATCGTCTCACAATCATCAGAGAAATTATTCTGTGCGGTCATCTGACCATTTGGAGGATAATCAGACACATCAGTACTTGGTACACAATACCAGTACACAACAAATAAATGACGCGGCGCATCCTAATTTGCCTCTGGACGGCATCCCATAATAAGATTTATGTTTGATATAAAATTAGGTTATTTTGATTTAGAGAAAAATTTAAAATAATGATAATATTTACTGTAAAATATTTGGTGGTTTACATCATAAACCTATAATATTTATAAATTTAATATATAAATTTTATCAAAATCCCCAACAATAAAAAAGAAGTCGAGATAAGATGAAAAAAGAGCGGATAAAATAGCATCGTGGGATTTAAGAGGCTAATGACACAAAAAATGAAGCCGATGTGAAAAAGTAACGATGAGATGTAGTCGGTGAAAGCCAAATGAAAGACAAAAAATTTGATGACATGATGGTAAAGAAGAGGAGGACGTTAGAATTTGTGTAAGTTATTTAAAATTTAAAGAGTTATATATATATATATATATATATATATATATATATATATATATATATATATATATATATATATATATATATATATATATATATATATATATATATATATATACACTGGTGGTGTTAGCTATGGGTGCAAATGAATCTAGTCAAATTCGAGTCAGAGGGTGTTCGAGTCAAGCGCGATTGTCAAATACCGAGTTCAAGCTCGAACTCGAGTTGAGCTCAAAAGAAGAGCTTGAGCTCGACTCGTCTCACGAAACGAGTCCAGTCGAGCGTCATCCCGAGCTACGTTGAAGTCGCGAGCTCCATCGGTTTGTCGTCCCATCGTTCTTCGAGCTCCATTGTTCGTCGTCTCGTCGAGCTCCGTTGTTCGTCGTCCCGATGAGCACGGTCGAAGCCACGAGCTTGGTCGTTCATCATCTCGGCGAGCTCCGTCGAAGCCACGAGCCCGTCATTCCGACCAGGCTAGCCCTGCTAGCAACACAGGAGCTCTGAGCTTCAGACATCCGTCGTCCCAATCTATTTTGACATGTGGTTTGAAAGTTCGCAGTGAGAGAAAAGTGCAACAAACCTCAAGTTCATTAATCCATGGCAGACTGCATTCAAGAAGCGTGGAACGTGGATGACTATAACATTCCGAAAGTCACCATAGGTGGGCGTGGGTGGACAAAGCCCGCCAGCGCAAAACGTGGGTATCCAACCATGACCCATGTAGGGCTTTGACTACCGGTCCCTTTTTTGTTGCATTAGTCTTGTAATTGTTATTTTGTCCCTTTTTGAACTTGCTTGTATCCCTTTATTTTGTTGAAATGAATTTTCTTTTCTTAAAAAAATCATGGCTGTATCTTAGATGATCATATTACGAATCGCAAAGCAAATCTAAGGGCAATCCTCCAACATACAACCAGTTAAAGTTTAAAAAGCTCCGTGCGTTCTCCTACTCCTCCGGAACCATTTACCGAACCACAAAACAGCCTGCCAGCTTGGCAGAACATGCCGAAGAAGAAAGATGGCTCCTGGACAGAAGCATAGCAATCGGTTATTAAACGGTGTCAGTGGACCATGGAGCACACTGTATTATTCATTTATTCTTATTATAAATCCCATTACGATAAGATTATGATAATAACACTCAACATATACAGCTTTCTACGCCGCACATCTCGACCAGGCATCATAGCGTGGACGGCCATATCACCACCGACCGACCACTGACAACCAATCCCAGCCGTCAGATCCCATTCACCGGCCTCAATCACGAAACTTCATAATACGAAGAGGTTACGCCGACACGAATCGCACGTGGGACCCATTCGGGTTGCGCGTGTTCGCATGGGTGGTCCATTTGGTAGACGAACTATAACAGGTCCACGTCAGCAGCCTCAAGTTATGGCGGATATACTGATGGGTGGTGGTGGGGTCAGCGCTTCGCACGTCAGTCGTCTCCACCGCGGATTATTTTGTTTCAATCGTACAATTTATTTTAAATGATTAAGATTGGTCCAATTTTTAATTATTTTATATTAATATAGTCAATTTTAGGCATTTAAAATTAGTTAATTTTTTTATTAAATCAATTACACCTTTTCATATTTTATAAGGAAAAATGGAAAAAATTGTAAAAGGATCTCTTGGTATAAACTTTATAAGGATTTTTTAGATAAATGGAACAATGATTTTCTTATTATTTATTAAAACAGCTTTCTAATAAAAATATATATTAGAAAGCTGATTTAAGAAGTACAAAAAAAGTCATCCCAAACGAACCATTACTATGGCCAGAGTTCATATAAGTGTGGTTATAAAAATATATTTATCCTCTCAATTGGAGAATACGAGATTATAATATATAAAATACTAGCTCGTCTTCCTATAGCTATATATTATAGTGAAGAATTGTAGAGAAATAATGAAGGATTGTGATAATGGTTGAGAGATGGTTATTAGGTGATGGTAGTTGTGCAATTCTAGTTAGATGACGATTTGCCAAGTAATGATAGGCTGAGAATAATGATCAGACGACGAGGATGGTAGACGACGATTAGACTATGCTAATCTAATGATGATAGCCAGGTGATCAATGTCGAATGATGACAATTGAGCTAAAATAGAAAGGTGATGCGATCGTTAATGTCGATTGTTAAACAGGGTTTAAGACTTCTTATGATCTACATAAACTCTTTTCAAATTTAGGTTTTTTTATGTATAAAATGTTGGCGCACTTGTATTTTTTATATCATTTGGACAAGTTAAATCAAAATATCTAAACACTCCATCTATGGATCCAGATAAATTTTCTCAATCATAGATCAGTTATTCAGTATCTAAATGTCATAATGACATTGTAATTGAATTTTATTGAATAATGACATTGAAATTGAGTTTTATTGATATTATGAATATTATTAAATATTTTTATTTATTCAGTATCTAAGTGTCATAATGACATTGTAATTGAATTTTATTGAATAATGACATTGAAATTGAGTTTTATTGATATTATGAATATTATTAAATATTTTTAATCATTTACATAACTATTAAAAAACCCGAATATGTAAATAAAGAAATCACCGAAATTAAAACTTTCTGATGGCCGGTGGACCAAACGCGGCGGAGCCGACTTCTCCGGTCTCGATCAAGCTCGTCTCTCCAACTTTATTTAAGTTGGCGATAGTGGTTCGGAATCATCCAATTGGTCGGAGGCTAAAAGGAGAAATATTAGACGAAAATAAATTTTAAATAAATTAAAAATTATATTAATTAATTTATAGTAAATTCTGAAGTTTTAAAACTAAATATAATCAACTTTTGGCCAACATATATTCACTTAATTGTTTTAATAATTAAATTGGCGTTATATCCAAAAGAAATTCGTGATATTCTACCTAATTTTTATATGAATGAGCTTAAAAATTTAATATATGTTATTTTTATCATATTTAAATAAATGAAGTTACATTATTTTTATTTAAAAATAATTAAAATATTCATTATGGCATATATGCAAAATATTTAAATGTTTAGGAAGCTAACAAAAAAAAAACTACAAAATGATAGCAAATCTATGATAATTAAGCTTCATGAAGCTTAAAATTCATCTAAAATTCCAAAAAATTAATGGAGATGAAGAGGTAGTTAATTAGGAGTTTGCCTATAACTCCAAATTGTTTTTTGAGGAGAGAAAATATGTTAAAGCTCGTCTTTAATATTTTTAGTGTTCTAATGCTTTGCATATAAAGTATTTATTGACATTTAATGACTTGTAATGACTCATATAACCTCTAATAATATATAAATTTTATGATCTAAATTCACTAATACATCATTGTTGTGTTTGCATCCTGAAACATTTGCGGTGGTAGAGAAATATAGAGTTTAGCATGTAAGTTTTGTACGGAGATCCAACACACTAACAGGTAAGAGAGATGAGTTCAAAAGTCATAAGAGACACGAATATATATATATATATATATATATATATCTTGAAAAGGAGAAAAGCCGTGGGGCTAACCCATTTAAAATGATTATACTAATATTTATTGTTGATTACAAATGAGACCTTTCCTTGGGGAGAAGACATTGGCTCGATATAAAAAAAAAAAAAAAAAAAAAAAAAAAAAAAAAAAAAAGACATAGGCTCGATATAGTAAAAGTTGGAAGATAATGATATAAGAATTATTTTAAAGAGTCTGTTTTTTTAGTCAGTAGGACCATGGTCAGACAATAGAAGTCGGAGGGATTGTAGTTAGCGGGAGATAGTGGTTGAAGGAATCATAGTGGGTGAGCGACAGTGATCTAAAGTGTTATAACCTAAATTTCTAAAATGATTTTTTTTAAATGAAAAATAAAAATTTCTGCGTTGTGCCTTGTCGAAGAAGGACAAGGAGGAAGGGAAGGAAATAGGAAAGATAAAAAAAAGAGAAAAGCATATTTTAGCATCATGATCTTGATAGGAAATACTTGAGTTCACAAGTAACCATAATGGGAAATACTTGAGTTCACAAGCAATCCCAACAATAATCGATAAAACAGTGGAAAAAATAGAAGAACTTTGGTGGAAACAATAAAAAACAATAGACAATCTTATAGGAATCAAAGCGAAGCAATAACGAAACAAAGATACAATTGATCCTCAATTTGAGAGAATGATCGTTCTCTCCTAATCTCTAAACTAGAAGTCTAGAGCCCAATACAAAATAGAACTCCAAGAGAAACAATAATCATGCATGAAAACCTAACACAAATTCTTTCATCCTACTTAAAGCATACAATTAATTAATTAAGCCAAATTACTCCCTTGCCCTTGCCACCCCCTCCTTTGACTCCAAATAGTTTGAATTTGAATTCCTAGTGTGGCCTAATTCTCTCTCTCTCTCTCTCTCTCTCTCTCTCTCTCTCTCTCTCTCTCTCTCTCTCTCTCTCTCTCTCTCTCTCTCTCTCTCTCTCTCACTACAGGAAAAATACTGAAAACCGGCGGCTTTTTCCGGCGGTTAGTCTAGATTTACCGGCGGTTTTGAATGTTACCGGCGGTCTAACGGTGGTTTGTAAACCGCCGGGAAAAATGGCGTAGGAAACCATTTCCGACGGCGTGTTACCGGCGGTTTATTTTTGCGGCGGTTTTCCGGCGGCTAATACCGCCGGTAACCACCGGAATTTTAACCGTCGGTTTGCCGGCGGGTAGGCCGCCGGCATTGTAACCGCCGGTAAGCCGCCGGTCACGTTACCGGCGGTTTAAAACTGGCGTCGTCTGGTTCGTAGCCCGCCGGACAGCGCCGTTAGACCGCCGGTAATTTACCGGCGGTGGATTTTGAGAAACTTCCATTGTAAACCTACCAAGCATTAATCCAAATTGATTTTGAGAAACTTTAGTATCACACCTACACCTCTCTCTCTCTCTCTCTCTCTCTCTCTCTCTCTCTCTCTCTCTCTCTCTCTCTCCTTGGGCTTGTCACAACCCCTCCTCCTTTCGCAAAGAATCAGACCCTTCAAGGGGGCCGGTTGGGGTTGGATCGGTCCACTAGGGACCGGTCTAACATTATTGCCCTCCCAAAGAATCACCTTGTCCTCAAGATGTAAATCTGAAAACTGATGTTCCATCCTCTCATATTGTTCCTACATGACCTCATAGTTCAGAAGACTTTTCCACTTGATCAACAGTCCTTTAGCCCCATTTTCCCTCTTGCAAATCCCCATCAGCTCTAAGGATTCCAATATCAATCACATCTAAGTTGTACATGAGTGCCCATGGTAACTCCAAGCTGGCTGCATATTCTCCAATTGCCCTTCTCAATTGGGATACATAGAAAACCGGATGTATCGTCGTCATTGGTGGTAGTTTCAGTCGATATGCTACTGCTCCAATCTTTTCCAACACTTCATAAGGTCCAAGTATCTTGGAGCAAGCTTCTCATTCCTCACGTTAGCTGCTGTCTTCTCTCTATAGGGTCGGAGCTTCAAGAACACCCTCTCCCCTACTTTGAACTAGACATCCTTCTTATAGCCATCAGCTTGTTTCTTCATAAATTATTGTGCCCACAACAGATGTCTCTTCACCTCCTCTAACACTCTGTCCCTCTCCTCCAAGTACTCATCCACCAAAGAAACTAGAGTACTGCTACAAAATGATCTTCATTTTTTTGTAACAGAAATACAAATTTGAATTGAAAAATAATCAAAATACAAATTTATTAAAAAAAAAAAAGGGTTATGATTCCTTGCAATGAGATGGACAAATTTTCCAATAGGGTCAACTGACGAAAATAACTTTATGGTCTCCAAATCCAAGCCTCTATTTTCTCTCTTTCACTCTAGAATCCTTTTTCCTTTCTTTATTACCAGCTTCCCAAAGAGATTATCATGGATTTAAAAGATTATGTTCATGGTGAATTAAGATATTTTAATAAAATAATAATATAATAATATAATAATAATACAATATATTTAAATTTTAGTATAAAACTCATATAAATTCTTTTGGGATTTAAAATTTTAAAAAATAATCATAAAATAGCTTATTTTATTTAAAAAATATTGCTTTGTAAAACAGATACCCAACGGTCCTAAAATTCTCACTTGTATCAACATGTGTCAATTTACTAAGGATTTGCACTAGTACTCAAAAATACAAAAAAATAGTATAGTTAAAACAAAATAATATCTAACGTATGGTAAATAAGATTTATGATTTGGACTTAAAATGACTCCTAAAAAATTATTTGTTTGGATTAAAATACATAATATTATAGAAACTACTATTGGTATATGTTAATATTGTTGATATTGTTATTGACTGACTTTATGTGACTTATTGAGCCTGTGATTACAAAATTGTATTGATATATCTAATATGATTAATGTTAGCAGTTTACTATATTAATATTATTGCTCTTGGTTTACTGCATTGATATGATTTACAATAATCTTTACCAATGCTTTAGTTATATTAGTATATATGATTTCCTTACTAATTGTCATTGATTGATAGTACATATATGATTACTTATTTATAATTTCGACACATATACTAGTTTACTAGTTTTCACACTATACTGCTTTACTGTTCTCGTATCGTACTGTTTTAATGTTTATGAACTTATTCGTGATTATATGATTATTAATGGTATTAAACTGATTATATATATATTCTACTTCTTAATTATGCTTTAGTTCAATTGTAGGATTTGGCGACCAGCTTGTCTATTTAACTTAATATACATGGTTTAAATGATTTCAGGACATAAAAGATGATCAAGAGTGTAAGGCTGATCAGGTTTCTCCAAGTTTACTATTATTCATTTCTTTTTGTCTGTATATATTTTTTTGTACTCAAGATTGAAATGATAAATTATATTTGTATGATTCCTGAGTATTGTATATGATTTTGAAGAAATGAAAGAAATGCTCATGAATATTTTGATCAACAAAAATTGCTTCCACTAATATTTAATTTTATTATCAATAAATAAAATTAAATAGCTCTAATAATTATCTAATAAAAAAAGAAAGAATTCTTTCCAATTAAATTATAGATCGTCACAGGAGGGATGATAGTCAGCGGGCGACGAAGGTCGGAGGGATCATAGTCGATGGACGACACAGATAGGAGGGATCGTACTCGACATATAATGGTGGACAGATGGACTATAGTAACTGGGCAACAAATGTCAGAGTGATTATAATCAACATGTGATAGAGGTCAAGGTACCATAGTTGTCGTGAGATGGGGGCAGAACTATAGTCGGTAGGTGACTGTGGTCGCAAAGACTATATTCGACGGGCGACTGTGGTGGAAGGGACCGTAGTAAGGCGGGTGACCATTGTTAGAGGACCATAATCGGCGGGTGAAGGTGGTCGAGGGACCATAGTCAATAGGCGAACATGGTCAGAGAGACTATCATCGTCGGATGACAGGCTAGAGGGAACATACTCGATGGGCAACAGAGTTCGGAAGGACAATAGTTGAGAGACGGTGGTCGGAGGGACCATAAATGGTGGGTGACGGTGGTCGGAGGGATCATAATTTTAGGGAGAAGGTCGCCGAAGGGACCATAATCGATCGGAGACAGTAATCGAAGGAACCGTAGTTGAGCGACAATGGTCAGAGGGTCTGTAGTTGAGCAATGGTGATCGCTAGGACCTTAGCCTGCGAGCGACAGTGGTTGGAGTGGTGTGTAGGTGGTAGCTGGGCGAAGGTTTGGCGGCATTGTCGAGGCTAGGTAGGGATCCGTGTTTGGGAGGAGGACCAACGACGGTTGTCAGACGAGCAGTGGTCTGGCTATGGTTGTCGGACAGGCAGTGGCCCGGCGACTGAGCGGAAGTCTGACAGTGGTCGATGGAAGTTCACCGTCGGTGGTGCTTATATAGAATTCCATGATTCTTGAAGCCTCAGAGCTCTCTCCAATTTAGAGCCAAAGGTCCCTTCATGAAGAGATCATGAGCCTATTTATATGTTTTTGTGAGCTTCTTGCTCTATAAATATGAAGAAGATGCAGAGTGCTCATCAGATAGCTTACATCGATTCCCCTAATCTTATAGCATTTAGTCATGCATTTAATTGCTTTAATGATTTATGAATTAAACGATCTTAGGCCATGGGATTGGTCTTTGCGAGCCCCTCGATTTAACTATCAGCATACTATATTTGAACATCTTTTAATCATCTAATATATTCTTTAAGATTATTCTCATAAAAAACATATAAGAGATATTCTGACCCAATTTTTTTCTTCATTGAACCTCAGAAGCGTGCGTCAGGTCGGCTCCCTGTAGCTCATAATTTCTCTCTTGCGTGTGGCCTTTTCTGTTTCACAAGACAGCTCCAAGCGTGGCAAGAAGATAAACCATAATCAATATTTTATTATTAATTTCCGTGGCCGGTAATCAAATCCTAATAACATCCTCTGTATAATTAGACATCTAAGTACAGACAAACCGCGTAAACAAGAGAGATAGAAGAGACCCAGCGGCGGCTGATGAAGCCAGAGATGGGGAGGAAAGAGGTAGCAAGAACGCCGCTGGTGCCTTCGCCGCCGACGCCGCCGACGCCGGGTGGAAGGAGAGAGAAACAGTTCCGGGGAGTAAGGATGAGAAAGTGGGGGAAGTGGGTGGCGGAGATAAGAGAGCCGAACAAACGGTCTAGGATATGGCTTGGATCCTACTCGACTCCGGTGGCGGCGGCGAGGGCTTACGACACAGCCGTTTATCTCCTGAGAGGACGCTCAGCTCGGCTTAACTTCCCGGAGGAGATCGAAGTCGAGGAGGTGACAAACGATTTCAACAGCGGAATCACGGCGGCTTCTATTAGGAAGAAGGCTTCGGAGGTTGGGGCAAGAGTGGACGCTTTGCAGACGGGTGTCATCCCGCCGCCTCCGCCTCCACCACCGCCGCCGTCGAGATCGTGGAAATACCCGGACCTCAATTTGGAGCCGAGCCCCGAGACTTCCGATGAAGAGTGAAGAAGTCTCTGTATTTTTTTTTTCTTTTACAGGATGGAGAAGATGACGATTTTGGTCAGATGGGAAGACTGTTCTATTTCCTTGAAGAAGGACTTATGGAGGGGATCTCCGGTGTTGTCCGCCTGCAACGGCGTGGTTGAGTGAGTGAAGACGGCCGGTAAGCGAGAGGACCGCGTCAAGTTGCGGTTACTGCTTTTCTCTGTAAATTTCTCCCTATGTCCGTTTAAAAAAACGATTTTTATTAATAAAAGAGAGAGTAAAAGAAGGTAATTTGAGCTGCATAATTCTTCCCTGCAAGTTCGAAGCTTTTCTTTGTTTTTTTACTCTTCTTAACTGTTGTCCTTCAAATACATGAAAATTTTGGGAATAACTGAGACCGGCGAACGATCAGTCACGGGTGTGGTAATTGAAAAGACAATTCAATTTTGCTGTAATTAAATAAATATATACAGTTAGCTGTAGTTTTATGTTTTCTTTTCTGGTAATACTGATTAGGTTAGCACTCCAGTTGGCTCAGTCAATTTGATTGATCAAATCTAATTCCACAAAAACCAAGATTTAAGCTTTGTTTGCTACGGCTTTCTTACTGCTTCTTAAAACAAAAAGTGTTTTGTAAAAAAGTTTTATGCTTTAAGAAGCATTAAGGAAGCCGTCCTAAACAAAAAAAACCCTAGTTGAGAATTGTTGAACCTGCCCAATTCACTTTAGAATCTTAAAATAGACCCACTGATCATTATTAAGAATTTTTCATAATGAGTAGCTCTATGTGAGTTTTGACTATTAGCTAAAGAGTTTTGGATTTGAGTCTTACATATCTGATGTGTTTGTGAATTTATTTTAATTGACCTAAATATCCCTCCGAAATAATGAGTAACTCTAACAACGGTACAGATAACATCCAACATACATAAGCTAACTGACATAGTTAAATATAGTTGACAAGTACTTCTACGTCGAATATGTCGAAAGGTGCTCCATAGCCATCCAACTATTCATGCCATTCTAACCACCTGCTTGATAATTCCTATTCTCCAGTCTCTTCTGCGACGGTACTCATACGAAGCACATGTCTGAGAAAATTTATCTTATATCAGTCATATCATCGACTACATCAAACATCTCCTCACCATCACATTTGTCTTGATTTTCTATAGTCAATTTGGTGTCCAAATGTTGATGTTGTTTGTATGTTGATATAACATTTATTTCTCAAGTAGAAACATTCAAAGTAGTAGGCTCCCTTAGACTTTGATTAGGCTTTTGTTGTTATTGTCCATTTTTTTCTCATTTATTTGTTGAACCTTCATTGTATGTTGTAGGTGGAGTATTCATCTGCCGCCAACATTATTTAAGGCCCTCCATTTCTTTCTCATAGTTTGCTTTAAGAACAATCTATAGCTGTATGATTAAACTACATATCTAAAGTATTGTAATATGACTCTTTAGTACTGTTCTAGATGCCTGCTCTGGCATATTATTGTGCTGCTACTGCATATAGCTGGACCTCTCAGTTTCTCCAAGTCCAAAGCTACTCTTTTTCTAGCTAAAACCAGCTCACCACTAAGCCTTCTTATGAGACAGCTTTATTATTATTTTTTTAAAATGAATTTTTTAGTATAAAAATTTTTTGAATTAAAAAATTATTTCAAAAAGTAATAATAAAATCATCTCAAACAAAATCTACTATAGTTTTCGATATTGATGATTTCTTCTAATGGCTTCAATTTAGATTTTATTTGAGATGACTTTATTACTGTTTTTTAAAGCAGTTTTAGGCTTCATTTGGAATGACTTTTTATTGCTTTCTTGAAGCAATTTTAGTACAAAAATTTTAATTTTTATAATTTTTATACCAAAAAGCTAGTTCGAACTTTAAGTACTAGAAAGCCGCTTTAAAAAAGTAATAAGAAAGCTATCTCAAACGAAGGCTTTCTTCCTGCTTCTTAGAACAGGTTTATAGTATAAAAATTAAAATTTTTGTGCTAGAAAGCTGCTTTAAGAAGCAATAAAAAAGCTATAACAATCGAAGCCTTAGTTGTGATATTCTCAGATCAATTTAAAATTAGTTATATGTAACTAATTTTTATTTCATATTTAAAATATATTTTCAATAACATTTAATGCATGAATCAAAAGCTGAAACTTCATCCAAAAGAAAGCAAAACTGAAGAAAATGCAAAAACTAACCAAACGAAAACAGGTGAGAGAGAATGACTGAAAACGAAAAGAAATAAATCAGAATATCTTGAAGCAAATCACATCTTAATTATCATTCATTCTATACTGAAATTAGTAAAAACATAAAAAATGCACTAATCTTACTATAAAATGGACGGATTTCAAATTCGTCCCAATATAAATTTTTTTTTTGTCGATCGAAATGGCTTCGGGAGGGATTAATTATTCTGTGCGGTCACCCGAAGACATTCGGAGACGAATCACAGAGCGTCACGCCATTTTTTTTCTGTAGATATTACATATCAGGTGACGTGACACGCTCTCATTCGTTTCCGAATGATCCTAAGGAAGCAATCAAAAGACTTTTTGCCCAAATGGTTTATATTTGTTTTTACGTATATGAATAGACGCGTTGTTTGACTTTGCAGCATGACGTTAATTAATGGCTATTAGCTTCGTAGTAAGTAGCAGAGGAATGCATGAATCAGGTGGGCATCTCTGCCTACCTAATGTGGCAAATAGAAATGCTACGTGCCTAAAAGCAGAAGAAAGAAAGGAAAAACATGACAAGCTTCCAAAGACTTGTATAATTTGATTTTGTTTTCTTCTTTCGGCAGCCAATTAACCAATCTCTCTTTTAAATAAGAGGCCAAAAGAGAGAGAATTAGGACATTTAGCATTATACAGTTGTTGGTTGTCATTAAGCTGATTCAAGTTTCTTAAGGGATAGAATATTAGTGACAAAAGATAAAGATTTTTATTTATTTATTAATATTGTATAAAAATTCAATGGCATATATAAATATGTAGAGAAGATAGGTAAATGTAGGACTGCAAACGAACCGAGCCGATTCGAGTATATGAGTGTTCATGTTTGAGTTCGTTTATCATTAGCTTGTTCAAGTTCGGTTTGTGTTTGATTCAAGCTTTATTATTTGTGTTCATGTTTGGTTCGTTTAATTTAAGAGAGTTCATGTTTGGTTCGTTTAATGTTTATCGAGCTTTAAACAAACAAGTCTTAATGAATTATGTTCGTGAACATATTTAACAAACAATATATTGAACAAACAAATATTAAATTTGTTCATGAACATCTTAAATAAACAATCTAGCAAACATAGACAAATGTGAAATGTCTTTTGTTCAGAAAATTAAATTTATAATAAAATCAGTTTTCTATTGAAAATGAAAATATGATTAATCTTTATGAATATATTCTTAAATGAAGCTTACATGTTACATTTCTCTTCATTCGAGCTTTTATCGAGCTTAGTGTTGAACTTGTTCACAAACTTCAAATGATGTTGTTCGTGAACATAAATGAACCGAACACATTAGTGTTCAAGCTTGCTTATTTAAGCATCGAGTATTTAAAATGTTGTTCATGTTTGTTTGTCTAGTTAGTTAAACGATCAAAAACGAGCTTTAATCGAACCGAGCATCGAGTAGCTCATCAAACGCAAATCTATACAAAAAGAAAAAAAAAATATCAGATAAGGCACTTGGATTTCTAAATGGTTAACAAAATTTTAAGAATGAACTCCACTAAGAACCAGACATTTTATAATAGTTTTAGAGTCATTATGATCATTACTACAAAATTCCTAAAAATTTTGTTGGGCGGTTCTAAAAAGTTTTTTTTTTTTATATTTTGAGAGATCTTAATACTTTAATAAACTTGAACTTAGGTTATATTAGGTTCATCCGATTTATTTTGTCAAGACATTCACTTCAGTTTTTAATTATGTCAAATTCAGAGAATGTTAAACATCTGAAATTACTTTCACGAGTTTCCAATTATACTTCTATATTAATTCAAGTTTCTTTCTTATTGTTTTATAATACAACTTTTTTTATACAACAATTGCTAATTAAAAAAACTATTTGATAAAGCAATATAAAAACAGTCACAAACAAAACATTTATCCATTCAAACTTCCAGCAAAAATTACTTGTTTTTCAAGACCCCGTTATAAGTTCTATCCATATATGTTTTGATCGCCAGTTCATACTATACTAGATCCAGTTGCATTCGATTGGAATTGAGAGAATAACTCAAATGGATTTGACTCGATTTTTATTGCTTGATCCCTAAGTAACTTTCATCAACTAGCAGCATTCCGACGGGAACCTTTAGGAAAGGCTACTTTTGAAACAACTTTCTTATTGCTTCTTAAAGTAATTTCTTAGTACAAATTAAAAAACTGCTTTAATTAATAATAGGTAAGCTGTCCTAAACGAAACATTATACTCGATGCTCCTAATATTGTTGGGTTCATTGCATTAAAGCTTATTGACTTACCTAAAATTTTTCTTTTTTTTTTGTTTACCTAAAATTTTCTAAAAAATAACATTACAATGGATCTTGAAGCAACTTCAAAATTTCTAAACAAAATTCTTTTATCTTATGAAATATAAAATATAAAAAATAGCATCAAAATTCGTGATTTAGCTTATGAATTTTTGTTGTAGCATCAATTAAAACTTTATTTTTTTGACACCAAAATGTAAGTTTAAAAAAAAAAAATCCAAAAACTAGAAGAAGATAAAGAGGGTTTGAGACCAAAAAAAATCGAGTCAATAAAAACCCCCCAACAAAACTTGTTAGAATGATCATAATTGTAACAGAACTAGGGTAAATTATTAGGTCCAGACATCCAATGAAAACTTTTCACATGAACTACACTTTAACTATATTTTGACTGTGTTTTAGGTGCACTATGACTGCGCTTTACCTACCCTTTACCTGGGCTCTTGACACGCTTGACTTAAATTTTCGCGGACATGTATACATTTCATGTGGCGAATTTTTAGTGAATGTTCGGACCTAGAAATAGGTCCGCTGATCGGACCTAATAATTTGCCTGGAACTAGACACATTCAACACACCATAAATCCACACCATTACAATTCACAAACGCGAAAGAACCACCAAACAACAATAGAGCTACAAGCAAATAGAAGGCTTTCACTCTAATTCCATCAAAATCTTATAATGATTTGGAAAGAATAAGATATTATATTGTTCTAAACTGGGCTCATTCAAATTAAAAAAAAAAAGTTTCATTTGGGACGATTTCCTTCCTGCTTCTTAAAGCAACTTTTTTATACAAAAAAACTTAATACTTATATTAAAAAACTGTTTAAAAAAACAGTAAAAAAGTCATCTTATTCGAAGCCTTATTAAAATTTGCAAATCAGAATCAAATCTTAACAAATCAAAGCATTGAATGCACATTAATTTAAATTTTCGAAACATTTAAACATCCCAATGCAAGTTTTATCAAAATCCATGCACCTAAAATGAAATTATTGCCCAATTCACTAAGAATATAATATTTTCAAATAAAGAAGCATATTCCTAGAGCACAAAACATGAACAGTCACAATTTTTATCAAAATAATTAGTTAAAATTAGGGAGTGCTGTGATATGCAAGCAGAAGAGTATAACAAGGTGGTCATTCCCTAGTCATTATTGTGTTAACTGACTTTTGAGCTGTAAAAATATGGAATTGTTTATCTTGGTTGTCATCCCTGCATAAATAAGAAAAAATATTTGGCCACTATTCATAATAAGCTACAGGCATCGAAGAAGTGGATTCAAAACAAACAGTACAGATTTACCAAAAGCATAGAACTTACCTGCCAGTTTTTAGCCACAGCTAGAGAGCAAGAAACTAGCTCGATAAAATCTACAAGGGAATAAGGAATTTTCATAACTCAGGTTTGTCAACATAAATCACTTCAGCTAACAAAGCGAGATTCCACTTCACCTAAAAGCAGCATATTTACCAGCGTGGAATTTATACAAGCAAGGCAAGCCATTAATCGATCTAAATATTTTTCCCCCGTTCAATTCACTAGGTGCAAAAGAGAAAGATGGGGAAGATGAACATAGCCAACCAATCAAGAGTTGACACATGAAATTTTTACACACTTGCACACAACTACCTACATAGTTATTGCATTACTAAAACTCATTAGATTTCTAAGCTAAAGATATTTATATTCATCATTAAAATAATTTCATTTTGGTTCATCCAAAATCAAACCGAACTGACAAAAAAAGTTTGGTTATATTTAATTTAATTTGAAAAATAAAATGGTTGGCTCATTTTTCAAAATTTCATACAACAACAACAACAACATCAAGCCTTTGTCCCACTACTACATGAATCCTTTTTCGTCATTGTGTCATGTTAAAAGTCAAATTCTAATTTAAATCTAATAAAGAAAGATCATTTCTAATATTTTCTAAACAAGTCTTTTTAGGTTTACGTCTACCTTTCTTAGCATAAGTCAAATCTAATACCTCAACTTTCCTAACCGGATCATCAGAAGGCCTCCGCTTAATGTGAACAAACCAACTAAGGTGACTCTCTCTAATCTTATCTTCCACTGGAGCTACTCCAACCTTTTCACATATATGCTCATTTCGTATCATATCTCGAAGGGTAAAGCCACTCATCCATCTAAGCATTCTCTTCTCTGCAACACTTAACTTAGTATTATGCTTCTCTTTTAATGGCCAACATTCGGCACTATAAAGCATTGCAAGTCTCACCACCATCTTATAGAATTTTTTGATAGGAAATACTTGAGTCAGCAAGTAACCCTAAGGTAATACTTGAGTTCGCAAGCAAACCTACTCAAAACGGATGAGCAAACAGCAGAATTTCTGCTGTTGAAAGCAGAAAACATCACCCAAACAGAGGAAAACTGGAGGAAATTTGAGAGAAAACCAAGCAAACAATTGTATTCCACTAGTGAATGAATAAAAACACAGCAAACGATACAATGTTCTTCGATCCGAGAGGAAAAACAACTCTCCAAATCTCCGGCAACGCCAAGAGCCCAAAGCAAGAAAACCCTAGATCTCAAATTCTCATTCAAATTCAAGATGATCCTCAATTTCCTCCTAATCCCCAAATTAACAATAAAGGAGGACTACAAATTACCTAAACAACCCTTACATTCAAAATTTTCCCTCCCATCCTTGCATTAAGCCCCAAGTGGGCCCCCTTGGATATCTAGAATGTGTACTCTTATTAATGACTTGATCGCCCAAATTCACAATTCCCAAACTAGGTCTATTGCTACTAAAATTACACTCCATATATTCAGTTTTAGATCTACTCAATCGAAAACCTTTGCACTCTAAGGTTGACCTCCATAATTCAAGTTTACCTTCAACTCTCTCTCTAGTCTTATCAACAAGAAGAATATCATCAGCAAAAAACATACACCAAGGTACATCCTCTTTGCAAATGTCTAATGAGAACCTCTATGACCAAAGCAAAAAGATATGGGCTTAAGGCTGATCCTTGATGTAATCCAACCGAAATAGAAAAATACTTGGTCAAACCACCTTGTGTTTGAACACAAATAATAGCTCCTGCATACATATCTTTAATGATTTGAATATAAGCATTATTAACTACTTTATTTTTCAAAATTTCATAATTAAAATAAATTGATTTAACTAATTCATAAATCAAACCATTCAAATCAACTAAAATGCACACCCCTACCAAAATCCCATCCCATTCCTTTAATCTTTGCATAATTCCTACATGAACCCATTAATATTTTATCACTCGTCCTTTATAGAGTTTCATGTCATTCTCCTCCATTCTCAAATATATGCATATACAAAAATGCTACGATCTCATGCATTTAACAAAGCTATTTAGATTCAATAAATTTACTTAAAAAAAACTATAACACCTTATCATAAAAAGATAACTCAAATCAAAACATTTCCATGCCTTGCGCATCGACTCCCACCAAATCCTGTTGCAAGGAACATCACCTGATCCCATCTAACATAAGCCAAGGACTTGCCTCCACCCAAATATCCTTTCTTCTTCATAATTTCTCCATGGAATCCTATTATCCCCCTTAATTCATAAATTTTTCTACCCACCTCTAGATCACAACTCCCCGCCATCTTTCTCTATCTCTACTCCCAAATTCAGTTTAATGTCACAATCCCATGTCTCTCCTTTAAAAACCTATGATGGAAAATAAGCAAATCATGTATGAAAAAAAATAAACTATTTAGATTCAAAACCTTTCATTCAAATGTCAACAAATCCTAACAGCTTATCATACAAAACTAACTCAAATTCAAACATCATATCCATGCCATGCATGTCTATACCCACCTGCACTCTTGCAATGAACATCCCCCTCTCTAACAAATCCATCCATTCTTACCGTAAGACAACGAGTTACCCACCCAACTCACCCAAATTTCCTCCCTAAAACAGCTCCTTAGAATTTTACAATATCTTTCCATACTATCAAACCATCCTAAATTTATCCCAACCAAAAAGAATGAATTGTTTCCTAAGACAATCTTTTCAAATTGGGTGATTCAAATCTTTCAATAAGAGGAGAATCATATTTTTCATGGTCCTTCCTCCCATTCTTTGCAAAAACACTAAAATCAATCCTTATTGACGCACCATTAGTTATCATAGATAGCCTCCTATCAACTATTTCTTACAATGACACTAACAAAGATTACCAAATATTCGATTAACGTCCCTGTGTTAAAATTCATGGTTGAATGATTTTAGCAACTTGAAGTTGACATCAAAGAATTTGATTGCAAAAAGGTAATTAATTCCATGCGCTCACAAGTCATACTAAAATTTGCTTTCTTACAGTTCTACCGCAAGTGGCAAATCTCCAAGTGGATAAAACATTGACCAATTCCTTCACAATTGGAAGGATTTAGCAACTTGAAATTAGATTAAAAGAAATTTATCACATGAATGAATATAATTTCAAACACTCACAAATCACAACAAAATTCATTTCCCTTCCAATAACACCTCAATCAGCTCCTCTTCAAAAACATAAACAGAGACCAAATAAATCATTCAAAAACATTTAGATCCAATTGCCTTTGAAACCAATCCTCTTAAAACTTTAAAGACAAATATTGTTTGCAAAAGAATTTAAAATTAAAAAGAGCTATTAATTGAAGTTCCTAAATCAAAGACTGACGCACATGAACTTGATATTTAAGAACCATTATTCGTTGATGCATACTATCTTTACCATTGAGACCTTACCGGATGACAGTTGTAAAAGCAGTTCCATCTGATGATCTTATACAATAGAGGATGGTTCCTGCTCCAATTGAAATGCAAGTTCTTTTGGAGAAGTGTTGATTTTATATTGTTGTATTGCCACTAACACATGTCCATTGCATCGCCTTCATCTTACTGCTGCATAGACTATCAACCTTGTTATATTGGTAAGAATGCAAGATGGTTGGTACTTGGTAGCATCCTACAATGAAGCCTCTAGGTCTACTTGTGCTTACAAATATCATTGTCCAAGTTACAAAGTTCAAACTTGCCTTTTCCACCACCATAGACACACATTTCAATTCTTAATTATTCCAATAGAATAGACTCTCCTTTTTGAAAACATTATGCTTTTACCTCTACTTATATTTCTTTTATTTCATATCATGGTATATTTCATGTGTCAGACCACCATGATTTTGATAAATTAGTCCTTTTCTCACAATATTCCATCTATATAAAGGTTCCTCAAGCTTGTTAGTTATCATGATACAATACAATCAAATAAATCATGTTATTGATCCAAAAACCTTAGCTCAATCTTATTTTTAGCTAAAATTATTCTAGCTCTCTCTCTCTCCCTCTCTCTCTAGAAACCCCTCACTCTAGCACACAATGATGTGGGTCCATAACAACTCTAAATTTTTCATCATGTGCTCATGCTAAAATATTTTTTAACATGTAATTACACTTCATGTTTAAAATATAAGGGGATTTCCATACAAACCACACAATTCATATATATTTACATATTTAACACCTAAATTTTGCTATTTACTCATAATAGTTTAGTGCATGTCTCCACTACATCAAAGCATATGCATGAAAATATGTATTTCACTTCAGAAAAATTAATATTAGTAGTATTTTTATGTGATTTAAATATTTGAGTGTTATATAAGTACATATTAAAAATTTTGGCCTTAAGTATAAAAATTCATAAGAATTGTGTAGTGGTATGTAAATGAATCCCCTAAAAATATTTAATAAGAGTACATTATATCTTTTTCAGTTTTTTAGTCTTGAATATTTTAAGTAGATATGGAGAAACCTGATCTATATAAACAATGCCTTAGGATTGAATGAATCAAGTGAAGATTAATGAATGAGAAATATATTGTCTTGTATCTTCCTCTCTTCTTCCTCCTCTCTAGGGTGATTTTCTCCCTCTCTTCATAGGGTTGCATAACATTTCTTCCTCTCTCCACTGCCCTCTCACACTTTGGATTATTGTATAACCATTAACCAAAATCTAAAATCAACCTTATCAATCATTTCTTTAAATCCTCTATGCATTATTTGATATTAGAGCAAAATCCAATGCAGGCTCTTTAAAGTGAATCCAAAAAATTTGCTTTTAAGTTAGAACATCTCCATTGTCCTCCCATGCCTTCATACGCTTTTTCGAATTGCTTTCTTATCTCCCATGAAAATTATGAAAATATTTTAATAATTTTTTTCAACAACATAAACAAATTTTAACTTTCACAAAATAATGTTATTCTCAATCATTTACCCTATTAAATTAACTTGGAATTGAATATTTTTTTTATGGATCTTCCAAACATCATCCATCCAAATCAACTAATGCTATACTTCCAAAATAAAATTTCAAAAAAGTTTTAAAATTTTATTGATTCTTGTGCTGATGTAAATGCTTATATGGCCTATATAAAATAGAAAAGTATTCCATAAATGCTAAGAGAATTCATTATGTTAGCTACTAGAAAATATCCCATGAAAGCTAATAATGCATGAGAATCGAGAAAATCCATTTCATGTTTAGGTTTGTTTGGGGAGCATTTGATGTGATGCAAAGGGAGTTACACAAGGATTTTAAAAGAAAATTAAATTTCAGCTTCACAAATTATTCAATCATGCATCAAAGTAAGTCAATTATAAGTAAGTCGCGGTGTTCAATATGCTAGGCAAAGAAACTACAACAAGAGAGCCAAGTCTTTTAAGCAATTGCAAAAGAAAACGTAAAACAAAAGCTAGTAAATAAAAATCCCACGATTAATACCAAGTTGTTCACACTTTGAGACCTTTAGCACTCTCTTCCTACGAAGACTAAGTTGAACGGCGGAAGATTGTCCAAACTAGCATGGAGGTTGCCACTAAGATGGAAGCGCCAAGGAACGTTGCCGTGGAAGAAGATCTCGGAGGCGGAGGAGGCACGGTAGATCGACCTTCGATAAGCCAAGTGTAGCCGGAGAAGTGTTCGTCGATGGAGCTTATGAGCGTCGGCACGATGCGGCCCAAATAGTCTTCGACGATATCGTCGAAGTCAAATCCGACGTCGAAGAACTGTGATCGGAGGATGTCGACTCTTCCGTTGTGGTCGTATTCAAACCCGTAGTTCCACTCGGGTTCGTCCATGCATCCTTGGATTGGATTCGGATGGTCGCCACAAGAGAGATCTTCCAAATGGATGGGTGGAGTGGCGGCTTGGCTAGGAGAAAGAGGGATCCGGCGGTAGAGCAAGGAGGGGAGAGGGGCGGCCAAGTGAGAAAACTGAAGTTTTCTTTCAGTTTTGTGAGATTAGGAGGGAGGAAATTAGTGATTTGAATTCTCAATTAAGTGCATTAAAGGCATTAATTGAAAATCCAATATTTGAGACCAAGAAAGGGGGCCGGCGGCATCATTAGAGGGGCTAGGTTTAGAAATAAAGCTGAATTGATTTCAGCTTTAAGTGAAATTGGAGGGATTTATTTGGGCTTAAGATTTGAATTTCAAAATAAGACAGAGGGGATTAATTGCACAATTAAGGGGCCCATGAAGAGGGGGGGGGGAGGGTGGGGGGCATCAAGGAGGAAGAGGGGGGGTTTGGGATGAGGTGGAGGATTCCAAATCAAGACGATGACTAGGAAAATTTTATCTCATGAATCCAATTTCATTTGGAACGAAATTGAGTTCAAAATTTCAAAAACTTTCCTAAATTAGAATTTCCCAATTAGGAAAGAAATTGAAATTAAAATTCAAATCTCAAGGAGATGTTGGGATGGAATATGGAGTGGTGGTGGAGGGGAAAGATGGCCGGCGACAAGGTGGTTGGCCGGCGGGCCTAGGGTGGCCGGCGGGGCTAGGTTGGCCGACGGGTGGGAGGGGAGAAACCCAAGGATTAGGTGGCCGACTAGGGATGACGTGAGGATTTCGGGGTGGGGAAAAGATAGTAAATAACAAAAAGAAAGAAAACAAGAATAAGGTTTGAGAACTCACTAAGAGATCTCAAGTTTTGAAGAACTCACACAGAGATCCTCATGCACTCACAAAGAGAACACAAATGTAGCTTTTCATTCAAATATCCAATAATTCTCATACAAGATACAATGGCCATATAAATAGGCCCCAAAGAAAATAAAGTGCAAAAGTCTAAAATGCCCCTTGGGGCTACAAAAGCAAATTTTACCCTCAGGGGTAAAATGGGAAACTACGAAAATAAAAGCCTAAAATGAAAACTGATGATACAAGTGAAATCAAAAATAAAGGCTAGCAATCACGGCCGTCGATCTCCGTGGTCGTCTCTGATAGGCGCGCCGAAATCTCCTATCGATGACCTCATCATTCTCCCCGGGTGGGAGAGAACTCGACCCCGTCGAGTATGTGCTACGAAAACTCTCATATAACTCCAGCAGGTCCGGGTCTAGTCTCAGTAGCTATTCTCGATCGATCCACGTGTCTTCTGTCTCCGGAGTTCCCTCCCAATGGACCAAGTACCGTTGGCGACCTCCATCTTTTGTGGAAATAATCTCATCATCCAGAATGGTTTCAATCTTTTCCGCTCTAGGTAAGTGGGGTAAATTGGGGAGTGGAGGAAGGCTAGGGATCTCACCAGGTGGGGTCACACAAGGCTCGTTATGAAGTGGATTGTTGGGGTTAAAATCAGGACCCTCAAAGGCTACTATATCCTCAATATTAAAAGTGGGATTCATATTAAACCCTTCCGGGAGTTCTAGCACAAAAGCATTATCGTTAACCTTCGCAAGTATTTTAAAGGGCCCGGCACTTCTCGCATGTAATTTCTTTACGGACCCAGGAGGAAAACGCTCCGGGCGGATCCGTACCATCACAAAATCTCCCACCTTGAATTCTTTAAATCTCCTTTTCTTATCAGCATGAATTTTATAATCCGTATTGCTTTGTTCAATTTTTCTTTTAATTTCATTGTGTAACTCATGCAAATGGGATGCGAATGCAAATGCAGACTCAGATGTTCTAGTTCTAGGACTCATGGGAACTAGGTCAATGGGCTGATTCGGCTGATATCCATACACAATCTCTGCAGGGCTGAGGCCAGTGGTTCAATTCATAGAGTTGTTGTAAGCAAACTCGGCTATAGGAAGCTTTGAGTCCCAATCCCTAAGGTTTTCTCCTATCAAAGTCCTTAGAAGATTTCCTAGACTTCTATTAACAACCTCAGTTTGGCCATCAGTTTGGGGGTGAAATGCAGTGGAAAATTGGAGCTTAGTCCCCATTTTGTGCCAAAGAGTTTTCCAGAAATAGCTGGTAAACTTAACATCCCTATCGGACACGATTGTCTTAGGAAGGCCATGGAGTCTAACGATTTCTTCAAAATAAAGCTTAGCGATTCGGGAAGCATCGAAAGTTTTGGAGCATGGGAGGAAATGCGCCATTTTAGAAATCGATCTACGACCACGAAGACAGAATCATGCTTTCTTGCAGTTTTGGGTAATCCAAGGATAAAGTCCATACTCACATCTTGCCAAGGGCGACTCGGTACTGGGAGTGGGGAGTAGAGTCCTGTGTTTTGTTTTCGCTGCTTGGCTAGTTGGCAAATGTGACATCGCCTTAAGAGTCGTCCGACATCGCGCTTGAGACTGGACCAGCAAAAACGGTTTTCTAGCGCAGCAATAGTTTTCGCCTGCCCGAAG
The DNA here is from genome assembly GCA_016618105.1 of Dendrobium huoshanense. NCBI lineage: Eukaryota > Viridiplantae > Streptophyta > Magnoliopsida > Asparagales > Orchidaceae > Dendrobium > Dendrobium huoshanense. The sequence continues at coordinate 46,102,615 of CM028355.1, forward strand.
TGGCCTGCTAAACCTCCTGCATGTAATTCCCAAACAAGATATTCACGAAGGGAGGTTTGAGGGATGCAGAGTTTCTGGGCCTTGAATAGGTACCCATTCTCTACTACAAAATCATCCGTCGAGTGCCCATATCCCGAGGTCAAAAGGGAGTAGGTATCGTTAAAGTCCGGGCAGTCCTTATAGTCTTCCTTAAGGCGTTCAAATCCGATAACTTCAGTCCTCATCTCTCGGGTGGTCATCAGTCTCCTACTAAGGGCATCCGCAGCTTTATTCTCACTTCCCGCTTTGTGTCTAATCGTGTATGTGTACTCCTGCAAGAACTCGACCCAACGACCATGGCGGGCGTTGAGTTTCTTCTGCGAGTTTATGTATCTCAAGGCTTCGTGATCAGAGAATATCACAAATTCTTGGGGCAGCAAGTAATGTCTCCAGTACCTAAGAGACTGGATGACCGCATAAAATTCCTTGTCATAGGTCGAATACCGCTGACGGATGTCATTTAACTTTTCGCTAAAATACGCCACAAGGTGTCCTTCTTGAGATAAAACTCCTCCAATACCAATCCCTGACGCGTCGCAGGTTACTTCGAATACTTTAGAAAAATCCGGGAGACACATCACAGGGGCTTCTACCATTTTCCTTTTAATGTCCTCGAAGGCTTTAGTGGCAGCAGGTGTCCAATGAAATTCGTCAGTTATGGGTGCCACGATGGTACTAAAATTCCTCATGAACCTCCGATAGAAGGTGGCCAATCCATGAAAACTCCGAACATCTCTTATGGTTTTAGGTTCAGGCCACTCGTTGATTGCTCTAACTTTCTCGGGGTCGGCTGAGATTCCTCGAGATGAGATTATAAATCCGAGAAAGGTGACGCTATTAGTGAGAAATACACACTTCTGAGGGTTGGCGTATAACTGCTCTTTTCTCAAAATCTCACATACTTGTTTCAGGTGTCCCAAATGTTGGTCTACGGTCTTGCTATAGATTAGGATATCATCAAAGTAGACGACTACGAATTTTCCGAGGAAGGGTCGTAGGACTTGGGTCATAATCCGCATGAAAGTGCTAGGGGCGTTACTAAGACCAAAAGGCATGACCATCCATTCATACAATCCGTCTTTTGTCTTGAATGCCATTTTCCATTCATCCCCTGGACGAATCCTAATCTGATGATATCCACTCTTAAGATCCACTTTGGAGAACAGTGTTGCCCCAGTCATCATATCGAGCATGTCGTCTAGTCGGGGAATTGGAAAGCGATACTTAACGGTAATCTTGTTGATAGCGCGACTATCAACACACATCCTCCAGGAGCCGTCTTTCTTAGGAGTTAGGAGGGCAGGAACGGCACATGGGCTAAGGCTTTCTTTAATAAATCCTCGTTGTAGAAGTTCCTCTACTTGCCTTTTTAGCTCAGCGTGTTCCGTTGGATTCATCCGGTAGTGAGGGAGGTTAGGCAGGGATGCTCCAGGAACCAAGTCTATGACATGTTGAATGTCTCTGAGGGGAGGAAGTTGGTCAGGTAACTCCTCGGGGAAGACATCAGCGAATTGCTCTAACAGGGGTCTTACCTCATCAGGGACTTGCCCTTCGTGATCATCATCCACTTCCCTAGCTACCAGGGAGTACATGGGTGTTCCGTGGTGAATCTCAATGTCCACTTCTTTTGCAGTTAAGAAGTGTAGGCTCTTATTAGGCTTAGGTGGAATAACCTTAGCTTCGCTCTTATCGGGTCGGGGCTGTGAGGAGATCAACTTAATCTTCTTCCCGTTGTGTTCGAACACGCAGGTGTTCGTCCTCCCATAAATATGAACATCATTGTCAAACAGCCAAGGGCGGCCAAGAATAATCTGACCCACATCCATAGTCAACACGTCACACCAAATCTTCTCCTGATATCCATTGAATTCGAGTGGTATAAGGCTCCTATCTTTAATTTCCATAGAAGTTGAGTTAATCTAAGCGACCTTATACGGATTTGGATGAGGTGTGGCCTTAAGGTTGAGCTTAGAGATCATCGCTGATGAGATAGCGTTGATACAGCTTCCACTATCGACAATGACCTTACAGTTCTTATCCCCGATCTTAGTAAAGGTGTGAAAAATTGCTGTTCGTCTCCAATCATCACTCGGCTTGGGTTGGGACAGCGCACATCTAACGACTTGCAGGGTGACGGGTTCATCCTCTGTAAAAGAATCTTCCTCTTCATCCACATGGTGAATTACGTCAGTATCGGGTTCTTCCTCGTCGTCATTGACCTCTTCAATTATGGTGACCTTATAGGGGCTGGAACATTGTGAGGCAATGTGCCCATACCCATGACACCTATAACATTTGGTTCCAGAATTGGGTTTTTGGGTGTCTCGTTCAGGTGCTTTACCCTTAAGGTCGGAACGCTGAGGGGCTGAGCTAGCAGTGGGTCGGCTACCAGTCGAGTTTGAGGGTCGGTTTTGAGGCTGGCTGGTGGAAGAGCGATACGGGTTGGGTCGGGAGTCGAACTGCCTAGTGTGGGAATGGGTTTTGGACTCTTCTAGGTCAAGTATCAGGCTGCAAGCGGCCTCTAATGTGTCTATCCCCCTAGCAAACAGTTCAGTGCGAAGATCTTCTCGAAGGCCAGCTCTAAACATGGACAGGATTTGTGTTGGGGTAGCAGATTCCTCGTCGTTACAACGAATCAGGAAGTCGTCGAAGGCGGAGATGTAATCTTTAACTGACTTGCTCCCCTGAGTTAGTCGATTCCACTTATCCAAGAGTTTAAGGTAGTAGGTTGGTGGTAGGTATTTCCTCCTAAGTTCCTGCTTCATGGTTCTCCAATCGTTTATTGGGTGTTCTCCTCTAGATTCACGCATGTTCTCCAAATTGGTCTAGTAAAGGTTGGCTCGTGCCGTGAGCTTCATCTCAGCGAACCTGACTTTCTTTTCTTCCGAGATGTTGTACCACTTAAAGTAACTATCCATCGACTTGAACCAATCGAGGAAAACTTGTGGATCAAGGGTCCCGTCGTATGTGGGAGCATCAATTCTAATGTTTTTCAACAACTGAGCGTCGTTGTCCCTCCACGTGTTGTTGTCTCCTATAGGTTCTTGATGGGGTCTAGGATTATGATGGTAAGGGTCTTGGAAGTGTCCAGGATTGCGAGGTTGTTCACGATCGGGTCGGTTGTCGTCACCATAAGGTGAGTGAGGTCTTGATGGCGCATAAATTGCGGGATTCCCGTTACGCTCGATGTTATCTAGTCTGTCACTCGTGTGGCGCCTAAAATCAGCTAAATCGGTTTGGGTGTTGCGAATTTGCTGAGTAACGATACCTAATTGGCCCAAAATGAGGTCAAGGGTTGCTTGCATATGAGTTGGGTCCATGGTTGGGTGCTAGGGATCACTAAGACGGATTCCTAAGTCACGGACAGCCACTAATCCCACTGAAAAAGTTGCTGGAATCGAAGTTACAGCAGCCGGAACGTGTGGGACAGCAAGCACCGACGAGTGGGAAGTTGCCAAAGTGATTTGGCGAGGTTCCCGGGTCAAGGCAGCACCTAAACAGTGGTTAAAGGCTGACTAACGGAAGCCTAACAGCTGCAGAAAACAGAGGACAGCAGCTGCGCAAAAGCCTAAAGTCGTTCTAGGAGTTTGGAAAGTGTCGAATGAGTGGACAGCACTTGGTCAGTGGCTAAAAGTCCACTAAACGCACTCTAACAGTGGCTGGAACAGCAATGACAGCACAGTAAATGCAAGGAAATAAAGGCTCTAACACTTAGAAACCTAACAGGTTCGGTGCTAGCAAGTGATACAACAATAAATCGGTTATGACTTAGCTATATGCATGCAGGAAATTGCAAAAACAGTGAATGAAAACAGTAAAAAAGTCTTAAATACTAAATGATGTGCATGCCAAATAAAGCTACAATGAAAAGCTAATCCCTAGGATGTTTTCTAAACATGCCAAGCATGGTAACCATGCTCTGATACCAAAATGATGTGATGCAAAGGGAGTTACACAAGGATTTTAAAAGAAAATTAAATTTCAGCTTCACAAATTATTCAATCATGCATCAAAGTAAGTCAATTATAAGTAAGTCGCGGTGTTCAATATGCTAGGCAAAGAAACTACAAAAAGAGAGCCAAGTCTTTTAAGCAATTGCAAAAGAAAACGTAAAACAAAAGCTAGTAAATAAAAATCCCACGATTAATACCAAGTTGTTCACACTTTGAGACCTTTAGCACTCTCTTCCTATGAAGACTAAGTTGAACGGCGGAAGATTGTCCAAACTAGCATGGAGGTTGCCACTAAGATGGAAGCGCCAAGGAACGTTGCCGTGGAAGAAGATCTCGGAGGCGGAGGAGGCACGGTAGATCGACCTTCGATAAGCCAAGTGTAGCCGGAGAAGTGTTCGTCGATGGAGCTTATGAGCGTCGGCACGATGCGCCCCAAATAGTCTTCGACGGTATCGTCGAAGTCAAATCCGACGTCGAAGAACTGTGATCGGAGGATGTCGACTCTTCCGTTGTGGTCGTATTCAAACCCGTAGTTCCACTCAGGTTCGTCCATGCATCCTTGGATTGGATTCGGATGGTCGCCACAAGAGAGATCTTCCAAACGGATGGGTGGAGTGGCGGCTTGGCTAGGAGAAAGAGGGAACCGGCGGTAGAGCAAGGAGGGGAGAGGGGCGGCCAAGTGAGAAAACTGAAGTTTTCTTTCAATTTTGTGAGATTAGGAGGGAGGAAATTAGTGATTTGAATTCTCAATTAAGTGCATTAAAGGCATTAATTGAAAATCCAATATTTGAGACCAAGAAAGGGGGCCGGCGGCATCATTAGAGGGGCTAGGTTTAGAAATAAAGCTGAATTGATTTCAGCTTTAAGTGAAATTGGAGGGATTTATTTGGGCTTAAGATTTGAATTTCAAAATAAGAGAGAGGGGATTAATTGCACAATTAATGGGGCCCATGAAGAGGGGGGGGGGGGGCCGGCGGCATCAAGGAGGAAGAGGGGGAGTTTGGGATGAGGTGGAGGATTCCAAATCAAGACGATGACTAGGAAAATTTTATCTCATGAATCCAATTTCATTTGGAACGAAATTGAGTTCAAAATTTCAAAAACTTTCCTAAATTAGAATTTCCCAATTAGGAAAGAAATTGAAATTAAAATTCAAATCTCAAGGAGATGTTGGGATGGAATATGGAGTGGTGGTGGAGGGGAAAGATGGCCGGCGACAAGGTGGTTGGCCAGCGGGCCTAGGGTGGCCGGCGGGGCTAGGTTGGCCGACGGGTGGGAGGGGAGAAACCCAAGGATTAGGTGGCCGACTAGGGATGACGTGAGGATTTCGGGGTGGGGAAAAGATAGTACATAACAAAAAGAAAGAAAACAAGAATAAGGTTTGAGAACTCACTAAGAGATCTCAAGTTTTGAAGAACTCACACAGAGATCCTCATGCACTCACAAAGAGAACACAAATGTAGCTTTTCATTCAAATATCCAATAATTCTCATACAAGATACAATGGCCATATAAATAGGCCCCAAAGAAAATAAAGTGCAAAAGTCTAAAATGCCCCTTGGGGCTACAAAAGCAAATTTTACCCTCAGGGGTAAAATGGGAAACTACGAAAATAAAAGCCTAAAATGAAAACTGATGATACAAGTGAAATCAAAAATAAAGGCTAGCAATCACGGCCGTCGATCTCCGTGGTCGTCTCTGATAGGCGCGCCGAAATCTCCTATCGATGACCTCATCAGCATTACTCCTCCAAATGTTGAGGCATTCCAATATCACGTAACCTTTCTATCAACCCAAACAACCTCAAATTCTTGAGTTTAATTATGTTCCACCACCATCCTCTCCCACCTCAATTATCAGCCACAGCCTTCTTTCCATTACCAACCAACTTCTTCTCCACCTCCCAACACCCCTAATATTTCCAACAACAGATCCACCAAATTTCCTTCCATGTTTTATCAAAATTTGCAAAGATAATATTGTTTGAGTTGTATACTATCATGCAATTCACGACATATCTATTTTTCTCATAAAAACTAATCTCCTTTCAAAATCATTTTGTTCCTCATTGCTATCATATCAAATCACATGTATACCATAATTATAACTTTATTGGCCGCCATCTTTGGCCCGAGTAAGAAATATAAACATTCCCAAGTAAATAACAAGTAAACCATTTTCATATAATACCATAACTTTCTTACACCCTCCTTCACAAATGAGGACCTTTACTCCTATTCTAAGTCATCTAAGAAGTAAAATAAATAAATAAAAAGTCATCTAAGAAGTAAAATAAATAAATAAAAAGTCATCTAAGAAGTATGCACTTCCTACCCATTCCTCGTCACAACCTAGAACATATAACGATCATAAGTTTGTTTAGTCTATATGTCACGAAGTTAGGTTTTATGAGCCTACTCATTACTACTTACATTCTCCTTCCTCTAGCAAATCTAATTAATGAGATGTACTAGTGCATATTATTATGATTATGAGTGGCTGCATTAACCTTCTTGTCATATGAATACGATTATGATAATTGTTTTGATTCTAGATCTTACTGGTATTCATCTTACGCTTATGAATTTAATGCACAACCAGATTTTCATCAATCATCTAATTCAACATGTTATATTGATACATATGATAAAAAAACTCAACAATATGACAGTTTTAGCTCTAGCTCTAGCAAAAATGCCCTCATGAATGAACTAAAAGTGTCAATTACACAAAGACAATCCCCTTCTACCCATCCTCCACATACCGAACAACAACCACATTCTAGAATTCCTTTACTCTAAAAACATGTGATTGAACTTTGTGCATCTAATTTATATGTTGATGGTCCTCGTATTATTATGATATAGAAGAATAACTTTTGACGATTTCAACTATAAGGATGGTTATGATGTACCACTACTTAAGTTTTCTACATTTCTATAAGTTGAGCCAAAGCCTAGTTTTGGTGGATGACAGAACAAGACCAGCAACTTGAGGTTGATCTTGTACCTAGAGTTGCATCAAATTTTGTTGAAATTCCTTCAACTAAGCTTTGAGTAGTGGGGTCCCAATTCCAAGATCCTAGCTCCCTCGGCTAAGCTTCTCATATTGGCTCCATCTCCAATGACGATAACCCCTCCCACCCTCTCACACTGCCACTACACATCCAACAACAATTACATGAAGAGAGCAAGAGCTTTATCTGCTACCATTTTGCAAAAATATGTATTCAAGAATAACAAATACCTAAGATAAATAAACATTTAATGAATGCCAAGCAATTTTTTACAAAAAAATTGCTTAAAGGGAAAGCAGCTTGATTCAATACTTCCAAATCAGATATAAAGATTCAAAATAGTATGCAGAATATGTAACGCACGTTTAAAAGAACACTATAATTATAGTATCATACCAATAATATTAAGATCACAAAAAATATATGATGCTCTAAATAATTGGATTTCTAGAAAACTAAATGTCACCTTCATTGAGAACTAAATGTCATTTTTCAAGTAAGAACCGAACATAACCAAACTGCAAACTCATCCGAAATTTCAAGATAAAATTTTTTCTGGAGAGAACATACCGAAAATAGGAGGATATTCAAGCAAAATGGTTAGACAGATATGAAAAAAGATATAAAACAGTCTTGTAACCTGTATATCCAATCTCAAAGATAGAATAACATAAGCATCAATGACGTAACAAAACTTGACAAACTCGCAGCGAAAGTAGCATGATGCATACGAATTAAATCATGCGTTCCATAACTGAAACAAGGTTGCACAAACAGAGTTCATTCTACGGCGCTCTGAACATCTAAAGTAATCTCAGAAAAAAATAAGCAAAGATGGAGGAGGCCCCAAACTGTAGACCTAACGGTAAGATTTCTGGAACCTTGCACGAGCGCCGCGACCACCGAACTTCTTGGGCTCGCAGCGGCGCGGATCAGCGACTAGGAGTGTACGATCATACCTAATGAAGATGTCCTTGACCTCCTTCTTGGAGTGTTCGTCGACGTACTTCTGGTAGTAGGCAACAAGAGCCTTGGCGATGCTCTGGCGAATGGCGTAGATCTGAGATGTCTTACCGCCTCCACGGACACGGATGCGCATGTCAACGCCACGGAAGCGCTCTATGCCGGCAAGGAGGATCGGTTCGAAGGCTTTGTAGCGGAGGATCTCAGGTTTCACGAGTTCGATCGGCACGCCGTTAACCTTGATCAAGCCCTTTCCAGCCTTGCAATGAGTAACGGCAACCGCCGTCTTCTTGCGTCCAAAACACTGGACGGAGTTTGCTGCAACCTTTGTCGCCATGGACGTCGTCTTCAACCGTCGATGAAAAGGGAAGATGAAGCAAGAGAAGGCCGGCGGCGTGCGAGCGAAGACGTACAATAGGAAGAGTGAAAAACTAGGGTTTTTAATCAAAGCTTTCGTACTCTTGTCCAACTTATTTCTATTAAGCCCAAAAGGCCCAAACAAAAGCCCGACATGCCCACAAGATTAACCAGGTCTTGTTGGGCCCATAGACCGCCTTAATATAATTGAATACGGGTTAATGCTGATTTTGGACGGAATTCTTCTTAATTCTTGAAATAGTTTTTTATTACAAAAATTAAATTTTTTTTATAAAAAAATTACTTTAAGAAGTAATAAGAATGTCATTCCAAACAAAGCCTGACTCGAGCTCGACTGGTCCAATTAATAGGGGGCTCGAACTCAAGCACGATTGAGTCAAGCTTGTACATTGAGCTCAGCTTGAGTCTTGAAAATAAATGTAAGCTCAAGCTCAATTCGTTAAACTAAATATAAGCTCAAGATTATAAAAAAAACTCGTGAACATTATAGAAGGATGAAAAAGGTGTTGTAGCAGCAACTAGCAGGAAAAGAAGCCAATTATAGGTAGAAGTCACCAATCGAGCTTGATGGAAGGAGAAATTATTTTGTGTGGAGTTTGGACTGAAACAATCATTTGGACTGTGAGTATACACATTGTGTATACAAAGTATGTACACTGATTTGTTACACTCTATGTATAAATGTGTACACTCATATATCGGCACTGTTGTTCCCGTCCGAACTCCGCACTAGGGCTGCAAACGAACCGAGCCGAGCCGAGTATATGAGTGTTCATGTTTGTGTTCATTTAATATTAGCTTGTTCAAGTTTGGTTCATGTTTGTTCGAGCTTTATTGTTTGTGTTCATGTTTGGTTCATTTAAATTTATGAGTGTTCATGTTCGATTCATGTTCAGTTCATGTTCGTTCGTTTAGTGCTTACCGAGCTTGTTCGCGAACATATTTTATGAATTTTTTTAACTATCAAACAAACACGTTCATGAACATATCTATGAACAAACATATTTATAATAAAAGCAATTGTATATGTAACAAATGCAATTATTATTTATATTTATTAATTTTATAGTCAAATATTAATTATTTTTATCGAGCTTATTCACGAGTTCAAAATCAAACACGAATCGAGCTTAATGTCGAGCTTGTTCACGAACTTCAAATGATGTTGTTCGCGAACATAAATGAGCTGAACGCATTAGTGTTCAAGTTTGTTTATTTAAGAATCAAGTATTTAAAATATTGTTCAAGTTTGTCTGTTTAGTTAATTAAACGATCACAAACGAGCTTTAATCGAACCGAACAACGAGTAGCTCGTCGAACGTTTGGTTCGCTTGCAGCCCTACTCCGCACAAAATAATTTCTCTGATGGAGGGGTGCCACTCTACTTTTTAAGGTACAAAAAATAATATTGTTAGCTTTATGCTACAAAGATGCTTTAATGCAAAAAATGGCACAAATGAAGCTTTAATGGAATAAATGACAGCAATTGTGCCTGCTTATCTTTCAAATTAAAAAAAAAAAATGTATTTAATGTTGGAAATGAAAGCAGCATTATTTTTCTCCTGCTCTTAATTTTTATTTTAAATACTAAACATATTATTTTGAATAATTCGAGCGGGCACTTTAGCCAACAATCCAAGTTATGTCAAATTTGAACTCAAGCTCGTTTTATATTGAAATTCAAGTTTGAGCTCAAGCTCAAGCTCGCGGCTTAATAAGTTCAACTCGTAAACTCTTTAATGAATCGAGTTCACTCACTCATTTACATTGGTGAAGCATATGTAAATGATAAACAAGTGTAATTAGTGTAAATGCTAAATCAGTATTATATTTGCAGCCAATCTTCATATTATCACCAGCCCTATATTCAAATAAACACTAATCAATATATGAATTATCATTAGAAAAAAGAAAAATAAGCAAACACTTAGCAGCTATGAGCCAATCAAGTCTCCTATTAGATTTTAATGGTGATCAATCATTATAGAGGATCAACATTTTGAAACCCATTTACAAAAAGGCGGTTAAGCAATAACTAAGGTTTCGTTTGTGATGGTTTTCTTCGTGCTTCATAAAGCAACATTCAAGTATAAAAATTGCTTTAGAAAATAGTAAGAAAGTCATCCCAAACAAAACTTAAATGCCTACAATGAGCAAATCAGCAAATAGTATCAACCAATTCTAATTAAAAGTGCCCAGTCCAAATGGCATGGGATGACTCACAATACACATAACATAGTTTTATGCATGAATGACTTAATTACATAATAAAGTGTCTTATGGCTCACATACCAATAAAATCAAAAAAAGATAAGCAATTGATGAAGTATTTTCCAATAATAAGACACATGTTGATATTTTTCATTCCTTTAGTTGTAAAAATTATATTGGTTGTTGTAGGCGACCTCAGTCCTATTCTTATCTTTGATGATTTTGACTTTTTTTTTTCAAAGTTGATAAAATATTATATCTTACAATCTAGCCAATTTTTACCGTGCAACTTTTGATACGTTATATGTATAATTATTCAGCACATTTTAATATGATCATCTTTTATTTTCACCATTTATTTTGGAAATTATTATATTTCATAAGTTTTAATGAGTATATTGATTTTAATAGAAATTGTTATAGTTGATAAAAAAAGCTTCTAAATGTTAACATGAATGTTACATATGAATATTATTGTTGCGTTCAGGAGTATTCACGGTGGTAGAGAAATATAAAGTTCATCATCTTAGTGTTGTACGAAAATCCGGCACGCAATCAGATAAGAGAGAGGGTCTAGCATTTATGAGTCACCAAGATTTTTACGTGTAAAACCCCTGAAAAGGGGGAAAAACCACGGTGCCTATCCCAGTTTGAATGAATTCACTAGTATTGTAGTCGATTACAAATGAGGCCTTTCCTTTGAGGAAGGCATAGGTTTGATGTACATTATATGAAGTACATTACATGTTAGGAATACAAAGAGTCATTGTTGGCATATTCGCTTTGTTGGAAGGACTGTAGTCGGCGGGCGACGTAAGTCAGGAGGACTGTAGTCAGCTGGCGACGGAGGTCAGAAGGACTGTAGTCGGCGGACGACGTAAGTCAGGAGAACCGTAGTCGGCTGGCGACGGAGGTTGAAAAGATTGTGTCTGACGATGAAGGTCAGAAGGACGGCGTCAGGGAAAAGTCTAATAATGGGAAGAAATCCATCTTCGAATAAACGTCCGGCGAAAGTTCGATAATCGGAAGAAGTCCGGTGAACGGTAGAAACTTGGCGAAGAGTGAAGGTCTGGCATCGGGTTGGAGTCTGACGTCTGTTGGTGGACGAGGAGAACTCCGGCATCACTTGAGCGGAGTTTCGGCATAAGGAGGGAACATTGTCGTTAATTGGGAAGAATTTCAGCATCACGTGGAAATTGGGAAGAATTCCGGTGTTCTCCCGAATATCTCGCAGAATTCCGACGTGTTCGGGCGGCGGGAAGAACTCCGGTGGTGGTCAAGGAGGAGCTGATTCTCCTTCCCCTTCTCTTCTTCTTCTCTTCTTCTTCTTGCTTGAATCCCCCTCTCATGAGAAATGAGAGCTATATTTATAGTTTTTTTGGAGTGACATTGCTTGTAAATAGGCGCGAGATCAGGGGAAAATAGGGAGTGGTTGAATGGACGGCTAATATTGGATCATTCGATTGTGCACCGTTCGTTGGACATTTGAAGGCCTTAGTGATGTTGGAATTCGGGGATGTTAGGCTCGTTGGATTCGTCTCGTCGAGCCACTCGATTCGATTATAAGCTCGTCAAAATCAGTGACTGTTTGGAAACTCAAATTGTGGTACGAACTTTCCAACAGCGCTTCGGGTGCTCGATTTGGGCTCATTTGGGTTCAGATTGAGTTGAATTTGGTGTCGTTGGGTTTGTATTTCCGAGACGATCAGTTCGAATAAGTTTGTTGAAATTGGAGTTCAGATGATCCTGGATTTAATTTTTGAAGTTTCCGGCTAGCTTTTTGCTTCGAGATTCGTGCCCGATCAAGATAATTTTATGATGGCGTATCAATTATGATTAGTTGATTTCCATGCAAAATATAACCCTCGTGAATCTTATTGCAACATTATGTTATAGACAAGTATATGTATTGTAAATGATTGTCAATACTGCATAAATTACATGAGATATGTGTAATTATTAGAGTTAGGTGTATTTCATATGAATTATATGTGGTATAATGTTTGTAAAAAAAAAAAAAAATAGTTCAATATGATTTTGTTTAATGAAGATATATGTTTCTATACATGAGTGGAAGCTGATGGGATTTCTTTAATTGTGGGTTTTAGTGGTGTTAAACCCATCTATGATATGTAGAGTGATAGAAAAATATGATATGATATGAAAACGGGTGTCGACGGGTTGCGGGATGACAACTCTTATGTATGATATGATACCGTAATTACTCCGACATGACTTGTATAAGGAAAACACCACAAAATGAGAAAGATATTGTAACTCGCATATTATAGTATACAAATATGAATATATAGATTTTATAAATGTTAATTACATGATTTGATATTATAGTGGTACAAGTTGGTAGTGCATATGATTGTTGAATCTCCTCGGCAATGGCAGAAGAAGAAATTTGAAAACAAAAGATTAACTGAAAAGAAGAAAAGAAGAAGATTGAGGTGAGCCTTGAGTACTGTTCATCATTATGTGAAAAGTTGATGAACTATTACAGCCTTAAGGAATATATGTAGCATAGTTGGTTATGAACCAACGCTCAAGATTTAACAGCAGTAATGTAGTGGCTAAGTTAAAAAGAGATACAAGAATGTTTCAGATGTAGTGGAGCAACAAATCGAGAACTGAGCCAACTTATGCATAGACTAAATAACTTCTCAATTATCCTTATCAGCTCCCCTCAAGGTAACAATAGTTGGTTGTATTGTTAACTTGTAACGAAATTGAGAATAATGGGTAGCACTGATAGATCTTGAGAGCAGATATGATGCATTGTAATATATTGTGATCGAATGCAATCCCGTATACAATGAAAATCAATTTTCATGTGCTTGGTTCTTGCATGAAATATGAGACTCTTAGCCAAGATGATCGCAGCGGCGATCAAAAGGCATTCTACATTATAAACACTAATTATTAAATTTATGTTTTGTTCTAGTAACTACAATATTGATCTAAAAATAGAATCTAGCAAAATATGATCGCCTACAGATTCTTTGATGCCGAAAAACATTGAAAGAAATAAATTATATATAAGATAGGTTGTTAATAAATGACTTGATTTACCAACTTAATCCTAAATATTCGGATTTGAGTTGACCCGCTAACTCAATATTGGCTTGAACATGACTTGTTTAATATTTTTTCCCCTTAAATCCTCTCTCTTTTTGGCAAGATCCTTTTTTTTTGTCAATTACCTAAATTTATAGTTGACAAGTTATAAATATAAATCAAATGAGTTGGGTCGGGTCATTCGATTTCCAACGGGTCGAATTTGGATCCACCATTTTGACTTATTTAGGGAAAATTTTTGAACTAAGCAACATTAATAATTAAACTATAAGATTAAGCATGACGCTTAAAAAATTTAATTATAGGCAAAGTCGCTCGTTTGAAAGGCGACTTAGGTGCGACCAGAGGACAACGTGGCAGCTGATGTGGCTAATTGAAGACTTAAGTCTAAGTCGCCCGATTAATGGGCGACTTATAAGTCGCCCAGTAAAGGGGCGACTTAGACTTAAGTAATTTATTTACCTTTCCCTTCCCGGTCAATAACTCTGCCTCTTCGACATTGCTGAGGAGGAGCATCACATGCTACGTCAAAGGCCACGACGACCTCCACAACATTACACTCCAGGCACTGATGCATTGCCACAGAGGCCTCGTAGGCGACGCTAGTTCATCTTTTTATGTATTTCAGTATGCTTATGTTATAGATCATTTCAATTAATTTATTCTAGTATGTTCAAAATCACATAGCCTTCCATTCCGTAAAGAGTTCATTAATTTTATCTAGTGATCTTGCATGCTAATCATTTGCTAATCATTATAACGATTTAATTTTATTTATGTACTAATCTCAATAAATTAAAATTTTAATATAATGATTGAACTATCAAATAATTTTAATAGCAAAGGCTGTAACAACCATTGGAAGCATTTGCTGTAACGAGTCAGAATTTTTTTTTTTTTTAATTATAGCTTAAGTCGCCCGTTAAACGGGCGACTTATAAGTCGTCTGTAATCCAGGCGACTTATTAATATGACCATTTCTTTGCCAACTCAGCATAACGGCTACAATCCTATTCAGCATAAGTCGTCGTTTAAACAGGCGATTTTGTCTATATTTAAATTTTTTTAAAACGTGCTTAATTTGTTAATACAAATTTTAATTATGCTTATTCTTAAAATTTGTTCTTTATTAAACAACTCAAACCAATTTCAAGTTGGACGTAAATCTGACCCACCCATTGTAATTTCATTTTGACACCCACAATATAAGATAATCTATTTCTAAAAATACTTTAGTAGAAGAATCAAATACTTTTAATACAATCCTTTATCTTAGAATTACTTCTCTCGAGTACTATTTACCTACCATCTCATTTCTGTAACTTTTTGAAATAAATCATGAAGACTATGTACAAAATATAAGGTACTATCATACATATAGTAGGTAGAATTTTACTTAGGTTTCATACAAGTATGACGCCTTGTAGTTGACACCTCAACTAATTGTGTTGACTAGCCAACTGATTTCATATGTGAAATTGGCTTTTACTATACGCTATTAGTTTTCTAACAATTGAGATAATGCTATCAATTCCATCGGGTTCAGCTGAGTTTGTGGGCGAATATGATTGAGAACCCCCAATTCATATCAGATTCCTCTCTCATACGACAAGACTTCTTAAACAGGGGAAAATAATTGTGTGGTCCTGCACCCGTGGGGTTTGTTGCTAGTAGGTCTACATAGGGATTAGTTATGACGTCATAAGTCTCCTTTGGAGGAATTATTCTGTGCAGACGCCGAATGCCGTCCAACGCCCAATAAAAATGCATCACATCACCCTCCACTCGGTACTGCTGGGTACCGAGCTCGGTACTGGATGACATGGCTGCACCTGATTCGTCTTTGGACGGTAAGATGTGTCCGGTATCCGCACAGAATAATCTCTCCCCTCTTCTAAGAATAGCAGTATGTAGATACCTCATTCAAAAAAAAAAAAAAAAGTAACCAGACTCTTTAGGACCATCATAAATTAAGGTCTTAATATATGTTGCAAATTTAAACTTTGAATCCGTTTTCTTCATTAATTCTTCTCCTCTTCCACTGCAAGCGGGGACAAAGTCATAATGGATACAACGAAGAGAAACGGAAAGAGATCACAAAGACAGAGAACGCTGTGCTTCTCACAGCATGTAAGACAATTAAACAAAGATAAAGAAAGCATACGAAATCCAAATACACCGTCAACACCACAGAAGAAATTAAAGACAGTATAACAACCAATAAATACTTGTTCAGCTAACACGGCGGCAGAGAGTAATGCCATCACTGACCGGAAGCTGACAGATCTCCACGCGCTTATCTGCGGCCAAGGCCTTATTCAACTCGATCACGAAATCGCGGTAATATCTGATATATTTCCGCATGGGCGTGTCGGCCGGCTCCGCCACCGAACCATTCCATAGCGTGTTATCGTAGCCGATCACGCCGCCGAGCTTAACGAGGTCGATAAGGCGTTTATGGTAGTTGAGGTAATTATCTTTGTCGGCGTCGACGAAGATGAAGTCGAAGGAGCCGTGGTTGTTCTCATCCTTAAGGAGCTCGTCGAGAACAGGGAGGGCCGGGCCTTCGCGGAAGTCGATCTTGTGAGCCACGCCGGCTTTCTCAATCACCGGGAGGCCGAGTTCGTAGTTCTCCCGGTTTATATCCATGGCGAGAATCTGCGCCATTTTTTTATATATGTTATTTTTAATGATTTGTTTTTTTGTAAAAAAATAATCTTTTTGAAGAAATTAGAACAATATGAACATTAATGGGCTCTTTTCGCTTGATTTGAAGATAAATTTATGATTTTTTACCTTGCCATCGTCGGGAAGAGCAAGGGCGGTGGCAAGGAGAGAGTAGCCTGTGTATACGCCAATCTCCATCGTCTTCTTCGCATTTATCAGCTTTAAAAGCATGCTCAGAAATTGTCCCTCATCCGCTGATGTGGTCATCAGATTCCTTCATCCAGCATAATATAAATACCCAAATTAATATATATTTTTTACGTTTTTCTGAAAGAGCTCTGTCGGATCTAAGAAACTAGAAGCATAAACTAACCATGGATGCTTAGCTGTGATCTCTCGGAGCTCCTTCATGCTCTCTGGCTCACGGGGGTAGACGCTCGTCTCCAAAATATACTGCAAATAAATATAAGATAAACTGAGAAATTAATAAAAATCATGCCTTTTATATTTATTTTGAGATTAAGAAAATAACTAACTATAATTTTATCAAGTTTATTTAAAATCGAATTTAATGAATAAAACATCCCCTGATTTGGCGTACCTGATAGAGAGCATCGCTTTTAAGAAGACTCTTATGGCCGACCTCTTGATGTCTGGACTTCTGCTCTCCGGTCTGGTTCTCGGCCTTAGTTTGAACCTCGGCGGCGGCGGTCGCCATTGCTGCCTTCTGCTTCTCTTTTCTCTGTGTTTTCCTCTTCTCTGTTGGGGAAGTAGAAGACGAGCGGACTCGGAGGACTACTGATTGGGGGAAGAATGAAGGGGAAAATACATATATAAACTGGGTGGAAGTGAATAGTCCACGGGGCCAATAGCATTTAAGGTTGTGGGCCCCAGCACTCCGAGTGTTCGGGTGGCCCGGTGGGCATGGGATGGGTGAGCGGTTTTATTTATTTGTTTTTTTATTCGGAAGGCGCGGAAGATTCTGGACCGGTCCGAGGGTGTGGGGCCCGCTCACCAACCGCGCATTGTATTGTAAAATATGACTCACAATAATGCAATCGTGCTGTCCACTTAGGAATCAGAGAATCCACTTTTACGAGAAATACATATCGTATATAACACAATACACAATACACAACTTTCCTTGATCTATTGGTTGAGAACTTAGACTTCCAATTAAGAGGTCCAGGGTTCGAGTCTATGTGTATGTGTTGTGTGTGTGAGTTTGCCTTTAATGGCCTAAATCTCCAAAAAAAAAAAAAAGTATATAGCACAATACATAGGTGACGTGCCATGTTTTGATTTGTCTCTCAATAGCGTGGGGGATAAACACAGAGATTATTGAATTAGAATTTGACGTGTCATACATTACATAGCCGCGATACACAATAAATAAGTGATGTGACATGTTCTGATCCATCTACTGTAACGTCTGGAATATGCACATAATAATTTCACTTGTGAGCGAGCATTTCTCCTCTTTTAATTAATTTTATTCTACTTTTTTTTTTTAATTCTACCTACTTCTTTTTTCATGTCCTAAGATCCGAAAATCATAGGACTTTAGAGGAAAAGAAAATATATGGAAGACTTTGAGTCTTTGATAAACATCATCAATAAAAAAATTAAATAATTGCATTTGCGAAAGAACAATATTCACAATTTAGTATGGAAGGGCTTCACAAATTCATTTATTTAATTTTTTTAATTAAATGGGTGCGACTGTACCAGCAACAGTGCCCTTAAAATTTTACAGTTAAATGTGTTTGGGCAAGAATAGTAATAGGATGGACGACATCTTGGAAAGTCTATGTTATGCCCCCTTTTGATGTACTTTTTACTCTAAGTAAGACACATTAGAAAAAAAAAATTTATGTAGCCAACTCCATGTAATTAGATAAAAGCTTGATGTTATTATTGGTATTGTTTTAGAACTAAAAAATTTTTGTAATAAAAAAATGATTTAAAAAGTAGCATGAAAGTTGGCCTAAACTAAGACTTCGGTTACGTTTGGGACGGCTTTTTTATTGCTTTCTAAAACGGAGTTTTAGTACAAAAAAAAAAAAATTTGGACTAAAACTCCGTTTTAAAAAACAGTAAAAAAACCGTCCCAAACGAAGCCTTCATTTGAGGCGGCTTTCTTATTACTTTTTAAAGCAGCTTTTTAGTACAAAAGTTTTTTAAAATAAAAAATTTTGTAATAGAAAATATCTTTAGAAAGCAATAAGAAAGCTGTCTCAAACGAAGCCTAAGCCTAAAAATGAACTTTAAGATTAAAGAAGTTATGATCATAATGAGAACTCTAATAGCATAAAATTTATTACAATAAATAAAATGATAAAATACAAGAAATTAACAATTCTAAAATAATTAAGTTGATTTTTTTTACATTTAATAATTATTATCTACCTATTAAAAAAAACATAGATATATTTTTAAATGAAACCTTAAATATTTTTTGAAATAATCAATAAAAAATAATGTACAGTATTTAGTATGGAAAATAGTCTTTTTTAATTCATTCGAACTTCAATAATTGGTTGACTTCATATTTCTATTACGTGACTGTAATGACAATAATTAGTCTTATTAATATATACGATTTAAAAATAATGCGCATTTCTATGTTACGAGGAACGAACGAATATGTACGAGAAATTACTAATGAGGAATAAAAACAGAAACGGGAAAGGGTCGTCGATGGTGGGAAGAGTTTGGTGAGGGAGTTGGTAGGCGGACCCCACATTTATTGGTCCTTGGAACAACCCCGGGCCGGTTGGTGATGATGGCTAAGTTGACCTAACTTAGATTTTATTTATCTATTTATTTAAAATTAAATATCACAGTATAAATTATGAGATTAAAAAGTATTAAATATTTTTTAATTAATAGTATATATAAAAAATGGAGATGAAGGTAGAAGGAGCTCATACAATAAGAAATTTGTACGGTCTCATTTTATTAGTATCAATATTCTCCTAAATGATTTTCATTGTGATCGCACCTTATAAATAACAGTTTCCTCTAAAAAGTCAGACCATAGATCTCTCGACATTTCAAAAAAAAAAATTGGTTGACTCTCACCCTCCCGGCCACCTGAGAAAGAGGATGTTAATAAATCTACTAGAGTCAATCATTGTAGGCATGATCTTGTAATAATAGATGATTGCTTAGGCATAGTGGTTTCATCATATACATTTCGGTGTGATGGAAAATCATTATTTGAAAAGATAAGAAGTGGAGTTTGTGAGGATTGGAGGCATGCACTTCATACTCGGTCAAATTTGTTAAGTTATTCTTCATGTAGCCTCAAGTTCGATATCATTAATAATAGATGGGGTCATTCTATCATCTCCTTATGTTCAACTGAGGGTTGCATTTCCACAATGCACTTCTTAGCTTGAAGGTAGACTAAGAAGTCTTTAAAATGACCTTTCTCGATGAGTTTCTCGATCAATAACTCAACATGCAACACTTAGTATTGTGACCATTATCATTTGTTATATAGTCAGAGTTTAAATATGTATAGAGGCTCAAATGTCTTCACATTGATGCATGCCACTTACAGTACTACAAACTCCAAATTGTTGACATAAATTTTATGACTAATTGGTTCATCATATATATATATTGTACTAAATAATCTAATTAGAGGTGATAATATAGGTCTCCTTTGCTCGAGATGGTGAGGTTTTTGAAAGGGACCTCTCCAATGAGAGAAATTTGCCTCTAACTACTACTTGTGGTGATGGACAAGATAACTACTGTGGGTCTCCGAAAGGATTCCGCTCGTGTGGTTCGAATGCAAAGAGCACGATCACACTATCCCGTAGGACAAAATGGTCGTGGGCCTTTACACTCGGCACAAGTAGACCG
This sequence comes from Dendrobium huoshanense, assembly GCA_016618105.1. Taxonomy (NCBI): domain Eukaryota; kingdom Viridiplantae; phylum Streptophyta; class Magnoliopsida; order Asparagales; family Orchidaceae; genus Dendrobium; species Dendrobium huoshanense. Next base: position 46,122,802 of record CM028355.1, read on the forward strand.
ATGGAAGAGCAGATGGAGTTATAGATACGATTAGTCATGGAGGATAGCGGCTTTCACCTACCAACCTCGATGGATAATAATATATATAACCCAAAAGTTCACGAGATTTCCCCTATTCGATACATCAGCATCGAATAGGGTTTATTTGATTGTGGGGATCGATTTCCTACAGGCGCAAGCCCCCGTAGTTAATTACATCCTAAGCCTTAACTTAGAAAAACTCTCGATTAAGGATGTTAGATTATCTTCTCCAAATGGGTTTAGTGCAAAGGTGAATTCTAGGCTTTCCTAATCAAAGGGGAAGGTCCCAAACTGGCTCAATCAGATCACATATGGTTCAGTCAACATTCGGCCGGTCCGAGGAAGAGAAAACTGGGGAAAAAGAAAGAGGCCACGCATCTCAAGCAAACATGAAAGAAAGAGGGAGGTGGCGTCATCTATGTGACGCGGATGGGCAGGATTTATAGCTTCCGAAAGAATGGAGAACTTACCCACCAATAAGGTGTATAGTGGTACACTCGTACCACTCACCTTTAGACCCTAAATCTATAAAAGATGTAACATCGTACATACGATATTAACACCCATGACCTAGCTAATGCAATCTGGGCTTATTCCTTGCCTGAAAAAGGAAGCCAGCTAAAATCCTAAGCACAACCAATCGTCCTATATGTATGCAAGATGGGAAGGCTCTATCCTAATGAATCAAGGATTTGCAGTTCAAAAGAGTTAAATCAGAGACTCTACAATATGCAAACGAACATATCTAGCGTTGTTAATGATGCATGAAACAAATGCACGAATAAGAAAAATTCTTAGGTCCACTAATGCAATGCATGTATGTAGGTAAAGTGCATTGTGAAGAAAAGTGTGTAAGAACATATGCATGACATCCAGAGTACAGAAAAAAAAATAAATAAACACACCCTAAGGGTATCCTTCAGGCAAGATACCCGCACAGAAAATCATCAAACGGTGCCCACTAGCACAAATAGGTGGCCTACTCTACAGGCCTAAATGACCCTAATGGTCTCTAAGGCTCACAGAAAGAAAGAAAAAAAAAAAGGGGAAGGGTATCGTACCCAAAACCGGAAAAGGCCAAAAATCCTAGCAGAAAAAACAACGATGCCCACTTCGTGTGGGAAAACAACGATGCCAACCGGCATAATAGGTGGCCTACTCTACAGGCCTAAATGACCCTAATGGTCTCTAGGGCTCACAGAAGGGGGCAAGCTTTGACCTATAGGGTCAAAGCTTCGTTAGTGAACTAACCTAAGGCTGGCTACCTAAACATGCTAGAATACCTATTAACAAGCAGTGTGTGATGTGAAGCAGTTCCGATATATGACTAAAAATTTACTTTACAAATTGCAGAAATTATACCTGACTGTATGTGGCGCTGCCACTTAAAAGCTTATGAGCAAGCAGTCCCGTTTAGCTCCTGATCATTAAGCTTCAATGTACCTCGCAAGAAAAGATAGCATAGAAATATATATATGAGCGTAGATGCCGTTCAAAAAAGAAATGCAGATAAATAACAAAGATATAACTAACAGGAAATTGAATAAAGCTAACAGGAAATTTAATAATTGCACTTATAGAGCATGTGTATGTAGTAAACACTGAACAACAAAAGAAAGACACTGGCCTAACCTAAAGCTAGTAGTCGTGTCCTAGCAAATCAATCTAAGTTTGTGTATGTTGTGTAGTTTTGGATGGGTCATATGTAGGGAAGTTTAATTATAATTGCTTTCATTTGATTTGTTAAAGGTTAAAAGAGAAATTTTAATTTAAGTTGAAATATTAGTAGTTTAGGATTAATTTTAGAGATTTTGTTTTAGGATTTGATTGATTATCACCTTTGTTTCACACCGAGGCCGTGAGGTTTATTTCACCCTCCTTGGGGCTAACTTAATAGCCTCGTAGGCCTGGGTTACCCAGTGGTAATCAACTTTATTCAATTATTAGTTGGTTATAAATTAGAAAAGAAATGTAGATTAAGTGATTTATTATCAATTAAGGTTGGATTTAAGCCAGTTAAGAAATTAATTTTAAAGTTTTGTCACTCCATTGAATCCATTCGTGGCGTTGTGCCACCAGGCTCGAGGAACCAGGCCTCCTTAGGACACTTAGCCCCGCAGCCCGGAGTAGTCCATCCAATAAACTTCTCTTCTGGAGTGGTTGTTATGTATTAAGGGGTTTGTTAATAGATTTTAAAAGATTAGTCTAAGTTTGATATTTTAGGAGTCTCTTATCCTAATGAGTTTAATTTGTAATTTAATCTCCTAATATAATCTACATCTTTTAGATTTTAGATTGGTTAAGAATTAATCATTAGATTAGTTAGAATTGATTTAAGTTCATATCTTAGATTTGAAGTTTAATAATTATAAAATATTAATAATAACTTGATTAAGAATTGAGTGTTTTAATAGATTTTAAGAATTAGATTAATATTGATTGGTTGATTATTAAAACATTAAGACAACAAAAATCCAAATCTAGGGAAGCGTGTCACTAGGTTTTTGTTTTAATGTTTCTATCCTATAGGGAGCATGCATCCTAAGTCTATGTTTTCTAAGACTTTGTCCTTAATTTTTGTCCTTAAGTGTCACTAAAGTTGTAGGAAACGAAATGAAGTTTTATTTTCTAATCCTTAGGACTTTCGTACATTTGTCACTAGACTTAGAAATTTATGCATGAAAGTTAAATGATAAGTAGTAATGCAGTAGAAAGAAAAAGAATGAAATCAGAAATAAAAGGGATGTAGGCATTGTTGTTTTGGACACACTTCTTTAAAGACAAGTGTATCCTGAAGCAACATCAACAATGCCCTTTGCTTTTCCCACAATCCAAATGAGGCACTTGATATGTTTGGGACATCTACCCACGAGACTCTCTAAGCAAAGCCTATGACAACTAAGGGAAACCAACCTCTAAAACTCAATTCCAAAAATCTAGACTCTCTTTATTTTTATATTCGTTCAACACTCCATATATTGTTAGAAGTCAACACTAAAGAAAGCTAGCCTGAGTAGGGAGTACCTTGCTCCAAAGGACACTACCCACCCTCCAACACAAAGTTCCTTAAGCTTCAAATCTCCGAAACTCATTTTTGGAAAAAACTACTGAGAGAATCTAACCCAAACGAGAAAGCCCCACTCACTTCCAAAAGACACTAAAAGGACCCTACTAAATAAATCTATCCACAAAATTATGGATTTCAAAATAGTTCACAAGAACTCTTAAATGGACTACTACACATAACTTTCCAAAAGCTATCTACCCAAAATCACTTTTTCTTTCCATTTTGTTTTGACACAAAAATTCTACCCGACAACCCATAATCAAGCACCTCCTTTCATTTGGAGTGGGGTAAAAAAAAAAACACATAGCTCACCAACAAGAAAGTTGTATAAAACCTCTCGTTGTAAAGCCCTCATAAAAATCGTCATACAAATCTTTTAAAACAAATCTAAAGCCACTAATAAATTATTCCAACCAAAGCAAATCCACAAAACTAAAATCCATTCAAAAGCATCAGTTCTTCAAAGAAAGAGAGCTTCATAACAATGCTTATAAATCAAGAATCAATCCGCCCAAAAAGAAATGCCAAAGTGCAACAATAGGAAGACTCCCATACAAAAGAAACGAAGGCAAAATCACACATGATTATACCTCCAAAAATAGTTGCCAACAAAAATACTCTTCCAAACATGCAAATCCACCAGTAATGCAATGAATCTCTTCCTCAAAACATACTTAAAGCAAAAGGGTTATTCTCTAGAAAATTTACTCAAACGAGAATCCCAACTGAGAGTAAACATGGAAATATAGAACTTGAACATTCAAGAATGAACACAATTTGATTCTACAAATTGACCATAAGTATTAGAAGCTCTTGGTTACTTTGAGCTATCATGCCTTTATCAACACAAAAGGGAAATAACATGTGTTATACATCTCATTCCTTGTTATTATTTTGTTTTAAAGAACATACATAAAACTTATTCAGGATAGCATGAACTTAAGGTAAAGAAAATCCAACCACTAAAACCATGATTCTGTATTTGAAAATATATTATAGGGTGATCTAAATATGCGTGCAATTTCTCTGATTCAACCATAACTTACAAATCCTTTGTCATTCTACATGCTATTGTGCCAAACATACAATATTTGCCAAAGGTTTGAAATCTATTTATACACTATTGAGAAGAAGAAAAGTAAAATGAGATAAAACAAAAGGGATGTTTTCTCAAATTAGCCCAAACTAGCGATCAATATCATATGGATTCCTTAACAAGCACTTAGGTTATTCCCTAACAAATTACACTCCAAATGTGATTGAAAATAATATTCATGATATTTTATCCATGTAAAAAAAAAAAAGCTCATGAGGTGAATCATCCATGAATAGTAAGTAAACATATCTCAATAGATGAAAGGAATTTGCAAGCCACTATGTATGTAAATAACCAAGCCCCTTTGTTTTATAGCAATTTCTAGATTCTCAACCAAAAGTATAGATAATATGGGATGCAAATAGGTTAACAGCACATCATCATTTTTTTTACTCAAATACATGTATCTTCCTAATAAGCATTACCACAAATACCATATGCGCATATTTTGATGGAGGATCAAAATGGCCCCTTATGTTTTTTTTCAGTTCACATCTAAACTCCAAATCATATGACATAAAACAAGTATAAATTCATGTACTAATTGGCCATTCCAAAACAAGAAAAATAATAAACATGTTGGATAGAAATATAAATCAACACATTGCGATGAAGTCAACTATTATCGTCACGAATCATCGTAGAATTTCAGCATAATGGATGAATGTGTTCTCTAGGAATAAGGTGATCATAGGTGTAATGACAAATACATCATAAAGCTTGCGAATGTGTAACTCGGTGAGCAATAGAATCTATCACAATTCATGTGTTAGGCTACATTCCCCAACAAGATTAACAAGATGAAGCATATGACAGATTAAAAAAAACATATAATAGATGTAGGAATTTTATTTTTAGAAACTAGACTTGCCGCCAGATCTTTTTTTTAGAGGACAAAATCTCACTTGCAATGACATGACATAGGCTAAAAAAAAAAGGGTAGGAATCACCACAGCTAAGCACACATGTGGCATTAAGGCATATTCACGAATTCAAACTTCTCCGAATTTAAATACTAACTGAATACCCACATAACATCTAAAAAAAAAACAAATATAATCATGAATGGAAAAGAGATCCATACAAGAAGAGTCCATTTAACTTCTTACATTGAGTAGGGGATTGGACGCGATCAATATTTCCTAAGCTACTTTCTAAGATTTTTGCAATATAAATCCACGTAATAAAACCCCTCTAAGAAAAGCAAGATTTAACATTTTTTCAATACAAGATATTCATCCCAATGAAATCACTTTAAATCCCTTTCTCACACAAAACAGATTTTAGAGTTCTCCCCACCAACTTTCTCGTTTTGTACCACATGCTATCAAGAGTTCCAAACAAACATGCCCAAATCCATAAACTTACTCTCATGCCAAATATCCAACATTCTGACCAAGGATTCAAAATCAATTCCCATGTTATTGGTAAAGAGAAGAGGGGAGATTATTTAATGTCAAACCTGCTCTCTAATGCATCACAAAATATTCCACCACAATCGTCAATATGATTTTCACATAAAATTCAACAAAACCACAAAAGCATAAAGAAAGCTCATCATCTTGTTTCCATCTGATATAAACCAAAGGGAATTAAGAAGAGCATAGTTTAATGCCAACCCATTAAATCTTTCGGGCAGAATTCTCCAAAGTTATATGCATACAACGTTAATGTTCTCAATGCTCATGATAGGGATTCTCAAGAGCTCCACCAAATAGAAATTACTTTCATGCAAGTGTAAGGTATGAAAGGACCAGTGCATACAAAGCATTTGTTAATGTGAACCTCTCCAACAAATAGACTCATTTTCGTTGGAATATGATAAACATATGAATCACAACTAGGACACAAAGCACATGGAAGCTCATTAGCATGACTGGCAATCTCTATATTATACAACTTTTTTTTTTTTTTATGAAAAGTTTATACAAGAAATCATGATAACAATCCCCATCAACAATCACTATGGTATGAAAATATCTTCTCAAGGCATAACATGTTCGTCACCACGTAGAACAAGTGATTTGTGTATGTACTAATAGGATAAATTTTGTCACAAGATTTATCATGTATTGAATCAAAATATAACAAATCTCTACTATCATTATATCTAAACATATATCTCCTCCAAGAGGCATTATCGCAAACAATTTATAGGCATACCTTAGTGAATGGCAAAAATAGCTCCATGAAACCCAAACTTCATCACAAAACACATCCTATTCTCAATATTTCATCATTTCAGTAAAGTATGAACTAAATATAACTAAATGTAGTAGTCACTGTCTTTTCCAAATCACATATCATTCAATGATTAAATGACCACCAAGTAATAAACATAAGAGTTTTCACCAACTAGTAGACCAGTGACATGACCAAGCTAAGCAACAAAGCTTTGTATGAGTGATGCCCAAGTAAAAGACATAATAGAAGGAATACAATCTTTCCAAAACATTTAATCAAATGAGTAGTATGCAAGGTCTAAGAAATGATGTAAGAAAATAATTTCTTTAGATGTATTGTCATATCACACCTAAAGCTCTAAATCATGTGGCCTAAAACAAAAGTAAACTCACATGCTAATCATTCATCTCAAAACAAAGTGAATCAACAAGTTGGATAGAGGTGTAAAACAACAACAAAAAAAAAATGATGAAATTAACTACCATCATCACAAGCCATTGTAGAATTTTAACAAAATTAATGAATGTTTTCACTTAAAAAAAAAAATAATCCATGGAGCAAGATGTGTAATGACATATACACCAGAAAACATCATTTTTACTTTCGACTTTAATCAAGTAAAATGAACTTTGCATGAGTGAAGCTTCTCACTAACCAAATCATCCACAAGACTTAGGTTGAGATGAAGAAGAACAAAGGGAATATTTCAGGAAAAGAAGGAGAAGGAAGAAAAGTAAGAAAAAGAAGAAGAAGAAGAAGAAGAAGATAAAGGAGAGGAAGGAAATCAGTAAAGAAGAATAGGAAGAAGACTAGGAAGAAAGAAGAAGGGGAGGAAGAAAAAGAAAGGGAAAGAAGAAGGAGTAGGAGGAATATGGGGAAGAGTTACCTACATCTTGGAGAAGACCGGTCATCCTGGGATCGGTCCAAGCGTGCGGTATTGGGATTGTCGGGTTCGGTCCTGGACTGTGCGAAGCCAGGAGGGGAGGAGCTAGGGCGTCGGTTAGGGCAAGACCATCGGTGGCGGACTTCTCCTCCGTCTGCTAATGGGAGAACCCGCTCGAGAGAGAGAGGGAGGCGCGAATCTGAGAGCTAAGGAGGGAGATCGGGGTTCCTGGCTCGCGCGAGAGAGGAAGATGTCGGTCCAGGCAGCGTGGGCTCGGAAGAGGGCTCGTCGGGCTCGGTCCTAGAGGTCGGACGGAGGAGGGAGGTCGGGATCGGGTGGCTGCCGTCGGGATTGGTCTCCCCTAGCTCACTTGAGAGAGGGAGAGGGAGCTGGAGGAGACCTTCGGGCTTGGAAGAGAGGGTAACCGAGAGAGGGGAGATCGGGATTTTTGTCTAGGAACGAGCGACCTAGAGCGAGAGGGAGGGAGTGCCAATCTGCCCATCCCGGAGCCGAAGGCTTCCTTCAAGCCTTCTAAACACCTTTTGATGCTCTGCTTCGCTCGCAACGGTCGACTTCGGATTTTGGGGAAATCGGAGCCATCGATGCGATTACCGGATTTAGGAATTCATTCAAACGAAGCCAAAAGTCAATTGGAATTTATTTAAATCAAAATGAGCTGGTTAGACTCAGATTCAGGCTAAGACCGGGCTCAATTCCATGTCAAAAATTGGGTCAATTTGGGCTCGAAACAGTTCGACTTAATCATGTCGACGAAATTACACCCAAATCGATATTAATTTAAATCAAATCGAGCTCGACGCAATTAATCGACTAATTGAATGCAATCGAGACTAATTGAAATCAATTCGAATAGATTCGAGTTCGAATTGAGCTCGACGAGGTCTAATTAAGCCGATCGAAGGTGCTCGAGAGTGCTTGAGCGAAAATCGAGGTCAACAACTACTCCCCATCTCAACTTTTTTCCATTGAAAAGGCAAGGGTAAAGTAGGCATATTTTTACAATTCCAAATCAAAGTCTTCACTATTGATAAACATCAAATCTTTTTGAAGAAGATCATTTATAGATATAAGAGGATTCATTGGCTTTTGAAAGTTTGACCTTTCAAGTAAAAGTTATTATATCTAAGTTTTTTATCACAAATAACAACAATGTTGAATATATATATATATATATATATATATATATATATATATATATATATATATATATATATATTATTATGAGAAATATAATCATGTCAAAAAAATAACCAATCTATAGATGAAGATCAACAAATTAGACTCTTAGGTGATCTCAAGTGACAAAAAATTACTTATTGAGAGATCTATATGAGGAAGAGCCAAATTAGATTGGATCTAAAATTCAAAATTGTGCTTGTTTAAGTTTCAGCCCATCATGACTCTTTTCAACAGTCAAAATAGTCAAATTTCATGAAAGCTACATCAAGAAAGTAGATGAAATAATTTAATCCAACATACCCAAGAAGATAAAGGAAAAAAGCAAAAGGATTATAGTTTAATTAATTGGAAAAAAATAGGAAAATTATTACTCTAAGAGGCTATTCCATGAACAAGTGGATATAAATAAAAAGGTAATCAAACAAAGAGCATAAGAAAAACCTACAAGTGAATCAATCATACAACCTAAATCTTCTATAGAGTCAATTGAAGAGCTTTATAATGCATTCAATAATTACTTGGGGGAGAATCTTATTAGTTTTAGCTTTGCTTAAAATGGAAAATAAAGGAGATAAATTACAATAGGCAGAAGTGCAATGTGAAGAAATATATGAGATAGAAAAGTTACCAATAGATTAAGAATAGAACAAGGAAATGAAGCCAACACTTAGCAAGAATGAGACTTAGGCTTCGTTTGGGACGGCTTTTTTATTGCTTCTTGAAGTAGCTTTTTAGTATAAAAATTAAAATTTTTGTACTAGAAAGCTGCTTCAAGAAGCAGCAACTTTTTTGTTACTTTATAAAACTATTTTTTAGTTAACAAATTTCTAATTAAGAAATTTTTGTACTTAAAAATCATTTTAAAAAGCAGCAAAACACTATCCCAAACAAAGCCTTAATTATAAGTAGTAATACATGTTACTTTTGACAAGTTTTCACCTCATCTCTTCTCAGTCTAGCCTAATTGGTTATCAATATTTACAAGTGTCAACACATTTTGATGTTATTTATATAGATGATTCTCTATAATTACCATAAGTAGTTATTTTTTTAGTATTTCTAATTTTTTATATTCATTTTTGGCACTTTCAGACCCTATGAAACTATGGAGACAATTTTAGAAGATTTTGATTTTGATTTTTTTGAATTTTTATATTGGAAGATATGTCAATAATGTTCTGAGCTTTTACACATACATTAGCACAACAAGAAAGTGGAAGACTTCATAGAGACATAAAAGAAACCTTCATTTTTCCTATGGCTTATGAAGTGGCCTCTTCATTGGTTACATTCTTTTCACAAAGAGCAACTCGGGTTAGTAAGTTCCTTTCAAAAGTTAAACATTTATAAAGCTGAGACCCAGTTCTTTAATAAAAATATGATATAACTAGTTCAATCGACAAAGTTTCCCTTCCTGCAAATGACTGAAAATCTTCAAAAAAAAAAAAAAAAAAAAAAAAAAAAGAGCAATGCAGCATCAGAACTCAAGAGATTCTGCCTTGATATCACTACCACCTAAGCTCCTTCGAGGTTGCAAGCTGCATTTGATTAAAAAACATATAAAAAGGGCTTGGTCAAGCCGCATTGAGAAATTGGTAGCAGGAAAAAGGTGGAAGAACACAAAGTTACCCATGCAAGTGATGTATATTGAACTGGAGGTCTGAACTTCTACGTAGCATGTTTTGTGTTCCCTCTCTGCCTATGATGCCTGTCTGCAACTGAACATGATCTTCCAGCACCGAGCATTCGCCTCCAAAATGTGGCACCGATGTCTTCATTCGATCTTCAAATTCAGATTGCAATTCAGAAGACAAGCAAACTAGCAAAAAGTGTATACATTGGAAGATTTCTGAAGTTCATTTGGATAGGTGAAAATTTAAATTCACAATGAATTACATATAAAGTGCAGGCAAATTACACAGGTCCAGTTATAAATCATGCTTCACATCAGCCCACATTTTTAAAAATATCATAGTTAGGCACCTAAGATTGAATTGTTCTATTCACAATTCTTTTAATTACAAAAATATCCTCATGTTATAAGCTTTTAATTCTCAATTTGTCTATGAAATGATCTTTTTTTATTAGATTTAAATGAGAATTTGACTTTTAACAGCACACAATGGCGAAAGAGTATTCATGTAGCAGACCCTACGTAGTGGGACAAAGGCTTCATTGACTTCAAGAATAGCATTTGTGTTCAATCATTTTGTAAGTAAAAACAAATCCTTATATTTGAGGGATTTGTTGGATTTAAAACCAAATGTTGATTTCTAAGCTCCAAAGCTTCCAACCAAATGGTAATGACTAATTTTGTTTTTTCAAACATGTTTATTTCATTAAAAGTAACCAAATGAGCCCCAAAATAAAAATAAAGTGATGGAACTTGCAGATGGCATAATCAAGGAAGATGGCATACCAGTTGTATTTCTTGCAGAAGACCCTGCATCTAACTGCTGTTGCAATACTATGCCATCAGCTAGCATCTACAAATAAACAAAGAGAAGTTTGCTTAAGAAATATAAGTTTGAACTCTATAATTTAACTCCCAACAGAAGAGTTTAGTAAAAATGTTCCAACTAACATCAGAAAACTGCAAAATTTATTGAACCTGAAAATTGATAAATTTACCTCAGCAGACATGGGTAACTGAAAGGTTTCCTGTGAAGCAGCAAGGCTAGTTACAATGGTTTGAATTTGATGGGAGGATGCGTGCTGATTCTGTGAAAAGGATTCTTGGTTGAGAGGCAGCATTCCTTTACCCATGTTCAGTGCTATCCTGTTGTCGCCATTGAATCCCATGCAGATCTCGGAAGCTTGAAGCGGCGATTGCACCATTCCCGATAGATACATATCATGCAAATTCAGACCATTCCTCATTGACAGCATCTGAAACAACAAAACTCCATAGGAGTCGAACCGGAATATTACTAGTTTACTTAATAGTAACTCTCTATCCAAACAATTTCCCTAATTATTTAATCGAGAAAAATGTTAAAATAGCCCCTGAACTACTTTTATAGAGTTATCTTAGGTTTTGTTTGGGACGGTTTTCTTACTGTTTCTTAAAGCAGTTTTCTAGTACAAAATTTTAATTTTTTAATAAAAAACTGCTTTAAGAAGCAACAAGAAAGCCGTCTCAAACGAAACCTTAGTTGCAGACTATAAATGTGTTCAACTGGATCTTGCAACTCAAAAATGATCCAAAAGTCCCATTGCTGAATTATTTTGGATCAAATTCGAGGAGTCAAAATACTATTTTAGATTAGATTTGAAAACTCATGGAACTAAATTGGATACAATAAATAATCTGGAACAAAAAAGGCCCACACAAACAGTCCAGAGATCATTTTAATATTCTCTTATACCTTCAAATAAAAACTTGACTATTGTTTATTGTTCTCATTATTTTATGTTTTACCTCACAACACACTACAATAAAATGTTTTAATGAAATTTTTTTTATCTTCTTCGATAATTAATCAATATTGAATTATCATCATCCTCTCGTCAATAGTCTTATCACAATTGTTTGGGTTTAGGAATTTTTTTCTCTAATAGTTCATGCTAAAGTACTAGGTTAATATATATTTGCACATATTCTATCAATATTATTTTTAGTCGGCCCCTTCACATTGGTTTTATTCAATAATCTTATTATTGCATACATTCATGTTCTATTTTGCTTGATAAGGACACCCTCCAACAACAACAACAACAACAACAACAACATGGACACTCTCCAACAACAACAACAACATCAAGCCTTTATGTCACTACATGAGATCAGTTACATGAATCATTTTTATCCATTGTATCCTATTAAGAATCAAATTCTCATTTAAATCTAATTAAAAAAACTATCATTTCTAATATTTTCTTACCAAGCCTTTTTAGATCTACCTCTACCTTTCTTAACATAGGTAAAATCTAATACATTTACTCTCCTAATCGGGCAAATCATCTAAGGCGATGCTCCCTCTAATCCTATTTGCCATAGGAGCTACTCCAACCTTTTTACGTATATATCGTTTTACATTGTCTCTAAAAATGAAGCCACTCATCCACCTAAGCATCCTCATCTCAACAACACTTAACTTAATTGTATGTCTTTTAATGACCAACATTATGCACCATTAAGCATTGCAAGTCTAACCACCATCTTACAAAATTTTCCCTTAAGTTTGAGGAAACTCATATGTTATCAAAATCCTAAATACTATTGATAGTCAAAGGTAATATTCAAAGGGAACTACGAAAGCATAGGCCTTTTGAGGGCAATCTTGTTCACAAGTCAAACACTTTTACCATGCATGGACTCTCAAACAAAAACAAAAACTTAGTAAGACACAACAATAAGGTGTATTATTATTTATTTCCTTTAAGACGAACTTGTAACACATTTCAGATACTTTTTCAACTTGGCACAATTGAAAAGTTGGTTGCTTATTTTTTCGATTTCTAAATTAGTGTGATGGGCTCTTCATGCACTACGCTACAAATTTTTTTATAACCTTAAGCTCATACTTTCAAGTTGAGATCAAAACTTTTTATTCAATATGATAACTACAGTATCATAGCTACCTGATGTACATAATCCCATTTCATAAACATGTAGCCCAAGCTAACTCCTTACTCACCTTTAATAAAAGATGGATTATAGGAACAAAGAGGAATAAATTATTCTGAAAAAATAAATGGGCCAATGCTTACAATTTTTTTGTGCACACAAATCATTACATATCATGACAAATTATTAAATAAGCAACATTAACATTAGTAGCATATCATTATTTTGCGGTTCAAGTGCTAAAAAATTTTGTTTCAAGTCTAGTAAGGAGCATCTCTTCAAGAACTCTAGTAATTGAACAGTGCAACAACAACAACAACATCAAGCCTTTGTCCCACTACGTGGGGTTGGCTACATGAATCCTTTTTCGCCATTGTGTCGTGTTAAAAGTTAAATACTCATTTAAATCTAATAAAAAAAGATCATTTCTAATATTTTCTAACCAAGTCTTTTTAGGTCTAACTCTACCTTTCTTAACATAAGTCAAATTTAATACCTCAACTTTTCTAACCGGGTCATCGAAACGCCTCCGTTTAATGTGACCAAACCATCTTAGGCGACTCTGTCTAATCTTATCTTCCATTGGAGCTACTCCAACCTTTTCACGTAGATGCTCATTTTGTATCCTATCTCTAAGGGTAAAGCCACTCATCCACCTAGGCATCCTCATCTCTACAACACTTAACTTAGTATTATGCTTCTCTTTTAATGGTCAATATTCGGCACCATAAAGCATTGCAGGTCTCACCACCATCTTATAGAATTTTCTCTTAAGTTTGAGGGGGACTTTTATATAGCACAACAAGCCCAATGCATTCCTCCACTTCAACCATCCAACTTGAATTCTGTTGATAATATCCCCATCTATTTCACCATCACTCTAAACAATAGATCCAAGATATCTAAAATGTGTACTCTTATTAATGACTTGATCGCCCAAAATCACAATCGCTACTAAAATTACACTCCATATATTCAGATTTAGATCTCCGTAATTGAACAGTGCAAGAAAAATAAATATAATACAGTCAACAAATAGTGTGGCAGTCTATACATTTACTATTTGTAGTATGTCGTAAGAGTTCAGAGTCATTTTATCAATTACAAAGGATAACTGGGTCATTTTATGTGAGGTAGATTTAATGATCATATTTACTTTTTGCCAGAGTTATCTTAAGTATATGGCATCCATTTCATTGGCAGTTTTTTGCAATTTGTTAGATTTTCCCTTTTTGCTTGCTTATAAATAGATGTATTATTCTATTATTATTTATCAGAGATAATTTATGGAAGGACTACATTCTTATTTTGGAAGTAAAGGATATTCTACAATTATGATGAGATTTTGACCCTTAATCAAGTAGAATTAAAATCTTCCGGGTGAGGTGATATCTCTGTTCAAGCTTGAAGCTTTTTTGCTTATCTATTTCCTTAGCTCAATCATTCCACTTTAACTTTATCTTAACCATATTTGCCAGTTCTTTCAAAGCCATCTTTCATAAGCTACTTCATATTTTGTTAAGTAAAAATTACATAAATAAATGAGTTCAAGGTTCCTTCCTCATGTAAACTGTGTGAGGCTCTATCAAGTGGGGGTCAAAGAATAAATGCAAGGAAAAAGCTCAATTCCTGCTTGTGACTAATTACACTTTCCCATGTGAAGGTTCCAAGAGCTTGAAACCAAGTGGCTGATAAGGGCTTGGCAAGAAGATCAGCTGTTTGATCCACTGAATGAATGTATTGAACCCTTATCGCCTAAGATTTGATGTGATCACTAATGAAATGATAATCTATTTCAATGTATTTGATCAGAGCGTGAAAAACTGAATTGTTTACGTGGGCCAAGGTCAAATTATTATCACAGTAAAGTGGTGTAGCTTTGAGGTACTTGGAACTCTGCCATGAGACTTCTAAGCCAAATAACATATGATGTAGCAGCTGCCAAAGCCCAATTTTCAGCCTTCGTGGATGATTTTGCCACAATTGTTTGCTTCTTGACACTCCATGAGATCAGGTTATCACCTAAGTGCAAAAATCATAGACGGATTTGCGATCTATGAGAACAGCGGCCCAATCGGCATCTGTATAAGTGCTCAGCTGCAGCGAACTGCTTACGACGAGAAGGCCAAGGGAGAGGGTACCTCAGATATAGTGAAGTAGTCATTAGAGGGCTTGATAGTGGGTGTTTGTGGGGTTATGCATATGTTGACAGATTTGATTTGTGGTGAAGGTAATATCTGATCTTGTGATGGTGAGATATTGGCGAAAACCAGCTAACCGATGATAGAGAGCTGAATTGGTAAATGGTTGATCGACATCTTGACATTTGGAAGGTTTGGTAGATATAGGAGCTAAGGCAGGCTTGCAATTGTCAAATCTAGAGGCCTTGAGAATGTCTTGAGCATAATGTGTTTGATTGAGGAAGTAACCTGGTGAAGTGTGTTGAATTTGAATGTCGAGGAACAGGGAAGCTAAGCTCAGTTCTTTGAGTGTAAAAGCTGCACGTAAATGAGAAATGATCTGGCGAATTGTGGGAGGGTGATTACCTGTGCTAAGCATGACATCTACATATATTAATAAGTAAATTTGTCTGTTGGGTTGAGTTTAAATGAGTAAGGATGGATCAAATTTGAATTTGTGAAAGTGTGAAACCATTGCCTTGGAGCCTGCTTGAGACCGTAGATAGCTTTGTGAAGCTTGCAGACGTGATGAGAAAATTGATCATCGATGTTAAAAAAAAAAGAGAATATATATATATATATATACACACACACACACACACATATTGAATGAATATTTACAAAGGGGTCGATCAAGCATGAGTTAGCAAAAAGATTCACTAAAATGTGAAAACAATCTCTCTAATTCTTAAGCATTGAAATTCCAATGCTTATAATAAGAGCTTTATTGAATGACTAAACATGACCCAACACGAAGAATGTTCCAGTCATTATACAATACAAGTCTTTGAAACATGTAAAATGCAGCTCTAAATACAAAATATTTGAAAGCCAACAATATATCAAATTACCAAGAAGTCATTAGCAATATATATTTCTTTGTGGATCTAGTACGAGACGAATTACTATGATTTTGTCTTATGATTTATGCTATCATCCTACTCCTAAATTCATTCAACATATAATTATGTGAATGAGTTCAATGAAGAGATGCTAAATTTGTTAAAAGTCAATACTCATCGCATGGGAATGACAAATATTGCTATGAGCAATTATGATAGAAATGAGTTGTCCAGAGTTTTGATGCAAATATGTTAATAACGTATTGTTGGATGCCCCATGCAAAAGCATTTGTATCATATGAAATTATACATTGAGTTTTCTAAGGCTTTTGAGAAAGTAGACAAAGAAATGGATGTTGAATGTTCTACAATAATATGGCTCTTTGAGGCATTGAGACAAACACTATGTGTGCGCAATATAATCAAGATGTAGCCACTAATTTAACTATAGTTTATAGTGACAACTGTAAATTAAAATTAAATTTGGATACCTACTCACCAGAAGTAATCAAATTACATAACTTTAAGCTTTAAATGATGATTTATGTATAACAATAAAGATTGAAAAAAACAATTTATATGTATATAATTGAAATAACAATAGTTTAAACAAACAATTCAGATACAAATAATTAGAATAATTGCATTTATATTCAAATAAGTTAGAGCCAGTTTTTTGAGTTTTTGAATTTGTTGGATGCTTGCATAAAAAAAAAGACAATTAATTACATAGTTTGGAATACATAAAGGGTAAATTGACAACCTATATTATAATTTATTCATGCATTTGTTTCACTATTTGATTTAAAAATATATGTATGTATAACTAAATCTTGACATCATACCCACGTTGTTGTCACAATTTGCCCACATTGCCTTCATGATTGCAGTTAAAGAAACTGCTTTGATTCATATAAAGTAACAATGAAATGAGCAGAGTTTTTTTTTAGGCTTACAAACTCACACTTTCAAATTTTGGGGCATAGAGAAATCTAAGTTCTTTCCTTTTGACACCGAGATCCCCAAGTTCGATCGCACACACAGACCTTCGGGCACCTTCAACCCATAGCTTTGGTTTACTTCAGCTTGTTCTGATTCACTCAAGAGAAATTCTGATCAGCCTTGTGTTGACCTCGTTTTTTGCCCGAATGCCCTCGAGGGGATTCGATTGCTTTGATTCAACCTCGTCAAGTCCAATCCGAACTCGAATCGACCTGAATTTAGTCAAATTCGATTCGATCATGTTCAATCACGCCCGAATAATTTGTTTTGACTGTGACGAGTTCAATTTGACCCAAATCATCTTTAATTTGATTTGATATAATCGATCGAACCTAGCCCAATTCTAAATCAGGTCAATTTGAGTCAAATTTGCATCCAAATCCAACTCAAATCAGCCCAAATTAATCCTAAATAAATTTCCAATCTACTTTTGGCTTAATTTGAATCGTTTCAGAAATTCGGTAATCGCATCGACGGCTCATATTTCCCCAAAATCCGAAGTCGACCGTTGCCACAGTATTTAGTCGCGTGAGACCCGATTCGCTCGCGGGCTCTCGATTTCGCAGAAGACCCGTCGCCCCCTCCCTCGGGAGCTCTCATTTTTTTTTCTGGCCCAAAGAAGCCCTAGACGGAGGCCGAGCCCCTCTCTCTCTCTCTCTCGCTCTCGGTCGGAAGTAGCCCCAAGCGAAGCTCCTGTTCGGAATTCCTGCTACCCTCCGTCTCTCAGTTCGGACAAGAGCCAGCCAAGCCAGAGGATGTCGGACCCCTTTCCGAATCTTTCTGACCGAACTCCAGAAGCTGAAGCCCTGCTCTCAACTCCTCGGATCAGCCTCCACATTCAAGCTAGGAGCTGCAAGCAAGCGTCAGCATACATGAAATTGGTCCAGATCTACTTGATTGCTTCCTGGATTCTTCTGACACCTTTCCCAATCTACTACCCTTGTGTACGTTTCTCCTTGCAAGCATCTGGAAGGTACATTTGGATGACTTGCCCGCTTGAAGCTTTTAAGTGGCCGCGCCACAATCTGGAATTGCTTGCTTGGAGCTTTTAAGTGGCAGCGCCACAATCGGGTATGATCTCTACAACTTGTAAAGCAATTTTCTTTTAATTAGATATCGAAATTGCTACACATCACACACGACTTGTTAATAGGTATTCTAGCATGTTTAGGTAGCTGGCCTTAGAATAGTTCACTAGCGAAGCTTGCCCCCTTTCTGTGAACCCTAAAGACCATTAGGGTCATTTAGGCCTGTAGAGTAGGCCACCTACTCGTGCCATTAGGCATCATTGTTTTTCCCATACGATGTGGGCAAGACTATGATGATTTTCTGTGCGGGTATCTTGCCTGGAGGATACCCTTAGGATGTGTTTATTTATTTTTTCTGTACTCTGGATGTCATGCATACGTTCTTTTACACTTTTCTCCACAATGCACTTACATGCATTGCATTAGTGGACCTAAGGACATTTGTTACTTATGCATTTGTTTCATGCATCATACAACGCTAGATATGTTCGTTTGCATATTATAGAGTCCCTGATTTAACTCTTTTGAACCGCAAATCCTTGATTCCTTAGGATAGAGCCTTCCCATCTTGCATACATATAGGACGATTGGTTGTGCTTAGGATTTTAGCTGGCTTCCCTTTTCAGGCAGGGATATAAGTCCAGGGCTGCATTAGTTAGGTCGTAGATGCTAGTGTTGTGTGTGCGACACTACATCTTTTATAGATTTAGGGTCTAAAGGCTAGTGGTACGAGTGTGCCACTATATGCCTTATCGGTGGGTAAGTCTTCCTTTCTTTCAGAGGCTATAAATCCTACCCATCCGCGTCACACAGATGACGCCACCTCCCTCTTTCTCTCATGCTTGTTCGAATGCGTGATCTCTTTCTTTTCTCCAGTTTTCTCTTCTTCAGACCGGCCGGATGTTGACTGAACCCCGTGTGATTGATCGAGCCAAATTGGGACTTTCTTCCCTTTGATTAGGAAAGCCTAGAAACCCCTTTATACTAAACCCATTTGGAGAAGATAATCTAACCTCCTTAATCGAGAGTTTTCCTAAGTCAAGGCTTAGGATGTAATTAACTACGGGGGCTTGCGCCCGTAGGAAACCGATCCCCACAATCAAATAAACCCTATTCGATGCTGATGTATCGAATAGGGGAAATCTCGTGAACTTTTGGGTTATAGATATTATTATCCATCGAGGTTGGTAGGTGAAAGCCGCTATCCTCCATGGCTAATCGTATCTATAACTCCATCTGCTCTTCCATTGGCCTGCTTGTGTCGGGTGTAAAGATCTACGACCATTTTGTCCTACGGGATAGTATGACCGTACTCTTTACATTCGAACCACATGAGCAAAATCCTTTCGGAGACCCACACCTTGCCCTCTTCAAAACCGATCATCCGTCTCCGGCAAAGCCCCGAACCGCACAGACCTTCAAAACGGCCTCCTTGCTGTTGGCCGAGCAACCCACGCAAGCGGAACTTTGTTCTTTGTCCAACTTCCTCACGTGAAATAACAGCAAGCCTCGTTGCATTGATTGTCGCAATCAAGTTTTCAACCAGAATAATTCTTTTAGGTGTGAACCTGATTTCCGCCTCTACACGATCTTTGGCATTTTTTATTTCTTCTGTGTGAAAGAACTAAACTCCGTTATCTCTCCGGCTTTAAAACTCCTGCACTTGTACCGCCTCTATCAATTTCCTTTAACTATTTCTTGAATAGTTATAAATCTTGAAGTATAATATTTAATTATCATTGTTAATAAGATCTATTAACAATAATAATTAAATTTGAATAAGAGTTTTATTTTCTCTATCAATTTCCTTAATCTGTTTTCAAACATTAAGGAATATTGAAGAATAATATTTAATTGTTATTGTTAGTTAGGTATATTAATAATAATAATTAAAATTGAATAAGAATTAATATATTCTTATTATTGTTAATAAAATATCAGTAATAATTATAAGTAATATTAATTAATACGCCACAATCGCCAATTGAAGAAAGTCCTAGGGTTGATACAGTCCCCCGAAGCCCTTGGCCGTCGAGCTAATCTGGCCGAGTGATCGAAGAAATTAATGGAATCGATTCACTCTCCCAAACTCCTCGCTGTCAATTTATTCCGACAGCCGAGTATGGTGTCGATGCCCCTTACTCGGTTGAGTCGAGCAACTCCTTACCTCCTGACGTCGGGAAGGGGACGCCAGAAGGATGCCGAATTTTTCGGGGAAATAATTTTTTTTTAATTTTATTATTTCTTTAAATTTAAATTAAAAATAATAGGCACAACAATAGAAGATTGAAGGAAGTCTCGGGGTTTGATTCGGTCCCCTGAAGCCCTCAATCGTCGAGTTTATCCGACCGAGGGATTGAAGACTTGAAGACCTTTATGGGATCGATTCGCTCTCCTCCCAATCTCCTCGCCGTCGATTTATTCCGGCTAAGTCAAGCTACTCCTTACCTACCGGCGCTGGGGAGGGGATGCCGGGAGGCTGCCGAAATTTTTTTTCGAAAACTTTGGACTTGGCAAATTGGAGAATATTCAATTACGCGCTTCAATTCAATTAATTTAATTTTTTTTAAGTATAATTTAATTTGAATCCCTGAAATTTTAAATTCAATATTTTGGGAAGATTATGGTCGATTGAACACTTGAATTTCTGATTGCTCTGGAAAAATCTTTTCATTACAGGATGCAAACCCCGCTCTCACAAACTTGGGGTTCACTTTAATTTTTTCTGAGGTTGATTGAGTTTAATATTTAACCAGATTTCCCCTAAGAGTAGTGTCAGAGTTTATTTAGATCTGGGTTCTACTTCCTATGCGCAAGCCCTCATAATTAATTATCTCTCCTAACGTATTAGAAGAGCACTTTCGATTAAGGATGAAATATACTTAATTTTGTGTAAGAAGTGTGAAAAATGTGCAACAGAGATTTAAATTTAGTTACGGGAAGATGAAGGTACACCCGATCAATATCTTATAGTTATGTCATCCTGGGTATACCGTGGGTTCAATCTACCAACACTAATAACCATTGATTATAGTGTTCAGGGAATCTGATTAGCAGCCATGGGTTGCCTCATCTCAGAGATCCCGAGTAGAGATATGTGAATTTTATTGTAGTTTAATTTGGGTTGAGTTTTATGGCTTCCTTAGAAGTTGCTCGTTAATTTGCTCCAATTAGGAGTTGTCCGTGTGATTTGATTTGGGTAGAGACTTATGACTTCCTTAGAAGTTGCATGTTAATTTGTATAATTTAGGGCTTACGGCTCCAATTAGGAGTTACCCAAAGAATTTTATTTGGGTAGGGCTTATGACTTCCTTAAAAGTTGCCTGAAGATTTTTTTTTGTTGAATAGGTTTTATGGCTTCCTTAGAAGTTGCCTAATGATGGGTCTTACGACCTAGCCCTGTAAGCTAAGTGGCCCATGTAGTGGAGCATACAATCTGGCCCTATAGACCAGGATGCCCGAGTGAGGGATTTAAGGTTATGTTATTATCTAAATATTTTTTCTCAAAGGTCAGACTTACGGCTTCTATAAAAAGTAGCCGGTTGGTGAATTTGGGGATTAGGGGTTAGGTCATTTTTACCTAAAGATTTCTCCTAAAGTCATACTTATTGCTTTCATTGAAAGTTGTCGGATGGTGGGTCTTACAACCTAATTCTTATAAATACGGCTGCCCATTATGGTTTAAATTTTGGGTTTAGGTTCGCTCACTTAGAAGTTCCCTAACACGCGGGTCTTACTGCTTCACTTAAAAGTAGTCCAAATATCGGGTCTAACAACTTAGCCCTATAGGCTAAGATGTCCAAAGGAATTTGAGTTTTAGTTATAGGGTCGTTCGTTTAGAAGTTCCCTAACATGTGGATCTTACTGCTTCGCTTAGAAGTAGCCTAGAGATTTTTTAATGGGGGGTTAGAGGTTAGGTCATTTTACCTAAGATTTTACCCTAAGGTTGGACTTACGGCTTTCATTTGAAAGTTGACGGGTGGTAGATCTCACAACCTAGTTCTTATAAACCAAACTACCTAATTGATTAGAGTTTTAGAACTAGGGTCATTCATTTAAAAGTTCCATTGTACACGGTCTTACTGCTTCATTTTAAAGTAGCCCAAATAACGGGTCTTACAACTTAGCCCTATAAACTAAGATGCCCAAAGGGATTTGAGTTTTGGTTATAGGGATGTCCGTTTAGAAGTTCCCTAACACACGGGTCTTACTGCTTCGCTTAGAAGTAACCCAAATAGCGGGTCTTACAACTTAGCCCTATAGGATAAGATGCCCATTGTGGTTTGAATGTTTATTTATTAGTTTTGACACTAACCTTTAGTTTTGACACCTACTTATGGTAGTTTGTTTTCGTACCCTAGCTTTCAGTAGTATACTTTGTTGTTTGTTTTTTGTGATAGTAGTTCTCTTTATGCTATAGTTGCTTGTATTTTGTTTTGTTATTTTTGTGCTCGCTTATGTCTACTTGTTTGCAGGTATTCGTAGTCAGCGGTTCTGGGAGCCCCATAGGTAGATACAATTTCAACTACAACTAAGGGACTTAGTGAGTTTTAACTTTGGTTTGAGAGAATTTTAGAGCTGCCGTGCGAGCAACTTAGAGAGTTTTTTTTTTTTTTTAAAGCTTTGAGGTCGTTTGTTGGAGAGAGCTGCTCAATATTTGAGAGCTACCGGAGAGTTGTTTGGAGAGCACTTGTATTTGAGAGCTGCTCAGTTGTTTGGAGGGTCGTAGCCTATACTTAAGTTGGATTAATTGAAAATATTATTTTTATGCTATTTTATTTTATGTTTATTTCGATTTAATTAATTGCAAAGATTAATTAAGTTGATCAATTAAAATGTTGAATTTTAATTGAAATTTAATTTGCTTAATTTGATTGATTTAAGTTTTAATTTATCTAAAGTTTTGATTTTAACTAAGCCCTTAAATTGATTCAAAGTTTTCAGGTTAAAGTTTGTGAACTTAAGTTTTAGATTAAATTCAAATTTTATTTTTGAAATTAGTTAGTTCCATTACTTATTTCAGTTAGATTTGATTTTTAAGTTTTAAAATCATTTTAAGTTTATGATTTTAAGTTTTTTTTTTTTTTTGAATGGCTAAAAGATTACAAAATTTTGAATTTAGTTAAGCTTTTCATATTAATCGTCTCAATTGTATTTTATTAGTATTTTAGTTGATTATTATTTACATTATCTTTTAATTAGTCCTTTAAATTTATGTTAAGGAAATGTTAAGTTAATCTAATTAATTGACTAGATAGTTAATTGGTTTATTTGATTACGAGAAAATTGGTTACTTATTTCATTAATTCATTTCAAGTTAAATTATATTAGTTGATGAATAACTTGAAGTTTTGAATGACTTATTTAGTTAAATATAAGTTTAATCAGTTAAGTTTTTTTTTAAAGTATAATTTAATTTAAATCCCTGAAATTTTAAATTCAATATTTTGGGAAAATTATGGTCGATTGAACACTCGAATTTTTTTTATTATACAAAATTTTTCAAATTGATTGAATTGAAGTGCTCAATTGAATATTGTCCAATTTGCCTAAGTCCAGAGTTTTCGAGAAAAATTTTGACAGCCTCCAAGCGTCCCCTCCCCGGTGCCGGGAGGTAAGGAGTGGCTCAACTCAGCCGGAATAAATCGATGGCGAGGAGATTGGGAGAGCGAATCGATCCCATAAAGGCCTTCAATCCCTCGGTCGGATAAGCTCGACGATCGAGGGCTTCGGGGACTGAATCAAACCGAGGACTTCCTTCAATCTTCTGTTGTTATGCATGTTAATTTTTTTATTTAAATTAAAAATAATAATAAAATAAAATAAAATTTTATTTTCCTAAAAAATCTGACAGCCTTTAGGCGTTCCCTCCCCGGCGTCAGGAGGTAAGGAGTGGCTCGACTCGGCCAGAATAAAACTACGGCCAGGAGGTAAGGAGTGGCTCGACTCGATCGGAATAAAACGACGACAAGGAGACTGAGAGTGAATTGATCCCAATAATGTCTTCGATCCATCGGCCAAATTAGCTCGACGGCTGAGGGCTTCGGGGGACTGTATCAACCCCGGGACTTCCTTCAATTGGCGATTACGACGTATCAATTAATATTACTTATAATTATTATTGATATTTTATTGATAGTAATAAGAATATAATAATTATTATTCAATTTTAATTATTATTGTTAATATATCTTGCTTATAATAATAATTAAATATTATTTTTTAATATTCCTTAATGTTTCAAAACATATTAAGAAATTTGATAGAGAAAAAGAAACTCTTATTCAAATTTAATTATTATTGTTAATAAATCTTATTAACAATGATAATTAAATATTATACTTCAAGATTTCTTACTGTTTCAAGAAACAGATAAAGAAAATTGATAGAAGCGGAATAAGTGCAGGAGTTTTAAAGCCGGAGAGAAAACAGAGTTTAGTTCTTTCACACAAAAGAAAGAAAAAAATGCCAAAGATCGTGTAGAGGCGGAAATCAGGTTCACACCTAAAAGAATTATTCTGGTTAAAAACTTGATTGCGACAATCAAAGCAATGAGGCTTATTGTTATTTCATGTGAGGAAGTCGGACAGAGAACGAAGTTCCGCTTGCGTGGGTTACTCGGCCAGCAGTGGGGAGCCCGTTTGGAAGATCTCCGCGGTTCAAGGCTTTGCCTGAGACGGATGAGTAGCTCGAAGAGGGCAAGGCTGATCAAAATTTCTCTTGAGTGAATCGGAACAGGCTGAAGAAAACCAAAGCTGCGGGTTGAAGGCGCTTGAAGGTCTGTGTGTGCGATCGGACTTAGCGATCAGTGCCAAATTAAGGAAAGAACAGAGATCTCTCTATGCTTCAAAATCTGCAAGCGTCAATTTGTAAGCCTAAAAAATCTCAGCTCATTTCATTGTTATTTTATACGAATCAAAGCAGTTTCTTTAACTGCAATCGTGAAGACAACGTGGGCAAATCATGACAATAACGTGTGTATGATGACAAGCTTCAGTTATCTATACATATATTTTTAAATCAAATAGCGAAACAAATGCATGAATAAATTATAATATTTGTTGTCAATTTGCTCTTTTTGCATTCACAAATATGTAATTAATTATCTTTTTTTTATGCAAGCATCCAGTAAATTCATCAACTCAAAATATTGGCTTTAACTTATTTGAATATAAATGCAATTATCACAGTTATCTGTATCTGAATTATTTGTATAAACTATTGTTATTGCAATTATACACATATAAATTGCTTCTTTCAATCTTTATTGTTATACATAAATCACCATTTAAAGCTTAAAGTTATGCAATTTGATTACTTCAGGTGAGTAGGTCTCCAAATTAAATCTTAATTTACAGTTGTCACTACAAACTATAGTTAAATTAGTGGCTACATCTTGATTATATTGCGCACATATAGTGTTTGTCTCAATGCCTCAAAAACTATATTATTATAGAACATTAAACACCCATTTCTTTGCATGCTTCCTCAAAAGCCTTAGAAAGCTCAATGGCTAATTCCATATGATACCATTACTTTTGCATGGGGCATCAAACAATACTTCATTAACATATTTGCATCTCAAAATTATGGACAACTCCTTTCTATCATAATTGCTCATAACAATATTTGTCATTCCCATGCGATGGGTATTGACTGTTAACAACTTTAGCATCTCTTCCTTGAACTCATTCACATAATTATATGTTGAACGAATTTAGGAGTTGGATAATAGCAGAAATCATAAGGCAGAATCATAGTAATTCGTCTCGTACTATATTCACACAGAAATATATATTGCTAATGATTTCTTGGTAATTTGCTATAATATTGGCTTTCAAATATTTTGTATTTAGAGCTGCATTTTATATATTTCAAAAACTTGTATTGTATAATAAATTAATAACTGAAACATTCTTCGTGTTGGGTCATGTTTAGTCATTTAATAAAGCTCTTATTATAAGCAATGAAATTTCAATGCTCAAGAATCCGAGAGAATGTTTTTATATTTTAGTGAATCTTTTTGCTAACTCATGCGTGATCGACCCCTTTGTAAATATTCATTCAATATATGTGTATATATATTCTTTTTTTTTTATTTGTGAAGTCAGGAGGTTGGTGCATGTAAACATCTTGATGGAGCTCGTCGTGGAGGAAGGCGTTGGAGACATCAACTGAAGGACAATCTAGTTACGGTTGAGGGCTATGGTGAGTAAGATGCGAATCGTGGAAAACATCGCCACTGGGCTGAATGTCTTTTGGTAATCGATGTCGTGTTCTTGATTGAAGCCTTGAGTCACTAGTCTTGCTTTATAGCAATCTAGTTTGGAGTCAGGATGGAGTTTGGTTTTGTAAGTCCAATGACAACCAAGGATGAGCTGATTTGAGGGAGCTGGGAGCCTGGGACCAAGGACCAGATTCCTTGTTTTTGCAATGCGTGAAATTCTTTAAACATAGTTACACGCCAATGCTTGGATTTTGATGCTTGGGTATAACAGGTAGGCGTGGGGGAGGATGGCGAAGTGACCGAGTGGTCAAAGATGATTTTGGGTTTGAGATTACCAATTTTGAATCGAGTCTGCATGTGGGATGAGTGGTGGAAAGTGATTGTGAGGAAAAATGGGGGAGATATGTGGAGTTTTTATGCGAGAAGTGGTGGGAGAATTCGATAGTGATGCAGTGGTGAGTGGTGTAGGAGGGGTGGAGACCGTCTAGATTTTGCAGAAATGGTAGAGCTTTGGATGAGTAGAAGAGGAGAGGTTGAGGTGAGAGGTAAAGAAGATATTGAGGAGGAAGAGATGGACGCATATGGAAAGGTTTTTTATGAAAGGTGACATGTCTGGAGATGAGGATTTTCTTGATTTGAGGATCATAACATCTATAGCCTTTGTGGGAGGGCAAGTAGCCGAGGAAGATGCATGCACAAGATGAAGGAGAGAATTTGTGGGGAGCTAAGTGTCTGATATGTGGGAAGCAGAGACACCCAAACGTGTGTAAATGAATGTAGGTAGGAGGTTGACTGTAAAGTAGTTGGAATGGTGTTTGGAAGTGGCGGGTTTTGATGGGTAGACGATTGATGAGATATTTGGAGGTGAGAACTACTTTGGCCTAGAAGTTGAGGGGTAGATGAGCAGCATGTAGGAGCGTGCGAATTGTGTCCAGGAGATGACAGTTCTTACGTTCAACAATGTCATTTTATTCTGGTGTATAGGTGTTGACCTCATTTTTGTATGAGGTCACTAAGGACCCATCCAGACTCCAGATCAATCTTAACCCCAGATCAAACCTGACCATAAATCAGTTCAATCTCCAGACCAATCTAAACTGTAGGATCCTCCTAGAATACAAACCCTAGGATCTACTCTAAACCCTAGGATTCCTCAAGAAAAATCTAGACCTTAGGATCTTCTTAGACCCTAGGATTCTCCTAGATCCAGACCTTAGGATCCATTCTAGATCCTAGGACCCTTCTAGACTCAAAACCCTAGGATCTACTCTAGACTCTAAGATTCTTCCAGACCAATCCAAATATTAGGATCTATTCTAGACCCTAAGACTCTCCTAGATCCAGACCCTATGATCTTCTTAGACCTTAGGAGCTGCCTAGACCTTAATTCAATTCAAGCCTCAATCAAAACCTATATTTCAGTCCAGTTCAAATATTCAAACTCCAGTTCAAACCTTGATCTTGCTTCTAATTTAATCCTACCCAATAATTTACGATCACCCCAAATGATCATAAATGATTTGGATAGCTTAATTTTAATCATCCAAATCCAAAACCCAATTCAAATCCAGAAATTCAAACTCAAACTCAAGGCCGAAGGTCCAAGTCCTAAAAGCCTCTTCCAATGAATTTTCAAACATTTTGAAACCCAATCAAATAACCTCTGATTCAGAGTCTGTCAATTGCATACTGATGGGACATGTCTTTGGAGGCATCCCTTCAAATTTGAGCCTTTTCTGAGATCTCTAACCCCAGAAATTGAATTGAAATCCATAGGTTGTAAAACCCTCAGATATTTACAGCCTATGCCACTGGACTTGCCATCCAGTGGATTTTGACCTTGGAGCTTTCTACAAAGCCTCCAATCACCTCCAGATACTTGATTAACACCTATTGAACATTAAACTGCATGTTGGTTGACCCATTTTGACCCCTAGTTGACCAGGGGTCAAAATGATCAAAATGCCCCTAAGGGATTCAAATGTTGATTTCAAACCAAACGACCTCCAAATTGAACGGAACCACTTCCAGCAAGTTTCAAATATCAAATCTAACCTGTTCGACGCAAAACCCAGACCCTGGGTCAACCTGGTTGACCAAGTCAACCTAGGTTGACCAAACAGGCCCTTAAGGGTCAAAACGGACATTTTGACCAAATTGACCTCTCTAGACCTTGGGACCACCTCCAATGGTCTCCAAATAACATTTCAAACTTGTCCAGCCCAGCCCTACCCCTTGGGTCAACCCGGTTGACCCAGTCAACCTAGGTTGACCTAATGAGCCCTTAAAGCTTTAAATGGGTCACCTTAACCCATTTGACCAAATCTAACTCTTCAAACTCTCAAAATTCTTTCATTTGACATTTCAAACATTTCTAAACCCACTTTGAGTTAGAACCTAACTAGTTTGATCAAATCAATTTTTCAATTTTTGGTCAGAATTCTCTAAACATGTGTTGATTCAAATCATATTTGGGATCTAGTCTTTAAGACCAATTACAACCTTTCTTAATAACTCCTAGCCATTATGTGGCTGCGACCTCATCAAGCATGAAGGTTGGTTGACTGGCCAACCCAGTCAACAAGCCTTCTAAAAGGCTTTAAGGGGTCTAAATGCTCAAACAAGCTCAAGCCATCCCAACCCCTTTGAACCTAACTCACTCAACCAACACTCAAGACATCCATCTATGCCACCTCAGCTGTCCACTTGGCTGTTGACTGGTCAAACCAGTCAACAAATGGTCAAAGGAGCTTCCAAATGGTTAAAATCCTTAATCAAATTTGTTAAACTTAAACCCAAATCAATCCAGCAGATTATTTAATGTCTAGAACCTTCCTAAAGCTCATCTTGACCCTTGGATCTGGATCTAACAGCCCCCATTACTCCATGTGTCCAAATAGAGGACAAAACACCCTTTCCATGTAGGATGTCCTTGATCCGTCCTTGGCTGCTGCTCCCACCAACTCCCTGGACAGATGGCAGCTATCTAGGAGCTCCCAAATTCAATCACAGCCGTCCATTGATCCTATGGACATTTGAATAGGGCAAATGAAGCATTTGAGCCCTCATTCTAACGATATCAATCTCTCACCACTTTCAGCCTCTCAAGCCAAGCTCTCTGTTCCATTGAGCTTTCCAGAAACTCCTATCCCTCTCCCCGATCAAATCCAACCGGTCAAAGTGGTGGTCGACGAGCCTCCGGCGAGATCTAACCCAAATTCGTTCAAGGAGATCTAGCATTCGATCCAGGAGCTCTCGAGCCGAGTCTTCTACAAATAGGAGCGTGGACAGTCTACAACTGCAACCGAATCAAAAAATCCAAAATCCATCGGTGAGATTTCTTTAAAACTCAAACCCTAGTCTAGGGCACTTAAGTTAAATAGAGTTTAATTCAATGAATATTAAGCTAAGAAATTAATTTCCCATAATTTCTATTCATTTAGATAATCTATATTTAAAATTTCAAAGTTTTTTATTCTCTGGATCGAGCGAACGAGCCAAAAAACGAGTTATGGGGTGTTTCCAGGGTCTCGTCCAGGTCTGCGAAACTCCAGCCGTTAATCACCTGATCAACGGATGAGGTTTCGTTCATCTGCATTCGGTCCGACACGCTTTAGCCGCTCGATGCCGAAATTCCTGTCCGACGGCATCTGGGCCCTCGATCCAGAAGCGCGGGATCGAAATCCCGCCGTCCGATCTCTCTCCGTGAGATCAGATAGCGGGATTTGATCTGGGCCGTTCGTTCCAGAACTCAGGCAATCTAATGGTGAACGTTGTCTGCCGACGTGTTTAAGTGATGCGGGACCCAACGGCGCCGCCATGCAATCATTTGCAAATGATTGCCCGCTGTCTCTGCACTTCGCTGGACGAATCTGAGCCCGCCACCCGTTAATTAGGGTTTTAATTAAAGATTAAAACAATTTAATTACCAGAACCTTAAAAAAAATATTAAAAATTAAATACTTTTCAGAAAATTAAGTATTATATATCAAATTCTTCATATTTTCAAGACCTTCAATTTAAAAATAAAATTATTTTAAAATGAGCTATATATTTTGAGTAATTTTAAATATTGATTGTTTGATTATTTTAATTATTATTTAATTGAAATAAATCTAAACTTTCAAAAAAAAAATTATTTTTTTTTAAATTATTTTAAATAATCAGAGGATCTCTCATTGATATCTTAAAATAATTTTGAAAATATTTTTTATTCTTATTTTAAAATATATATTTATGTATATATGAATTTATCTTTATACATTTACATATATAGGTCTATTTTAAAACCTATTTTAAAACTATATGAATTTAAATCTTTACCTTTGAGAGATTCATTGAGATTTTAAATCTAGATTAAGCATAATTGAATTGAATTAATGGGGATTTGAATAGTGAATAATCATGATTCGATTATTCACTAATCTCATTGTTATTTATTTGCATGCTTAGGTAGCACACACTTGCACTTAGTCTAAGGCTCTCCTAGACTTAGGAATTAATTGCTATTGTGTGTTTATTTCATGCTTAGTCAAGGGTTAGTCAAGACATTGATTCAAACCTATTAAACCTAGTGACACAATTAAGGACAAAAATTAAGGACTTTGATTAGAAAACTTAGAAAATTCATTGTGATTAGGATTTATACCCTCTTGAGTTGAAACTTTAAACATTTGAACTTAATGACATGTACAGCCATTAGAAAAAATTTTCACTGGTTTTAGAGACCATTATGCCCCCTAATTAATTTTCCTAAGTTTAAGCCTTAATTAAACATCTAAACCTTCCATAAAATACAATAAATCAATATTAAACCCAAAAAATATGCTTAAGACCTCTAACTAACCAGAACTTAAACCTCAATTTATGAAAATTAAAAGCCCCTTGATTTGACAGCAATTCATTAATTAGTTTAATTTTAATTGAAAACCAATATTTAATTAATATAATTAATTAATAATAATTAAAAATTCCAAAAAATTTCCAAACACTTGTTAATCTCTTCTTAGGTCATCCCTGACCTTTGGAGCTGATTCCAAGGAGTTGGGATCTCATTTGGAGGAAAATTGTAAAAAAGCCCTCTAATTAAGCAATTTTAGAAATTCATTAAACACCTCAAATTTCAAACCCTCATAACTAATTCCAGAAAAATCCAAATCGACCAAACTCACTTGCATTTAACTTATAATAATTTCTAATATTTATTAAAAATATTAAAATTCCAGAAATCTGTTAAAATTCAAAAGTCAACAAACCGGTCAACCTTAAGTCTAAATCAGTTCAAAACTTCAAACATTCGTATTAAAATGTAGAAAAATCTGATTTTAACGTACTTACTGTCTAACTGATAGTATTAAGGTCTAGTATTTTAATAAAATACAAACATTTCAGAATTTAAGTTTAAAAAAGTCAATTTCTAGCCGCTTGATTAAATAATTAAAATATTCCAAAAATTCTAAAAAACTCAAAATTACTCTAAAACTCCAGAAGTGTTTAATCAACCCTTAAAATCAGTAATCAACCAATTTTGATTAAAATATATTAACTTTCAAACTTTAATCAAATCAAATCACTTAATTATACCGGGTACCACTGGGCAACCCAGGCCTACAAGGCTGTTTACTCAGCCCCAAGGAAGGTGAAATAAACTTCACGGCCTCGGTGTGAAACAAAGGTGGTTTTCCAACAAATAATTAAGAATCAATTTTTAAAAATTATTTAAAGCCATTAAAACTTAAACTTTAATTAAATCCCTTAAGCCTTTCAACTAATCGAACTTTAAATAACTCTAACCAAAATCCTATTTAGGACATATCTAAACCACACAGCCTATATCACACACTGTAGATGGTTTGCTAGGAGCACCAACTCTAGTTTTAGGCTAGGCTGGTATTTACTTTTTGCAGCTGTGTGCCGGGTTTTCAAGTTTTCACTGCATGTTGTTTGCTAGCTTAGAATTGATGTGATGTTTATTTATTTACTGCACTCTGTGTTGTAATTGATTGAACATTTAAATTTCATATATCAATTGCTTGAGATCAAATATTAACTGCTTGAGACTGTATATACAACTGTTGATTATTAGGATAATCCTGCAGGATCGAGTCTAGATTTTTCAATTTTGATTAAATGTAAATTTGATTTGATTTGTGTTGTAATTTCAAGTGATTTGAGATGGGATAACATTTGATTTGGAATCCAAAGAGGAAGGGACATCCCTTAGGGAAGAGTCCCTCTCCATTTGGAGATCCAAATTAGGATAACTTTAAAATATCCAAAGAAGAAAGATAGCACCCTGTTCAAGGGGGGGTTTCTTTTCATTTGGATATCCGGACCCGACGATCCAAGAAGTAGCAGAAGGACGAAGAAGTGGATAACGAGAAGACCCATTCTCGAAGTCACTTGAGTCTTAGGATTAGAAATCCGGGTTGTTGTCAGTGGTGCCCGGCCACTTTACTTTTCTGCAATTTTGAATGTAATAATAAGTGGCACTTGCCATATGGACTTTCAATTTGAGCATTTAATATGATTGATTTATTTAATTGATTGTGCTGTAGAACTACCTATTTTTCTAGTCTTTTTATCTGCATGCCGATTTTGATTTGACCTGGAATTTGATCGTAGGCTCTTAAGGACTTAATAAAATTTTTCTACTTAAATCAAATTAAAAACTTTAAGCTCACATAGAAACTCTAACAAATTTAAGAAGTAAGCCCAGGACCGCCGGAAGTTTTCATTTCATAGCATTCATTCAAATTCAAACTTTTAATTGAGTCGATTAGCATGCATCATATTAGCAACTAATTTAAAAAATATTTAAATCTTTAATTACATTAGCTTAAGCATCAAACCCAACATAAGTCAAAGGGGCCAATTAGGATCCGCTCTAGATGTCGGCCCCGTTCTCAAAAACATATCTTAAATAATGTCCCTACTCATTCTAACATTAAATGACTTGATACATGATTTTAAAGCACCTAGGTGGTTTAGCTGGCTCCCCAATCCAGGTCGGGATAAGTCCAGATATGCATTGCACTAGCTAGGTTCGGGTCACTTTTTAGTACCCATTTTAGACTTAGGTTATGAGGCTGGCTCGGGCCATAAGACCTCACCCTCCGGGAATTGAATCCCAAATCTCTAATAAAATCGATCACTTGAACTTAAATTCTCTTTCAATCAAATTTAAGCCTAACACTTAGGATAGACCGAGGTGTTTCTGAAGTAATTCAAAATCCCAAAACACCTCCTACCCTTCTTCCTTTGATTCCAGAAATAAGTCTTCAATTTTTAATCCAATCCCACTTGAAATTCCAACCCTTAACCTCCTTTGATATCGATCTTTGAAAATCCAAAATAATTCTACCGCTATTTTAATCGAGAGTTTTCGTAGGAAATTCTGATTTCTTACGATGTAATTAACTACGAGGGCTTGCGCTCGTAGGAGATTTAGAAACCCTGATCTAATTTTCAAAATTAAAATTTTCAAAAACCTCTAATTAATTATCTTTGGGAAATCTCAATTAAACGATCATTATCGTTATATTCAAAGGATTGATAATAAATGATATCCTCTTTCCTTGGAGAGATATATCATTTTATTATCCTGGTTTTGATTATAAAATTAATGATCATTTAAAGCTTTGTAATCTGAACCTATTAATGAACGACAGTCTTGTCTTTTTTGAGACGATATATGTTGTTCTTAATATTGCGTTCGATTTCAAAACAAAGATTTCAAAATTAATTTCTCCCAAAGAAAATTAAATATTTTTTTAAAACTATATATACTTAAATAAATATTTTTTAAATCAAAACAATAGGTACAGTTAAACTGATGGATTATGCCATGATGAGATAGCAATTGTTAAAAGGTAGAGCTGGTGAATTCTCCGCCCCTGTCGGAATGGAGAGTTTTTATTTTAATGTTGAATTGGTTTTGGATTAGGGTGAGAAACGGTAGAAATTTGGAGGTTGTTTCTTCTTTGCTATGTATAAGAATAGCCAACAAAAGCGAGAGTGATCATCGATAAAAGTTATATAATAGCGATAGCCATTAAAGGACGAAACAGGGGCCGGACCACAAACATTTGAATTTATTAAAGATAAAGGTGAACTAACATGAGTTGAACTTTGTGGAACAAAAACTTGTGACTCTTACCCACATTATATGATTAACATAAAATTGGAGAAAAGAAAATACATAAAGAGGGATGAATTTTTCTATAGTGTTTATAACTTGAGAGTGGGGATGACCTAGGTGAGCATGCCATAGTGAGCTAGAGGAAGGGTTGCTATGGAATGCTATGAGAGAGGGTGAGAGTCAAGGGGGACATGGGGTAGATGTCGTCACGGTTGCGGCCACAAAGCAAGATCTGATAGTCCGATAGATCCTTGGTGGTGAATCTCGATGAGTTAAAGGAAATGGAGCAATTGTTGTCAGATGAAAGCTTGTAGATAAAAAGAAGATTATGAGATAAGGAAGGAACATGAAGAAGATTATGAAGAAATAACTTACAAGAGGAATCGGGAAGGGGAAGAATGCCTCAACAGCTGTGATGGATGGTAGGGAGCTTCCGTTTGTAATGGAAACATTGTTTGAACCTTGATATGGAACAGGTTGTCGAAGGTTTCTGGCATCGACTATCAGGTGAGTAGACACTCCTGAATCAAGTACCCATTCTGTGGGATTGTTGAGTTGTTGGGAGAAGAGGGGCCGAGAAGAGAAACTGGGTTGCGGCAAGTATTGTATATTACAGCGATGCCAACAGGAGAGAGCGGTGTGACCATGTTTATTACAAATTTGGCACGTAGGATGCCCGACGATGGATACAGATTGTCCTTGACCAGTGCCAGGTGATGGTTTGGAGAAGTTTCCTCTACGGCAAAAGGATCTGTTGCGGCCTTGATTGGTCTGTTTGGGTGAGTACAATGCCAAGTTCACTTTGAGTGGATTTGATTCTTGAGGGCTTCATTTTATAGATTGATCTCCTCACTACAGAGCAGCGAGTAGAACACATCTAGACTGATGGGATGAAGAGATGTGCGGATGGATGATTTGAAGGAGCTATAAGTCGATGGTAAGCCATTAAGCATATATAAGATTATATCCTCTAAATCTATATGAGAGCCGGCTCCGGCTATGTTGTCAACAAGTGTTTTGATTTGGGTAAGGTATTGATTCATGGTGTTATCTCCCATTTGAATATGGTAAAATTCGTTTTTCAATTTAAATACACGAGACCTATTTGTCGGTTGAAGTATGTGTTCTAAGATACTTTAGACTTCATGAGTTGTGGTAAGAGTGAGAACATATGAAAAAATTGAGAGGTGATATGGTAGAGAAAAGAGCTGAAACCAAGTTTCAATCAATGAGATGCCCAGATGGTAATCTATAATTGCTGAGAAGAGTGAGGTGGTGGTCGGAGCTGGTTCGGGTGGGCAGCGAGTTCGACCAGTCAAATATCCATCTAATCCATTGGTCAAGAAGAGCTTGTCCACTTAAAGATGCCATATAGGGTAGTTGTCATTTGCAAGCTGAGTGTTCACTATAAGTTTGATATTGGAGATAAGTAATTTAAGTGGAGATGGTATAGAATATTCTGCCATGGAAGCATAAATAGAGGCAATGGATTGAGCATTGGACGAATCTTGATCGACCATTTGACAAAGAGAAAGCTATGAAACTTATAGCTTTGATACCATGTTGAAAGTCACGGCAAGGTAAAGAGAAACATAGAAGGAAAAAGCATAGAGGAAAACTGTAATTGAAAAATATTTCATTCACTCGATCATTACAACATATGAGCAGTGGTATATATATATATATATATATATATATATATATATATATATATATATATATATATATATATATATATATATATATATATATATATATATATATATATATATAGCATTAGAGAATACAGGTTTGTTATACACATATGCTAGGACTGCAAATAAACAGAGCGTTCGACGAACTACTCGTAGCTCGACTCGATGAGAGCTCGTTTATGTTCGTTCGATAAGGTAAATGAACAAGCTTGAACAAGTTTTTCAATACTCGACAACTAAATAAACAATCTTGAACAACCTAGCGTTTGGCTCGTTTATGTTCACGAACAACATCGTTTAGAGCTTGTGAATATGTTCGTTAAGATGCTCGATTAAAAAGCTCGATTATGCCTTATTTAATTAAAAATAAATATTAAATATGTTCAATAACATTATTTTATATATATATATTAATAACTTTTTGAAAATAATCTGTTTAATAAAGTTATGAAATACCTGAAATAACGTTATTTAAATAATATATTTAGATAATACATTTAATATTTATTTTTTATTTTTTTAACTCCCGCCTCTCTCTCTCCTCATTTTTTGCATTTTTATTCTCCCACCCTCCTGCCACTCTCTCTCCTCCGTGGCCACAAGAAAACCAAAAAAAACTGTGGGGTTTAGTCCTACACTGCCTAGAAAAGAGGGATTTTTTTATTTAAAAACAAATGAATATGCAGACGATTCGCTGAATAGCAGGCAACTGGCGGACTTGGGCTAGCTTTTTTAGACATGGACGACAACGAGCTGCTCTTCTCGATTATAATAAAATAAGTATATTTTGTGAATAGCGGTCGGGTCGGCTCGGCTCGGCTCGGCTCGTTTAAATGAGCCGCTTGATAAGAGGCTCGACAAGCTTGAAATTAAACGAGCTCAGACCCGAACACAACCGAGCTTGAACATGGCAGTTTTACACGAGCTTGAGCTCGAACAGTTGTCCAAGAAGCTCGACGAGCTTCGAGCCGAGCTTGAGCATGGTTTTGACAAACGAGCTTAAACTCAAACAGACCAAAGCTCGGCTCGGTTCGGTTTGTTTGCAACCCTAACATATGTTGTTGGTAGTGGCTGCATAAGGTAACCGTGCACATGGTGAGAGTCACATGGATACAAGTGACATGTGCCATTCAGTTTTATCATGTGAGGTGGATTTCTGCTAACGTCCCTTTGTAATAACATTAATCTAATGTTATTGTATCATGGTGGCACATAACTTAAAAGAATATAGTTACAAACAAATGTAAATGTATTCTTGTAATGAGGAATTCTTAAAGGTAGAAAGGTTAGATGAAAAAACATACTTGCAATTTAACCATCATGTTGTTCTTGTATTTGCAAATAAAAAACCTTCTTCAAATAATTATCTGCAACACTTTTTTTTTAGGCTCATATCCTTTTATCATAAATAATTCTTTATTGATATTGACATCATCAGCTTGAATAAAAGATGAAGCAAAATAGCATGAACTATAAATATTAAGCAGTGATATATGTTTAGGAAGAGTTCTTTTGGTCATTGCCTTAGCTTCGTAAATTTACCTTTGTATTTAATTCAACTATGATGAATTGGCTTTAGGACAAATTTTAACTTGATGATCAATAATACTTAACAAATATCATTTCACTCAAAACTATGAGCCTTTGTAAATGACATTATAATAATTGCATTTTAATGCAATATATCATCCACCTTTAGAAGATTTTTCAACTTAGTTAAATGACTCTACAAAGGCTTATTGTCTTCAACATTAGGCTTTGTTGAATCACCACCACTTCAAGATCAACATTCACTAAAACTCATTATCCATTTATAGACTATTTAAAAATCAACATAAAGTCTTAAAAGTAAAGTAGAACAAATGTTTAAACTTGGAACTTAATTGCGAAAAGATTATGAATATATCAAAACTTGCAATTGATCAAAATTAAAATAGTGATGAAACACTCATGATCGAGCGACGATCATGATCGTAACAAGATGCACATGATCGAGTGAACCAATGGTGATGTGCATGACTAGAAAGTGAAACTAATTGGGAAGTCCGAATCCAAATCATTGAGTATATGGGTACCAGGACAATTGACTTGGAAGACTCAAGGTCAACCAAGGTGTGTGTGCACTGGTCGAGCTCCAGCATGATGAAAGCGAGATCAACACTTATCTTCAATAAATGTCATTCGAATAATTTCTCTAATCTAGTATAATCATTCTTTGATTAATCAATTTTAATTTTGTCATGAATCCATGCATTCTTACTGATGTGACAGTCAACTTAGTTATCAATGTCTTTTTTATAGCCCAACATTAGAATTCATAGAACACCATCAACATAATTGTAATGTTATAAAATTTAACTTTAAGACAGCATAATTTTATTTTATCACATAACATTCCTAAAACATTTCTTCATTTTAACCACTTAGACTTAATTATGGAAGTTGTAACCTCCCTCCTATGTTTATTTTCACTTTAACTATGAGAATTCCTAAGATTCTTGGTCTCAATCTCTCTTCATGATCTCCCTCTCTCCTTTTATAATATTCCTAAGGTCGATGAAACTCACCCCCACGCATCTTTCTGTTTCTTGTTGTATTCCAAAGAAGGAATGGCTCTTAAGATGACCTAAGTCCTGAGATTGTGCGACTCTCTCTCTTTCTCTCCTATGTAAATACCTATGGATTGATATCATAAAAGAGTACAAACAAAACAAAAGCCAATTCTAAGAGAATAACGAAGAAGAAGACCAAGAAGAAATTCATCATGTATTTTCTCTTCAACGAAATTCTTGAGACTCTAGACCTACCTCTCTCCTCATTATCTCTCTTTTCTTACATATGATTCCCAAGATATTTAAGACCATCCCCATTCAAATTCTATACAATTCCTAAAATGATATGAGTTCCAAGATTCTATAATTCTCACCATACTATAAAACGCCTGGATCGAATTCAAAAAAGAACATAAACAAAATCAATGCCATTATAAAAGAAGAAGAAGACCAAGAAGTTCATCAACAAGGGACTATCATCAAATTGGCATCAAATCTTTTTTTCTGTCTCCCTCCTAAGTAAAACTAGGTGTCTTGATCAATGCCCCACACATCCCACAGTGAATGTCATTCAAACACCCATATCGATTGGTGGAAGAAAAG
Organism: Dendrobium huoshanense; assembly: GCA_016618105.1. Classification (NCBI taxonomy): domain Eukaryota; kingdom Viridiplantae; phylum Streptophyta; class Magnoliopsida; order Asparagales; family Orchidaceae; genus Dendrobium; species Dendrobium huoshanense. The sequence goes on from CM028355.1 coordinate 46,162,091, forward strand.
GTTTAGTGATAGTCAACCCTTCAAACAATAAAAGGCTATAGACTTTTGTATACTAAATAATACTATACTATTTATAATATTTCTTTTAGAGATCCTTTAAAGTTAAACCTAGGGTGAAATTGAGTCAAGCTAGTTTAAACTCGGCTCATGAACTAAGCTCAATGAGATAATGAACCAAATTTGAACCAATCCCAATAACTCGGCTATTTAAAAAAGAATTAATATAAAATAAACTTAAAAATACATGGATTTAAGTACAAATTTATCAAAAATCTAAATGAAAGTAACAATCTAAACGCACTCATTCTTATTTCTCGTTTGATTAATCATTCTATCATTATGTTATTGCAACTGTTCAAAGCGAAAGCATCTCCTACTTCTCATAAAAAAAGAACTAGTTCAAATTCATAGAATTGAGCTCAAGGTCATGCTCAAACTTGCTTAATCAGCAAAGCTCAAGCTCAAATAAGGGATGGCTTGAACTCGACTAAGCATTTACACTCTTGCAGTAGGCCAAGTAATCAACTTAAGTATCAATCATCTTCTTTGTTCAAACCTTTGTGATTAAATCCTTACTCAGCCAGCAAACTCAATGTCACATGCAGCCTTAACTCAGTCTTAAGCACAATAATTTTACCAAAGACAGCATTATTACCTCATTCATTGAGTCAACAATTGCCAGAAAAAAACAAATTACAACAAAAACTAAGGCAAGTAACTTTCAGGATGTCATAGAGATGACTCCTTGAGTCTATTATTTGGAAAAATACTACCATTCAATTGTTATGTCATCAAAGCTGAGCAATTTTGTTGAGCTCATGTATAGATAAAAGTTGCAAGTATGTGCACGTGGTTGCATTAGCCTCATTTAAAATGAACTGCTTTAAAAAAAGAAGCGTATAGATGGATGATTTCTATTAATTATATATGCTTTTGCCAAGAAAACCAAAAAAATAGACTCTTAATGAAAGGAGTACATCAAGCATTAAAAAAATCATCCTAAAAGGGATCAATATGGTACATGTGAAATGGTGGAGGAATTTATTGCAACCAATTCAAACGTACATAAAGAGGATTCCACAAGTCACCACATATTGATCTATAGACTTATTAATTCTATGAGTAAGGATGAAAAGTACTTTTCATGAAAAAAATCAGTATTAAGGGATTCAGAAATGAATTAGTTTTCCATCAAATCATAAAAGTCTCATTGTAGAAGCTATTTGACCCGTAAAGCGGTCATTCAATGACAAGATAATACAATCACAGATTGCTGGGATTTATCCAAAAGCAATTGTACCTAAATGCTTCATATGGAAAAGGCCTAACCTGAAAAAAATTATTTTTTGTTGCTAAACTAACCTTAAGTTTTAGGTAAACACATTAACATAATGGAAACATTCAAAAATCAATCAAGTTCATAAATTTTCAATTACAAACTGAAATCAAAAGCACCTTTTGCCAAACAGCAAATATACCAAAAGCATTTTGGGAATGAAAATATTGATAAGGAATTTTTTTTAGGACCTGGCATAGTACAGTGTGTTAGAATGGAAATAGTGAAGAATAATAACATATATATATATATATATTTCAGGCAACTTAACAACAAGAATTGAATATAAATTGCATTTTTTTCCATTTGAAGCGTGCCTAAACAAAAATTCAGAAAGTGCCATTCAAGTGTTCCTGATATATCCTCAAAATTTATAGCTAGTTCGAGCCATTAAAAAAAATAGCATTGATTTCTTCAAGTGAGAAAGCAATTTTTTGAAAAAAACTATGAATTTTATCTTAATTCCTCAAAAGTGAGGATTTCATTTTGTCTCTAAAAATGAATGAAAGCCAAAAACATGACTTTCTGAAGCTTGCTTTGCATTTTACAAGCAACCAAATGAGCCCTTAAAGCTCTAATAAAAAACTTAAACAGTTATAGTTTGGATTTTAACGGTAGCATCCACTAACCTGAACTTGAAGCTGTAATTGTTTCAGGTATTCAATCGCCTCATCAAGCATTGAAGCCTTGTCAGTCTGTTCAGGCACAATTTTAATTTTTGTGGCTTTAAGTAGTAGCACAAATCAAGCAAAAATAACCAAACAAAGTATTTCCAACAACTAATCTAAAAGCAAAAGGCAACCTTGTTAGAATTAGGAATCAGGTTCTGCAAGGCTCTCATCTTCTCATTTATTCTACTCCTCCTCCTCTGACAAGGAAGGATAATAGCTTGAGGGGGTAAAAAAATCAAAGAAAAACCAGAAAAAGGGAAACCAGCCAACAAAGCTACCACCTTTTCCGACAAGTTATGAACTTCAGCTGCTCTGCTCCTCTTCGAGCCAGAGCCGCTGCGAGTCGACGCCATTGGCTTCGCTACCTCCTCCGCCGCCTCCTATAATAGCACACATCAGCAAACCCCGACAACCAATCCACCAAATCCATCTCAAGAAGAAAAGCCCATTCACCATTACCTCGACTTCTAACTCAAGTTTCTCAGTGATCGGATACCCACTCCTTTCCCTGAATCCAGCAGAAGAAGAAGAGAATGGAAGAGGAACTTGCTCGCTGAAGAAGCGGGATATCTGCTCCTGCGCCGCAGACGAGCAGGAAGGCCCGCCGCCGTAGCTGCTATCCATGAATCTCTGAATCTGCTTCCCTTGCTCCCAAAGGAGACTCCTTTCTGACTCCAGCGAGAGATAACGAGGGAATGAGGGTTTATGTGCTTGAGGGTTTAAGCAAAGAGAGATTTTCAGTCTGCTGAGGTGTTTTGATTCTGGGTAAAGTGGAAAAAGAAAGTACGGGAATAAATCATGACTTGTTCATCTCTGTTTTGCGATTTGCCTGCTCGGCTTCTCTGCTTTCGTGTTTATGAGTTTGTGCGTTGCTCGTGGGTGAAGGGTTTAAATGCGGGCTTTGGGAGGGGAGCTGTGAAAGCGAGAGGGACGAAGCAGACATCTATAATTGTTATTTAATGCGGCGGGATGAGAGAGAGAGAGAGAGAGAGAGAGAGAGAGAGAGAGAGCTTTTTGGTTGGATTCGTGTGGAGGCCAAAACATTCGAATTGCGGCGCATCCAATAACTATCTACCACATGTCTATAATCATTTTCTATAAATATTTAACATAAATTTTATATATTAAAATTCTTTCTAAAAGCATAAATATATTCAAATTGAACCCTACTTTTTTATCAATTAAATTAAATAGTGCCTACAAATCAAATTATGAATTATTTACTGCTTTTTTTTGGATTGATTAATGATACATCATCAAAAAATTACCTTGATTGGGCACAAATCTCGATGCAAAATCAAGTTGGAAACTTCTAAAATTAAAATTGGGATTAAATAAACTTTGATTTTAGCAAACTTATAGTCAACCTGAACGTCTCGAGAATACGAACCCAACCACATCAAATTCGACCCAATCCGAGCCCAAATGGGTCCAAATCAAGGGTTAAAAGCACCGTTGGAATGTTCGAACCACAATTTGGATTACCAAACGATTTCTAAACTTAACGTACTTATAGTTGAATCGAATGGCTCGACAAGACAAATCCAACGAGCCTAAGATCACAGAATTTCAACATCACTATGACATTCAAATGTTGATCAAACGGTCCATGAACATGAGATTCAACATCAGTCGTTCATACAACCACTCCTCATTTGCCCTTGATCTCCCACCTATTCATGGATCATGCCACTCCAAAAATCTATAAATAGAGCTCACTTTTCTCTTTAAAAGGGACCACAAGCCCTAGAGATTCAAGAGAGAGATCGGAGATCGCTCTTGCCTCATTGCTCCTCCTCGAACATTGCGCTTGAGTTATGCCGGACCACCAACTGACATCATTGCTCCGCCGGACCACCACCTAAGGGCCTAAACTCTGTCGGACCACCACTTGAGGGCTTGAAACTTCGGCGGACCACCACCTGAGGGTCTGACCTCCACTAGACCACCATTTGAGGCCCTGAACTTCGTCGGACCACTACCTGAGGACTTGAACTCTGCCAGACCACTATCTTAGGGCCTGAGCTCCGCTGTACTACCAGTTAATGCCAAAGTTCCCCCAAGTCACTGTCGAACTACTAATTGACACCTGAACTTCCAAGTGACGCCATATTTAACACTAGACTTCAACCATACGGTTGACATTTGTAATCTGATCGCCCTCAAGGACGAGTCAGCCCACTGTACTCAACTCAAATTATAGAGGAATCTTTTCAACTAGGCTATGCCCCATGGTTTTTTTCTTTCTAGGATTTTTCACATAAAAAATATTGTGTTCTTTGTGTGTGAGCTGGATATCCATGCAACGCTAAGACGTAGAATTAAAACTCTATCGCACAATATATTCTAGCCCGCAACAATTATTAAAAATAGAAAAAAAAATGTATACTAACTTCACAACAAAGGATAAAAATCTTGCAAATATATTAAATCATTCTCCTTAATATATTTTATTTGGTTATAGTCTTATGGACACCTAGTTATAAATTAAATTTTTATTATTTTTGATACGTCCTCAAAAATTACCTTGATCAAGAACGAATCTTGAGGCATATTCAAGTTGGAAACTTTCAAAATTAAATTTGGGATCATCTGAATTTCAATTTTAGCAAACTTATAGTCAAATTGAGCATCTCAAAGAGGCGAACCAGACAACACCAAAATTGGTCCAACCCAAGCCCCAATGGGTCTTAATCGGGGCCCGGACCACATTTGGAAGGGTTAAAGCATTATTTGGATTTTGGATAATGAAATTATATCCAAATATGGCATGTTTATAGTCAAATCGAGCGTATTGGCGAGACGAATCCAACGAGCCCAAGATCTCTAAATTCTGACACTATTAAGGCACTTAAACAGTTGAAAAACTCTCTACGATCAAGAGAATCAATACGAGCCATCCGATGGAGCACTCTAAACCTACCCCGGATCTTCTCTAGATTTACGGGGTGTGCCACTCATGAAAATCTATAAATAAACCCTCCACTCTATACACGAGGGGGGGGGGGGGGGGGGGGGGGCTTGGGGGCTGGAGATTTGAGAGAGCTCTGAAGCTTCAAGAGCTCTAGCACCACCGCCCGGCCGCCTCCTGCCACCAGACCACCCGGCCGCCGCCTGTCGCAGTGTCGCCAGACCACCGCCCGGCAGCCACGTGTCGCTGGACCTTCGCCGAAGCACCGCTTGGCCACCGCCTGTCACGGTGTCGCCAGACCACCTTCCGGCAGCCACGTGCCGCCGGACCTTCGTCGGCCACAGACCGCCGCCGAACCTTCGCCCGGCTGCCGCCCGACTTCAGCCCGACCTTCTTTAGACCACCGCCCGGCCGCCGCCTGCCGCCGGACATTTGATCGGCCGCCACCCGCCACCGGACTTTAGCCTGACCTTCGTTAGACCACCGCACGGCCGTCACCTGCCGCTGGACCTTCGTCTGAACGTCGCCCGCCGTCGGACTTCAGCCCGACCTTCGTCGGACCACCACTCGATCGCAGCCTGCTGCCGGACCATCGTCCGGTCGCCTCCCGCCGCCGGACCTTCGCTCGGCCACTGCCCGCCGTCAAACTTCAGTTTGACCTTCGTCGAACCACCGCCTGGTCGCTGACCATCGCCAAACCACCGCCTGGCCGCCGATCGCCGTTGGACTTCAGCCCGGCCATCACCGGACCATCACTTGGCTACCGTTCCTCGCTAGACCTTTGTTGGCTCGTTCATTGTCAGCCAAACTTCTGCACAAAAGCTGTCGTATTTTCATCTGACCGTCATCGATCCTTTGACTGACTCTTCAAATTACTGTAATCTAATCACCTCTAAATCGAGGGATGGGTCAACCGTTGTAATTCACTCAAGTTTAGTGGAATCTTTTCACCTGGGCGAGGCCCCGTGGTTTTTCCCTCTTCGGGTTTTCCACGTAAAAAAGATCGGGTGTCTTGATCTCTCTCTTTCTGCTTGCGTGATGGATCTTCGTACAATGCTAAGACGCTAAACAAAACTTCTCTATTGTCGCGAATATTCCTGACCGTAACAGTTTGGCGCCGTCTGTGAAAACATGATTCCCGACTGGGGGGGGCAATTATTGCTCCAACCTCAGAAGGTCATTCATGTTAACTTATTGACATTAGTCATTGATGCATCAATTTCATAAGAATCAGATGCGGACTGGGGGCAACTTTGACTCCAACCATAGTCAAAAAGATCATCCTATGCTTTCAATATCAAGATGATATTTCAGAAAAATTCTAGCGATAGCAAGGATACTTCCATTCAATTACAAGCTTTATACATTCAATATCTGGACTTCTACTTTTTGGGCAATGTCTTAATCTTGACCTCACAAAAATAGTAACAATCTAAAGATAGATCATTTTTTATCTTTGATTTGAGATACACTTGGCGTTCACCCCCTCCCAATCAAGGCAAAATCGATCCCAGGGGGATTCGATTTGACCTCTTATACACAGGTTAACGTTGTCGAGCAAAGGCTCCGACATACAACCTTGGATAGGTCTTACATCCTTGGTGGATTCTCCTGACCTCTTCCACACAGGTTAACGTCATCGAGCAAAAGCTATGGCATACAACGGATAGGTCTTACATCCTTGGTGGATTCTCTCGACCTCTTCCACACGGGTTAACGTCATCAAGCAGGGCTCTGACATATAACCCCGGATAGGTCTTACATCTTTGGTAGATTCTCTCGACCTCTTCTATATGAGATAACGTCATCGAGCAAGGGTTCTGATATATAACCCTAGATAGGTCATATATCTTTGGCAGATTCTATTAACATATGATATACTACCCTCATCGACCTCCGTAGTTCGAGGAGCTCGCGCCGGTTAAATCACTTTATGGGTAAAAGGAATAACATCTAACACATCTAGCGACCTGTCGATTGGAGAGTGCGTAAGAGTATTGAGTCTTGACTGCCTCCACCACCTTGATCGTCGCCTCCGGTATTTAGACTCTTGCTAGATAGTTTTTCCCCCAATGGGAGTGAACCGAAGCCTGAGTAAGAGTATCGGGTCTTGACCGCCTCCACCACCTTGATCTTCGCCTCCGGTATTTAGACTCTTGCCGGACAGTTTTTCCCCAAATGGGAGTGAACTGGAGCCAGCGTAAGAGTACCGGGTCTTAACCGCCTCCACCGCCTTTATCGTCGCCTCCGGTATTTAGACTCTTGCCGGACAGTTTTTCCCTTAATGGGAGTGAACTGGAGCCTGCGTAAAAGTACCGGGTCTTGACCGCCTCCACCGCCTTGATCATTGCCTCCGGTATTAGACTATTGCCGGACAATTTTTCCCCCACTGGGAGTGAACTGGAGCCTACGTAAGAGTACCGGGTCTTGACCGCCTCCACCGCCTTGATCATTGCCTCCGGTATTTTGACTATTGCCAGACAGTTTTTCCCCCAATGGAAGTGAACTTGAGCCTGCATAAGAGTACCTGCTATGATCGCCGCTGCCGGTATTTAAACTCTTGCCGGACAGTTTTTCCCCCAATGGGAGTGAACTGGAGCCTACGTAAGAGTACCGGGCCTTGATCACAGCCGCCGGTATTTAAACTCTTGCCTGACAGTTTTTCCCCCGTTGGGAGTGAATTAGAGCCTGCGTAAGAGTATCGGGCCTTGATCGCCGCCTCCGGTATTTAAACTCTTGCCGGGCAGTTTTTTCCCCAATGGGAGTAAACTGGAGCCTGCGTAAGAGTACTGGGCATCGATCACCGCCGCCGGTAATTAAACTCTTGCCGGACAGTTTTTCCCTCGCTGAGAGTGAACTAGAGCCTGCGTAAGAGTACCATGTCTTGATTGCCGCCGCCCAAAAATTTTTATTTTAGCCAGTCTGGCTTCTCCTAACTTTGTAGGAGAAATTTTGGAACCGGCTAAAGAGAAGTGGTGCCTTCTCCCTAGCCTTGAGGGGAAAATTTATAATTTTTTTAAAGGAGGTTTGAGGGCCAAATTTCTGAATTTTAAATTAATTTTCGGAATTTTTTTTAATGGCCAAAATTAAATACTTTCCTATTGTTGAAAAATGAAATAGGAAATAAATTAAGAGCTATTTTATTAAAAATATGATAAATATGCAGTAAATTAATTGTTTCCATTCAAGAATAGATTCCGAATTAAAAAAAAAAAAATTTAAGAATTTTTTCGGATCTTATTTGAGCCAAAAATAGTATTATACTATTAAAGAATTTAATTAATTAAATTAATTCTGCTTCTTTGGGGCGGATACTGTAGCTCCATTCATTAAGTGGTTTTTAACACATATACTAATATTTAACTATTATATAAAAGGTAATAATCTCATGCGTCATAATGGCAAATGAATATATTATTTATTTATTTATTATTGCTAATACTATTTAGCTAATTAATTAATATTAATTAATTATCCAATTAATAATATATTTCTTTATGTTGGAATGCCAGGTTTGAACATTTTTTAGGCCCCAAAACATTTTTTCAATATTATGGGTTTAATTCTGACGCTTATGAAGCTCACAAAAATTTCTGTAATAAGTTTTGAGCTATTTGGAAAATTTTTGAGTAAACTTTTGCAACATTCTTGCTCCGATTAATGCTCTGATTTTGCAGAATGCTAGAATCACAGATATATTTTTGGACTATAAGATTCAACGTCAAAAAATAGGAGGGTACTGATACGTCCTCAAAAATTACCTTGATCAAGAACGAATCTTGAGGCATATTCAAGTTGGAAACTTTCAAAATTAAATTTGGGATCATCTGAATTTCAATTTTAGCAAACTTATAGTCAAATTGAGTATCTCAAAGAGGCGAACCAGACAACACCAAAATTGGTCCAATCCAAAGCCCTAATGGGTCTTAATCGGGGTCCCGTCCCACATTTGGAAGGGTTAAAGCATTATTTGGATAATGAAATTATATCCAAATGTGAAATGCTTATAGTCAAATCGAGCGTCTTGGCAAGACGAATCCAACGAGCACAAGATCTCTAAATTTCGACACTATTAAGGCACTTAAACAGTTAAAAAACTCTCTACGATCGGGGGAATCAATACGAGCCATCTGATGGAGCACTCTAAACCTACCCCGGATCTTCTCTAGATTTACGGGGTGTGCCACTCATGAAAATCTATAAATAGACCCCCACTCTATACACGAGGGGGGCCTTGGGGACTGGAGATTTGAGAGAGCTATGAAGCTTCAAGAGCTCTAGCACCACCGCCCGACCGCCTCCTGCCGCCAGACCACCCGGCCACCGCCTGTCGCGGTGTCGCCAGACCACCACCTGACAGCCACGTGTCGTCGGACCTTCGCGGGACCACCGCCCGGCCACCGCCTGTCGCGGTGTCGCCAGACCACCGTCAAGCAGCCACGTGCCGCCGGACCTTCGCCGGCCACCGCCCGCCGCCAGACCTTCGCCCGACCGCCGCCCGACTTCAGGCCGACCTTCGTTAGACCACCGCCCGGCCTCCGCCTGCCGCCGGACATTTGATCGACCGCCACCCGCCGTCGGACTTTAGCCCGACCTTCGTCGGACCACCGCACGGCCGCCACCTACCGCCAGTAGGACCTTCGTCTGGCCGTCGCCCGCCATCGGACTTCAGCCTGACCTTCGTCGGACCACCACGCGGCCGCAGCCTGCTGCCGGACCATCGTTACGCCCGGTCGCCTCCCGCCGCCGGACCTTCGCTCGATCGCTGCCCGCCGCCGGACTTCAGTCCGACCTTCGTCGAACCACCGCCCAGTCGCTAACCATTACCGAACCACCGCCTTGTCGCCGACTGCCGTTGGACTTCAGCCTGGCCATCACTGGACCACCGACTGACTACCGTTCTCCGCCAGACCTTCGTTGGCTCGTTCATTGTCAGCCAAACTTCTGCACAAAAGCTGTCGTATTTTCGTCTGACCGTCATCAATACTTTGACTGACTCTTCAAATTACTGTAATCTGACCACCTCTAAATCGAGGGACGGGTCAACCCTTGTAATTCACTCAAGTTTAGTGGAATCTTTTCACCTGGGCGAGGCCCCATGATTTTTCCCTCTTCAGGTTTTTCCACGTAAAAAAGATCGGGTGCTTGATCTCTCTCTTTCTGCTTGCGTGATGGATCTTCGTACAATGTTAAGACGCTAAACAAATTTCTCTATTGTCGCAAATATTCCTGGCCGCAACAATTTTATTAAGCTTCGACTCTAATTATTTTTTAAAAATTTAATAGTAATGTTTCGTTCTTAAATAATATGGATACATAAATTTTTATTTTCTTCTTTCTGATTTTCTAATTTCGGTGTTCTAATTAAGAAAATAGGTCATAAATTAATATTAAATAAATATATCACAAAATAAATGACATAATGTGAATTTTTTTTAGAACTGAATTCAAATTAAATAAATAAATACAACGACAATATTTAATATTGGAGATATATGTTTAAAATTTCTTATAATCTTTTAAGCATAACATTTAAATGAATCAAAATTATACAATTGACTCACTTACTAAATTGATATAATCAATGAATATGACATAGAATTTCTATCACTGATGATTAACAAAGTGTATACTCTCATCAATATTGTGTGACATTAGAGGAATTTAACCAGCTTAGCTATATTTTAAGATGAATGAGTATGATGTTGATAATGTCTCAATGGAATACATTAATGGAGTCAATGCCATCCTTAGGAGCCACCAAGGAATGGTCGATCGACTAATTGATTATACATTAATGGAGTCAACGCCATCCTTAGGAGCCACTAAGGAATGGTCCTCGATAATGGATCGACTAATTGATTATACCATCCTTAGGGCCACCACTTGAGGTGGCAGAGGTGAAGTAATTTTCTATGATAGAAAATCAATTAGTCGATCCACTATTAAAGAATGATAACTCACATGCTTCATTCATCTGTGAACTTAACAGACCAATCAACAAAAAATCATGAGTAACGCAATTTGATAAGTTTCTTTGTTACTTTAGAAAGCACTAAAGTAAGATGTAGTAGCATTTTCAGAAGATGTCACTCCTATCAAATATGTTGAAAGACGCTCCATAAATATATATTAACATCTATGCTCAATCATTAAGCATTAGTCATTTGTTGTATGAGGGATTTGTTTTATTAGTCATATATTCTTGATTAGTAAGCATAGATATTTCTTATTAGTTTTGGTCAATGTCAAAATGGTTTTAGTGAAGGCCCTCTAACAAAGATGGACATTGATGTTGATATCAAATCACTCTATTCAATTATATTTTTCTAATGTGGTTTTCATCTATCAATTATCACGAGTGATGGTATTTGGTTCATCAATAAAAAGATCCAATAGCTCTTTCCGAAGGTTGTGATGTAAATCACGAGTTCTTATAACAAGTTCTTATCATATTTAATCAGAATGAGCAGACATATTCTTAATCTTCTTAAATAGCATTGCATGAATGTATTTAATTAATGCATTATAACTGAAAAATATTTGAGTTATGTGATTCCTTTTATAGGCACCCATGATTAACAAGTGTTGAACTCAATAACCTAATGCTGAGATGAATCAAAGCAATCAACCAAACAAAATGAATATGATATTTTGCTCTAAAATATCAAGCTCATTCATCCCTAAGGCAATTTGAAGGACCGACTTGCTTTATATAAAGTAAAGTTTATAACGATTTACCCTGGGCATGAAATGTTTGTGAAGTTGAATAATAATATATTTTCTTAGCATTATTTTCCAAAACAATTAAATAAATTTATAAGTAGAATTTTTCTTTACTAGACTGATGATAATTGCTTGAAAAGATGATACGATGGTTAACTCCTAACCCCATGACTTGTCACTCCTACGTAATTTCAAAAAGACCTGCAAGTGGAAACTAACCCAACCAAATTATTATGAATAACGACTCATCACATCAACCCACTCGAATGCATTTTACTTAGTTAATAGAATGGCTTATTTGATATTCTAGTGTTTGCACAAGCAAGTATGCTCAATTGCTCTCTCTCTTACCTAACTCAATCTTTTACTCATTTTTTAACAACCCTCCTAACCTTCATAGCTATTCAAGTTAAGACTAATGATTCATGACTAGGTGTTATCTATTATTTGATTAGGGTCACCTTATAATTAGACATATGCATCGTTCTCTTCTTCTACTCTACTTTGAGTGATATCTAATGAATGTTTTAAAAAAAGGTAATTCAAAATAATGTTAGAGATTATCAAACCTTTCAATCGTTCACTTTCTTCATAATTATTATCAAAGTGAGACCCGCCAACGTTACATTGATGAACCTATGATGGACTAACAAAACATTGCTCAACCTCAATGATTGAGACCCTCCTTCAAGTTACTATGTTATTAAGTTATCTACTCATGATCAGTTGATGTTTAACATCACTCTATCTTGTTATGACCACCAACATACCATCATCATAGGCATGTGTATCCCAATATATCATCAACTCATATGTCACCAATTGCAACATTTTATGATTGGAATTTCAAATTATGTTCATCAACATGCCATCAAATCAACTGAAGTGTCATCTCTCATTCATCAACATAGTGTAACATTTATAAGATTATACTAAATTAAACTTTTAACTCCACTAAAATGAGTGCTTAGGGTTGGGACAAACATTAAATGGGGATAATAATAATCAATTATCTATTTATTATACACGCTTCTACCTATTTAAAATATTATGGTCACGTGTGTCATTATGGCATCTGCTTTTACTTATTTAATTACAATGGGTAAAAGATCTCATGCTAATTCATTATTATGCATTATATCATAAGAAGATAAGTACTATATAAATAATTGCAAGTTAAGACTTCGTTTGATATTGCTTTTTTATTGCTTCTTAAAACAATTTTTATACTAGGAAGCTGCTTTAAGAAGCAAAAAGAAAGTCTTCCCAAAGGAAGCCTAAATGTACACTATTATCGATGCTTTGGACGAGCCTTTCAGCTATCATGGGCTTATTGGGTCTTTTGCACTAGCAATACAGTTTCACCCTCCAATGGAACTCAAGTAGAAAGTGTAGGGGATATCAGCAAGTAAATCTGAGCTTCTTATGCCATTGGTTTCATGAGTACCAATGGCTTCTTCTTGGTTTGCTAGCCTCAGTTGGCGCACCATACATAATCATTTTGGCAATGGTGGCTACTTCGTAGCCATTTGTTGGGCTCAACCATTCCAAGTATGACAAAGGAAGCAAGCCAATTAGATGTGTCTACCTCAGAAATTAGAACTCTGTGGAACCCTATAATTCATCCATTCTTATATGAATCAAAGATTATAATTTAATGTTTAATGTGTCAAAGATGAGATTGTTGCTTAAAGTGAAAAATTAGGATCATAAATTAATAGAATCACATACCATTTTTTAAATAATAATATTTTATATAATAATAACTATTGATATTGCCACTAAATCCTTTGTTTTACTATGTTCAAGCATTTATTAAATATTGTTTTAAATTATAAAAATAAATTAGCAAATATTATTTACAATATTATCATAATTTGAATTTGTAATTTATTTAGCCACAATTTCCAAGATCAACTAAAACAATATAAATTTAGTTCTTACATCAATGCCACATGACATATAAATAAAAATGAAACAAAAAGTTATGATAAAAATGAAAAAATTAGAGTACTAATGAGTGAAAATTTTCATAGTCTATTTCATTTTGATTTCTATGTACCATTTTTAACTTTTTTCTTATTGCGGCCTGAGGAATTCGAGGTGATAGAGTGTAAGTATTTTACGTCTTAGCGATGCTCGAAAATTTAGCGCACAAACATGTAGTTGAAATGATAAAAAAACGCAGAGATTTTCACGTGAAAAATCCTAAAAAATATGAAAACCATGGGATATTGTACAATTGAAATGATTCCACTATTATTTAAGTGGATTGTAGTAGTCGAACCGTTCCTTAACTCATGGAACAATATGTTGAAGATATTGTTAAACTTCTAGAATGAATGACAAATGTTGGGAATCTGATAGCAACAAGCAGGAGAATGTTTAGCAGAGGTTTGGTGACGGCGATGTCCAAACAACTGGCAGAAGTCTAGTGACAGTCGATGGCCGAGAAAAGATCCAGCGATAGCCAACGAATGGGCAAAAGTCTGGCAAAAGTAGGTGGTCGGGAAGAAATTCGATGGCAATCGAAGAACGAACATAAGTCTGATGACGATCATCAGTGGGGAACAAATCCGTTGGCAGCTAACGGTTAAACATAAATTCAACGATGGTCGGGAAGAAATTTGACGGCGGCCAACGAACAAACGAAAATCTTTATGACGATCGGTGGTCGAGAAGAAATCCGACAGCGGTCGATGGCAAAAAGCTTTCAAATTTTCTTCTTTTTTCTCTCTCCCCTTATGTGCAGAACGAGGGACTATTTATATATTTTTTAGAATGACACGACATTTAATTTGCAAATATGGAGAGATCAAGGACATGTTGGAAGTGTTCCATCGGATGACTAATAACGATTCATTTGATTATAAAGCATTTATCAAGCCTTTATGTGACTTAATGATGTTATAATTGAGTGGCATAGGCTTGTTGGATTCATCTTGTCGAGCCGCTCGATTTTACTATAATCATGTCATATTCGTATTGAACCGATTTTAGAGTCATTGGGTTCCTCTTCGTGAGATATTCAATTTGACTATAAGCTTTTTGAAATTGGAGTTCATATGATTTTGATTTTAATTTTTGAAGTCTCAATCAAATATTTACATCGAGATTCGTGCCTGATCAAGACAATTTTTTGATGACATATCATTTCTATTATTTATATTTTATATTCAATAAGAATATTTTTATTAAATGAAATGCAAGTTTTTTTTAAATATAAATAATATGTTTTTTACATGATAATATTTTTAAGGGGGATTTACTTGCATACCACTTTATTTCTTGTATATTACATATTTAACATCCAATACTTAAATATTACACTACTACCACCCAAACACTATTTTGATAAAAAAAATGCCACTCCGTAAATAGAATCGCTCACTCCGTCTCTTTCATTCTGCAATAACTAACCACCCAACGACGGAACTGCTCGCGACGAAGGCCTCTAGCATATGTAAGGAAGCTCTCATACTCATCCCTTGAAACAATGTTAGTTATATTTCCCAATCCATCACCTCTTTAATTGAAAACGAACAAAACATAAGTTTTTTGATCTGGAAGCCACACTCTCTTCTACAGAAACATAAGTATTTCTTATGTTCGCTGACCCTAAGTTTAACTTGGGGAAAAAAAAGGAGCAGAGCTAATGCAGAAATGGAGCTAATGTAGAAACGCATATAGAAAAATAGCTAGGGAAGAAAAAGGAGCAGAGCTCACCCGGGAAATGCAGAAATGGAGTTCTCTTGGAAAGAGCCGCTACAAAGACATACGCGCAGGAAAAAAACTATTCTCGCACGGAAAGCTCACGAGGGAAGAATGAAAGAGACTGAGTGAGCGATGCTGTTGACGGAGTGATATTTTTGTTGTCAAAATAGCGTTTGGCTGGTAATAGTGTAATATTTAAGTATTGTGTGTTAAATATGTAATATACAAGAAATAAAGTGATATGCATGTAAATCCCCCAATTTTTAATTGTTTTAGGAATAATGACTTCAATGTTCTTTTTGGCTTCAAATTTGTTCACTTTGAATTAGGTTTGGTTGATTTCTTGATAGAAGATGTATTAAGTAGCTTATGTTTTATAAGGGGAAAAAAAAGATATGTACTTTATTTGATTTTAATTTTTTAAATCTTAATTATAATTAGTCCAAAACTAAAATCTTTTTTTTTTATTCCATTTTCCTCAGCCGAGTAGATTTGGATCGGGGTTCAGAGATTAGGTTCACCGCACCGCCTCCGCGTTATAGTCCGACCGCCGAGTTCATCGGCCGCGGGGCCGTGCATGGCGACTAACCGTCTCTTATCACAGAGCGCAGCCTTCCTGCACCCACGCGAAAACAACCTCTTTCTTCCATTATTTCGTCTACACACCCGCCAACGATCTCAACTCAGGCGACCCCCATCCACCTCTCGCGACGCGGTAGGACGCGGCGGAAACCTGAAGTTAGCTATCAAGAAAATTGCCCCGCCGACGAATCGCATTCCTTCGCCTGAACATCTCAAGCGGCGAACACGCTCCGGTGTTGAGTTCGACCGCGACCTATACGAGCGATACGCCTCTGCCGGCCACGTCCCCGTAATGTTCTGCGAAGTCCTCGAAGCCTTCCGCATACCTCGGCTGCGCTCCTTCGTCGATTGCACTCTCGGTGCTGCCGGTCACAGCTCCGCAGTTTGTCTATCGTTCTCGTCTTCCTTCTGTTTTCTCCATAATTTTCATTTACTCTTCTAATTTTTTGTGATTGCTTGTCATTAACCAGATTATTGAAGCCCATAGGGAGCTGGAGCTCTTTGTGGGCTTGGATATGGATACTCTCGCCGTTGACAAAGCTCGAACCAGGATTGAAGCACTCGTTAGTGATGGCTGCCGGGAGGAATTGAAAGTGTACACTCATGCGAGGAATTTTAAGTACATAAAGGCTGTGCTTGATGGTGTTGATGAGAATCCACTTAGTGAAGGAGTGGATGGCATCTTCATGGACTTGGGAATTTCATCCATGCAGGTTTTCTCTGTACCCTCGCTCGTTTCTGCTTGAAATATGGGAGTGGTTTGTTAACTTAATTTGAAATCCGATGTTATGCGTACTGTTATTCAAATTTCGTAGTAGCTATCAATTGAATCAGAGTTGTGGTAAGCTGGAAGGCTATATTGACGCTGGTGGAGTTCTTCAAGTTGGATAGTCTAGCTTGAGGCCGAGTGTCACGACCCAACCCAATCGGGACGGATCCCGCTCGCATCGGGTCGTGATCCAAACTCAAACTGATTGAACTGATTCCAGGATCTGATTTTGAAATTTGTTTCAGAACTTTCTTCCAAACATTTACACACAGAAACAGACACACAGAGCTACTATAAACATCAAAATGCAGCGGAACAGATCATCTATCTTTTTCTTCCTCAAAAGAATCATATACAAATACAACTCATAGATTTCAGACAGAAAGAAAAATAAAACAGAAAAGTCATGACTGTACAAAAGATCAAAAGTACAAAATACCTATAACTGATCAGACTCTGAACTCCTACTCCAAGACTTCCTTCCCTTTTCCAGAACCTGAAAATCACACAGAAAACAAGGATGAGCTACAACAGCTCAGCAAGACATCAAACATCCAATCAGAATCCTCAGAATCCACTTCAAACACATCAGACAAAATCCGTACAGAAATCAGATCAACAGAATCGTATATCGAATCAGAATAGAACAGAAATCACAGAAATCATAATCAGAACAGAATCATACAGATCAGATCAAATCAGAACAGAACAGAATCGTACGGAAATCATAAATTCATATCAAACCAGAACAAATATTTCAGAACAGATATTCCTTCCAGATATCAGAACTTCCCCTTATATCTCCCTTGTGCATACAGCACCAGAACTGCCCCTTATAGCTCCCTTGTGCATACAGCACAAGAACTTCCCCTTATAGCTCCCAATTGTGCTCATAGCACCAGAACAGAACAGATATACAGAATTTCAGAATTTCACAGAACTTCTCAGAACTTTCCCTTATAGCTCCCTTGTGCTTACAGCACCTTCCCCTTATGGCTCCCAATAGCATACGAATAATTAATTCAATTTAGAACAAATCCGGACAAATTCAGAAATTGTACGAAAATCCGGCGGCATAACGGTAATATACATAATTTACACAAAATTTCCTAGAAATAAAAAATTACCAAATTATCACAGAATGTTCACAACAATATTATAATACTTTCATTCTACTGTCCAGACAAATTCAGACATCATCAGAAATTACAGTCGAAAGAAAACAACGCCGAATCAAAACTATCTGGTCAAAATTCTCCGAAAAATAATCAAAATGTGCGCACTCGGCACCTCAGAAACATACCAAAAGTTACGCTGTAAAAACTGAACCAATCGGAAAATACGGACGAAATTTGCTAACAAAAACGAAATCCGGACAGAAAAATCCTTCAAACTTCACCGTTCTGAAAATTGAGAAAGGCGGAATGTGCTTTACCTTGTGTACACCAATTTCTTGAACTACTGCAACGGACGAAAACGGACGAGAGTCGTCCAAAAATCACTTTTCCTTCTTTTTCCTTCGTTTTTCTCTCTCCTGGGCTTTTCTCTCTCTTCAAAATATCTCATTTATATATATATATCCAGACTGATCGTCCCGGACGATTGCAACTTCGTCCCGGGACGAAGTGGCTCTGGACGAATTTCGTCCAGACGAATTTAATTAACGTCCATGACGACTTGCTCTCGGGAGAATTTTCGTCCATACGAAATTAATTATCGTCCCTGGACGACTGAGCTCTGTAAAATTTTCGTCCAGACGATCCAAATTTCGTCCAGACAAATCATGCAGCCAAAGATGTTTTCCTGCACAACCTGTACCGATCATCCCGGACTATCTGATTTCGTCCGGACGAACCTGGGAGCAAAATGGCCTTTACACCGAGTCCCTCACATCAACAATAATAAATAACGTCGAATCTGAGGGCTTTCGCCTTAGGAAGGACCATGTGTGCTCATTGCTCAAATTAACTGAGAGTTCGAACTTGACAAATGGTAGGAGGCAGAAGGATGCATGAGTTGCCTAAGTATGGAAACAAAAATAATGAAACTTAGATCATTGGATGGGGGCTCTCAAAGATGGAAGCTAAGCTCAGGGGCCCTCAAAAGGAAATAACTCAAATATTTGAGAATTTCATTGTAACGATTATTTTTGTATAGCTGAAAATTGCTTGATTATATTCATAGTTCATGGTTATGAGGAAGTCCATATTCTTGTCAAAATTTGTGCGATGGATGATATTCAATTTTCTCATGTGATGAATTGCTTAAACCTGTTAGGAAGTATAATCACATAGTGAAACAAACAAGAAAAATAAAAGCAACGAAGAAGAAAGAAACCAAGGATTTAACGTGGAAAAACTCGATACTGAGAAAAAACTACAGAGCCACACCGCACCACACCATTAAATCCACCATGAAAATTGAGAGAAATTGTATAGATCTCTCTTATCAAGATCACTCTTTTTTTTCCTCTCTTCACTTTAGATGCACTAATATACTAAAAACAAATAAGAGACACTTAAAATATCCAAAGAATGCAACCATTCAAGTGAAATAAGAAGAAAATGGAAGAAAAAATACTTAGCCCGACTCGCAGTTCCTTGACGCTAGGGTTTGGAGTGCTGCAGTGCTCTACTTGATGGGGACATCAGAGCTTGGAGGGTTTGTCGCCGTAGAGGCCGGAGATCTACGGCCTTGATTTAGTCTTTATATTTTTAGTTTTCATATGTTGTAGGAGATTTATGTTGTGTTATTTATTTTATTACAGTTTTGCCCTATCTTGAGGGAGCTTTTGTATTGTTTGACGAAGAGCCTTCTTGTCTTTTATTCCTATCATGTTTTGAAACTTATATTTATGGCTCATTGTTCTCTTGTAAGGATGATGAATATTTTGATATAAATTTTTTTATTTTTAAGCTTCTCTTCTCTTGGTGAGTTGAGTTTGTGTGTGAAGCCCTTTGGAGAAAAGCAAAGAAATACCCAACAACGTGTAAGCTCTTGGTTTGTATCATCTTCCCCCTCTCTCTTGTTTTGTTCTTCTCTAGCCGCCCAAATAGCCCCCCCCCTCCTTTTTCTGCAGCAAATTGCTGTTCTCAAGCAACTGCCACCCCCTTCTCTTTCTCTCTAACCATCTCCACCTTCTCCCCAACACCCTTGACCCTTGAACTTCCAAAATTCTGTATTTAATTCACGTTAATTGAGCATTTATCTCAATTAATTGTGACCTTTGGAGATCCACATCCACTTCAATTTTCTCCCTTTCCCATGTTGATTTTTTCCTTTCCCAAGACAACTACTCCCCTTCCCAAGCAAGCCACATCAGCGCTCTCCCTTTTCCAAGCTAACTACTTCCCTTTTCCAAGCCAACTACTTCCCTTCCCAAGCAAGCCACATCATCCCTCTCCCTTTCCTAATCTAACTTTTCCCTATCCCAATATAACTACTTCCCTTCCCAAGCAAGACACATCAACCCTCTCTCTTTCCCAAGCAACCAACCCCACCTCTTCACTTCCCAAGCTGACTTCTCCACTTCCATATCATCATATAGCTGAAACTTTCTTTTCCCCTCACTATTCTACCTTTCCAAGGAAACCTAGCTTCTTCTAAAGCAACAAGGACATCGATTCAACAAAGAGCAAGGGTTTCAAAAGGCAAGCTAAGTAGGAACTTGCCAACATTTCATCAAGGACTTCATTCCTTCCATTCATGAGCTAAGTATTAAACCCTCTCCTTGCTCATCATCTAACTAAATATTAATTTTCTCATTTTATCTATAGTAGCATCATCTCATATGTGTTGATTAATCCATCAAACCCTACTTAAATTTGAGCGATCAGAAACTCTAGTGACTAGTCCTTTAATTAAATGTTGGACTTGTGCCAACCCATGTTAGCTAGTCTACATTGATTCACCCATTTTTAATGTTTAGCCTTTACTTGTTAGTTTTTTGCTATTACGTGATCTAATAGTTCAAATTTTTTTATTGTTCTTAATGTTTTATGAAGTTTATTTTGCTGTCTTTGATGTTATCTTAGCATAAATCTATAATTGCATGACTTATTTCACTTAGTCCTGCATTACCACTCTCTATCTCTATCATGACTATGAAGTGTTGTAGTGCTCTAGCATACAGCTCCATAGTGCTGTATGATTGTATATACAAAAAAATATTGATCGACGGAATTGAGATCTGAGTCAACAGTACTCAATTGATCGGCATAGTTAGATTCCACACATTGAAATGATCCAATTAAGGACCTTGACCCAAAGGCCTTCTTCTCAAGCATAAAAGGAGTTCAATGGTTCTAGCCTCCCTCTTGTAGCAGTGCTGGCCGCGTTGCAGCCAATGTCCGGGTGGTTGTTATCAGAATGGGGATGATATTAAAGAATTTCATCACTGGAAATGTGAGAAAAATTATGAAGAGGTGCAATAACTCTACGAATAAGTTCGGCCATCTTGGTCTCCAACATTGTTGAAGAAAATTATGAGGCTATTTCTTGTAATGCAAGATCATTTCATGGAGAATGGCAACAAGGAGTGTAGTCTCTTTGATAGTTTGAAGAAGTTTTGTGCATTTTTGGATTGAGGTGGTTGGTGGAGATCCTAACAAGATCACCTCCATTGGTCTCACATGTCATGGTTGATGTATCAGGCATGCTAGATGTGACCATGCCATGGGATTTTGTTTGGCCCTTATCCCTATCTAGTGTAGGATGCGTAAGGAAGCAACAACTTGGTCTAAAATATATCATGCCCAATATGCCTAGATTGACTCAATCACTTTTAATTGATCCATTTTAGTGACTGTGATATGCTTGGAGTTTTATCGAGTTTCGTGCTATTCATTTTGATTTGTACTGAGTCTCGATAGGATTTTTCTCATGAAACAACTTGTGTAATTGTTTATATGGCTTTTTTTATCTAGAGTGATTTATAATTGTTTAAGAAGTCTATTGTGCTGAATCCAGAATTGTTTGTGAATTATATCAGAATTTTACTGAGAAGATTCACAAAAAGTGAGCAAAGAGTAAGAGAGAAATATGGAGTTTAGAGTGAGAAAATATGGGATTTCACCAAATCAGTTTAAGTGCAGAAAATTGCGTATCTCGAGCTCCACCTCTGACATCTTATTTATAGGTTTGGTTAAGGTTTAAACACTATAGGATTGACTACTCATAGAGTTGCATAATAAGGGAAATTACATGGCTAAGCTAAAGGTAACTAGCTATAAATACATGAATCTTGTAGCCTAATTACTTATAATCGTTTGCTAACTTTAGATGAATATTTTGCTTAGCCGTTAGCTTGATAAAGCGAAGTTGTTGACTTATATGAAGGAAGTTGTTTAATAGCTTTTGGACCTAACGAGTATCCTAATATGCCTGGCAACTTCTTCACGAGCCGGAGAGTTCTTTTTAAGCTTAGCAAGTTTACCATGAGTTTGGCGAGTTCTTCATAAATTTGAACTGGGACATATCATCTCTATCTATTTCTCACCCACGCAGATTTAGACATTTCACAAACATTCACTCTAGCCATATTAAGTGGTTATGCAGGCAATTTGCAATCTAAAGTAGCCAATAATCCAAACAAGAGACATCCATTATTAAGATAACATGACTTCAATATCATATTGAACATAAAAAAAGTGTGATTGATTCATGACTTAAAAAGAAATTTAAGTTTTTTTTTTCTGATTGAATTGCAATTTTCTCATGTTCATATTGTGCTACTTTTTTGTCAGGTTGATAATTTAGAAAGAGGATTCAGTGTCCTTGGTGATGGGCCTCTAGATATGAGGATGGATCCTCAGGTGAGAGTCCCAGTAATTTAACTGGTACTTGTGCTAAATACAGCTTAATTGGCCTCAAGTATTGTTTTTGCATACTCCTAAAATATGCAAAGTTTGACATGGGCACTAACTTTAAGAATGTTTCTTGTGCAAATAGGCAATATTTATGGTTGTGTTCTCCAGTTCAGTTTTTTATGGTTTAGTATTCTTGTTTGAGATTGGCAATATCTTAGTTTCATATACAAATTAATTGAGCATACCATTTTTTAAGCGGTTTTATTTCAAGTTTGATGTGTTACTACTCACTTACGTTGCAATAGAGAAGCAAATTGAAGTTTGCTTAACTACGTTGAACTTGAGTAACCTGTGGAAACCACAAAATAAGCTGTGATGCATGAGGCTCAATCACATGGAATCAGTAATTTATGGAAATTGTTGGAAGTTTGAAAAAGCAAATTTTGTAACTATTTACTTAAAGAACTCTCTGGCCCCAAAAAGGCAAAATTAAGTGACACAGGCATAAAAAAAAACACATGTCACATTATTAGGATGGGGGAAAGTGGGGGTTTTGGAGTATGAGTGTGTGGATAGAAGCGCTTATGTAGGCTTTTATTAAATCATTGCTAAGAGGATACCTAAAGATGGGTATGGGGAGAAATATATAGAATGTAAAATGTAGAAGTAAAAAGAACTCTTCTTAGCATAGGGTCACGTCCAGCAATAATTGGTATTAAAGGAAGATTAAAGTAATATCTTAAAAGTTGCTGGGGAAGATGTAATTAAAGTAGTATTTTCTGGATTGTTGTAGAAGTGCCTTGCATTAATTGCAAGTCATCCCAAACACTTGGGTTATTGCTTGATAGTAATGGCTTACTTGTCGGGGAAGTAGATGAAGGAAAGAAATTCTGCAGATTTTTTTTACCATAAATTTTCAGATGGGTGAGAAGGAAACTTATTTTGCAGTCTTTTTTGCATTAAGTTTATCTGATGCAGAAAAGGTCTAATAGAATTTTAAAGCGGGTAAACTTTACTAGGATCTTCTAAGTATAGTATATTCATAGGACGTGGACATTCGAGCATGTCGTGTGTGGAAGATGTAAGGCACTAAATGCCGAGAGCACGACTACACGACCAATTCCATATAAATACAACTTTTTATTGTAACTAAAAAACTATACGTGTATAATATGCATTAGGAGCTATTGATGGGGCCATCCGGTCATGGAAAGTTTATCGTCGCCGAGGTCGGAGATCAGCGGCCGTGATTGAGTCATTGTATATGTAGTTTGTTTTATTTGATCTTTTGGATTTGTGTTATTTTATTTCCTATTTTACCCTCATGTGAGGAGATGCTATGTTTGGTGACCAAGGGTATTTTGGTCTTGTTGTTTTTTCTACTTTTGGGGCTTATATATAGGAGCCATCATCCTTTGTAATTTGGTTAATGAATGTTGAAAACGTTTTTACCTTTAGAGCTTAGTTTTCTTCTTTCTAAGTAGCTTGCTAAAGATTAGTTTAGTGGTGTGAGTGTGAAGTACCCAACAACTGTTGGCTCTTGGTTTTATCCTTGTTCTTAAGTCTCTCCATCTCCTTCCCAACTCCCAACCGACGTTCCCAAACTCATGCAGCAAATTTCTGCTTGGAAACATGTTGTCCAAAGCCTTCTATCCCCACCAACAACCCTCTGTTTACCTTCCCTCCTAGTGCTAGTAACCAACCACCCAACATCCACTTTGGTGACCTTCCTCTTCAAAAAAAAAAAAAAAAAAAAGAAAAAAAAAGAAGAAATTTCCCCTCTCAACAGCCAACAAAATTTTGTTTTTACAACTTCCTCATTGGAAGTTGGAAAGTCACCTTATGCCTCTTCGTATTCTCCAAAACTTTTTCCCAAAAGTTAAAGTGTTGTCTTTTAACTTTCCCAAAGCCCCTCTTCATTTCTCTATTAAATACAAGCCTCTTTGTACTCTCCAAAACCTTTTTTCAAAAGTTAAAGTGCTGTCTTTTAACTTTCCCAATGCCCCTCTTCATTTCCCTATTAAATACAAGCCTCTTCGTATTCTCCAAAACCTTTTCCCAAAAGTTAAAGTGCTATCTTTTACCTTTCCCAAAGCCCCTCTTCATTTCCCTATTAAATAAAAGTCACATAACCTTCCAACTCCCCCAAACCTGTTGCCGACTTATCCTAACCGTCACTAAACCACGTTTTCCACTATATCCCCTTCCCAAAACAGCCAAAACAATTCCTCACTCATTTTCCATTCATTAGAAAACTCCACACTGCTCCATTAGACCCTTCACCATCCCTTTAGCCTCCACTAACACTCTAAACAAAATTCTCCCTTCCCAAAACAATTAAATCAGTAAACGTTGTCCTCCAAAGTCACCATAGAGGATTCCTTTCAAAGATTCAGCAAAAGTCGTTGTCTACCAAGGGAGTTATTGGCCTCTTTGTCAACACTTTGTTCAACGTCCAAGCAAGATAAGTGTCGTACATCTTCTCTTATTTACTGTTTAGCCTAGATATCTTATCCTCCCCTCCGAAGTAGCATCAAACAAGTGTAGCAACTAATCTGCTTAGTCTACTTTCTTAATCAAGAGCTTTGGACTTCATTTGCACTAATCCTAAATTAAAAGTGGGACTCTAGCTACCCATGTTCTCAGAGTTTTAATTACTTTACTCCCTTTAAATTATGAATGTCGCTACTAATCAAGTTTCTTGTTTCTGCGTAGTTGCATTGCCTAAATTTCTTGTCTTGATAAATTTCCTTGGAGTTTAAATTTACTGTTTTTATTTATTCTCTAGCATAAATCTCTACATGCATGATCAATTTACATTGTCCTGCAGAAGCTATATGATAAACTGCATGTTGGAATCTAATTTCTAATCAATAGTAACTAGCGAGACCTAACAACATGAAATTTGCTTAATCAGTATTCGAGTCTAGAACTTTATATTAGTCATGTGTGTGTTTTCATTTGACGTAGAGGTCTGGTAATGAGGACATCAGACATCAGTAGGAGATTCCAGAATGTCTATCATCGGAAGCAGCGCAGAGCGACGACCTTGGTCAGAAGACTTTATTTTTATTTTGTATTTGTGTTTCTTTTTATTAGTTATGACGATCAAGCCACTCTTATTGGAATTAATTTGAATTTCAAATTGAAGATTCAAATCCCTCCCAACCCCATGCACGCCGTCAGCCCCTCCCTGGGATCTCCCTCCTCTCTCCTAATTAATCTCCCTCCTCTTTCCTATTTAATCTTCCTCCACTTGAATTTGATTTTCAAATTTCAAATTCTTAATTTCATTTTCCTATTTTACTAAAATTTGAAATTAATTTCAAATTTTGTATTACTTTCTCTCTCCAAACCCAAACCCTAACTCCACCAAAAGCAAGCCCCTCTTCCCTTAGCCGCCCCTTCTTCATTCCCATCTCTTGGAAACCTTTTTGCCTCATGAACTACGCTCCAATAAAGAGGAAGGCCTCCCTCCATCGACAACCCCTTGACTAGTGCATGGCCGATCCGGATCGGGATTGTGGATTCCTCTACGACAATCAAAGTTTAGTGGATATTCATCAATCCACCTTCTTCAACCTCAATCCATAAGTGGATAACTCCATAGAAGATTACATCAATCACACCTTGTTCAAGTTGGCGTCATCAATTGAAGAGCATTTACCATCTGGAAGTCGGCGGAACATTTGGTACCCACCCACGTCTTCTCCCTCTTTGGCGAACTTTCGTTGGGCTACTACCATAGGTGTCTTCTCAACGTTGGTGGCATCGGTTGGTTTGCTAAGATTCTTTTCCTCTAACCCTATTAGACGAGCTTTAGTGAGAGAAACTCAATGTGACTTTTCTATTTGTTAAGTGTGGGATCTCTTGTTTACAATATTTAAGTTTATCTTTATGATTGAGATCATTCTAAAGTGATTGTTATTCTATCTTGTAATTGATTGCCTTTACATTATTGATGGCTTTAAGTCTAAGCATCTAATCTTGTGAAACATTAGTTTATATTGCAAAGCTTAAATCAATATCTTTTATGATCGACCGTCTGATTTGATTGAGAGGGAATTAGGAAGTTTCCTAATTCAGAGGGAACTATTTAGGAAGCTTTTTAATCAAAAGGGAATTGTTTTGGAAAAAAATTAATTACATTTGGGAGAGAATTATTTAAGGCAAGAGATCCAATTTGAATTTAAAATCTGAGAGGGATTTATATAGGGAAAGGGAGTTGATTTGGGAGGTTATTATGGGAGCCTATTTAAGACTAACTAGAGGTGATTTCATATTTTCTTAATGGGCCATCTAGAAGTTTTGTTGCATTCAAGTAGCTGCATTTATCTAGTTCTAAATATTTTCTGTGGTAGCTGGTTAGAGGAGGATGAAAACAAATGGAATATTTCCGTCCTTGATTTCCTTCATATAGGGCGTCAATCCGCTCTCCTTTCAATATTTTCTTTAAAAAGTCTGCTCTTACAAGAAAAGGGCTGCTGGTTTTTTATTCGAAACTGATTTCAGGGTTTCATGGTGGTCCTCAAAACACATCCATCATTTCTTCGTCACTTCTTATGATATTAACTGTATATTTTTTTCTGCTTGTTGTTTATCCCAAGTGCAAGTTAAAAATAATTTCTAGAATATTCTTTAATCCTCCATGAAACTCTTTTGATTGGGGTCTTATATATTTTCCCCATTTTATTTTTATCTTCTTTTTTTGTTATTATCCGACAATTCTCAGTTATTAGTTCATGTTAAATAATTCTCATTGGATATAATCGGAGCAGTTCTTTTGAGTAGGCAGGATCATGAGAAAGACTCAGCTGTGCCTATCCATCCTAATGCTTCAATTCTTCTCACTGACTTAGTGCCAAAGTATATTTTCATGGAAACATTCCTCATGATAGACTTATATTTTTCTTTGACTATGTGTATAGTAAGAGAGTGATTGTTATGAATGATGTTATGAGAATTGATTTGATACACATTAAAGAAGGTGCGCGTCAAAAATGTGTTGAAGCTATTCTAAGTATATATGACGAAGCACCAATTAATATAGCATATAATGTGGAGTAATTGAAAAATTTTCAATCATAACAAAATTATATCAAGGATCAACATTGTGCCTATATCCTCTTATATTTATTATGCGATGTATACGAATGATTGCAAAGTGAGGTGCATTAGGGCATGTTCGCTAATTAAATAGTTCCAATCACATGCTACATAAATGAAAAATTAGAATAATGGATAAAATGTTAGGAAAACATTGATTTATAATTACTAAAACATAGATTGAATATATGATATAAAATTTTAGTGATGTGATATCAATAGTTATAAATCAATTATATTAAAAAATAAATTAATATCTTGGTGGGATATGTTTAAGTATCTCGAATATATAATGTAGAAACATATAGATGTAGATGTTAATATAGTTTCCGAGTTAAGACTGGGTGGTTAAAATTGTTAGTTTCTCAACAATATTATGTGATAAGTGGATGTCAAAGAGACTTAAGGTATATTATATAAAAGGTATTTTATATAAAACGACATTAGGATGACTATGTTGTATGTATATGAGCCTTGATTAGTAAAAGGCATGTTGATAATTAAGTTGAGAGTGATAGAAAGGAGAAAGTTAAGGTAGGTACATGACAAAACCACGAAGAATAAAAAAATGATTATGTTAGAATTATGATTGAAATGATATCTGTTGGATATAAGATAGTTGAAATTGACTTAGGCAATTTGGACATGTATAAAGAATTTAGAAAATTAACTTTTCGAATGCATAGATAAAATTAATGTTAAAGTATCAGGAAATAAAATGGGCATATCTAAGATAATATTGATAAAAGTTATTCAAAACAATCTTTTAAGAACAAGTTTAACATCTCATGCATCGCTCAACAAAACCTAATAAAAAACAAGGATTCTCAAAGCCAACTTCATATAATTGGGATAAGGTTAGTGATGTTGATATCTAAATGGTTGCCTCGACAATTATTCCCAGATTGTGCATGACTAATATGACGGGCGACAGACAAGACATCACACCAAACCATTTTGAAACTCCTTGATAGCGAAATGAGCCATGTCGATGCATCTTGGACATTGAAAATAATTAGGATAGGCATCTGTATTTCTTGGGTCACTACACGAGAGAAATTCTAAAAATTCATTTGCGCTCAAGATGACCACATGAAATTTACATTCACCAATGATGAAAATTTGTGAGGAGTCAATACACACGTTAATTTCATTTTTCCAATTTCCAATTTTATTAAACAAATAAATGAAAAAACTCTCTCTCTTTCTCTCTCTCTCTCTCTCTCTCTCTCTCTATATATATATATATATATATATATATATATATATATTTGAAATTGTAGTAATATTAATATAAATATTATTTAAAAAATATTTTGCACTACATTCCTACCCCATCTCACCCTAGGCATGAGGGCCATCAACCCTCATAGAAAAATCCCAAAAAAGGACCTAACCCCACTTCTATCTCCCTCATTCTCACACATTGCTCTTGTCTCTCTTGCTCTCGTGCTATCACGTTCTCTTTTCCTCTCTTTTTCCTTCCTTTCTTAGAGTACTAGGAATAGAAGGCTTGTGCCGCAAAAAATAAGTATTTGTGCATGTCTTTCTTGATGTAGTGGGTAAATTTTATTTGCAAAATTTCTATGTTGGTATTAAGACCTATCCGTGCCTTTCTTAGTGCGGTAGGAGTAGAAGTTTAGGCTATGGTATTTACACCACCCATATATGTCTTTCTTGATACAGTGGGCAGGCACAACATTCCCTCAATACCCTCTACGTGTGAGTGATGCTGAAATGGTGCCAAAGTGATGAATCTTGAAAAAGAACGAACTTAAATGACTTTCTCAACCCAATAATACAACTAAAAATTATAAAATGTAATTAAATGAACACTCAAAAAATGATGTAGGTTTTGTCAAAAGAATTTAAAAGATCTAGAACAAAAGAGAAAATAAGAATTTGAACTGAATTTATGGGGACTTGTAATGAACTTGAAAGCTCGCCTATGAGTTTGGGGATCTGTGATGAACTTGAATGCTTGTCTACGAGATAACTTTCTGGCTGCACTAAGAACTTTTATGAACACTCAAAACTCTCAAAAAACACACTCGATGAGTTGAGCTTGGAATGAAAATGAACTAAGGTGGCTTCCTACTTATAGAATCGTGAAATCTTGATTTGTTGAAGTTGACTTAAAGTTATCCCCTTTGACAAACATTTATCCTAACTCTACATGTTCATCTTGGACAATGCAACAAATGACTGCTAATAAGGATCCTTGATTAGGTTGGGTAAGCTACCTCCGTTGACTAAGTAGATTAGGGTCCACAACAACCCGCGATGATAGAATCGTGAAATCTTGATCGGATTCATTATCGTCCCCCACTATTCGTTTTAAGCTAAATGTGGTAAATTTTTTCTTTCTAAAAATTAAAAATGTTGCTAATATAAGCTATGTATTTACTTCCCCATCAACCAACTTTAATCGAAAGTTCTTTTTCGTCAACTGGAGAGATAGTTAACCATAGGGGCTTATGCTTATAAAATACTTGAAATCATATTATAAAATTTTCAGAAAATGAGGATGAAATCTCTATGTAGCGTTTTACATACCATCTAATATTCCTTCTGAAAATTTCACCTAGAAAAATCGCTCTTTTAGGAGAGCCGGGTATGAATTTTTGGAGCCCACACTATATTAATCTTATGATTAGAGCATCATTGTTGAAATCAACACCTATGCAAAAAATTTCATGTATGTTCATCCTTTTTTGGAAGTAAATGATGCTTATAAATCTCCTTAAGTAGGAATATAATGAAAGCTAGTACAGGGAACTCATATTTTATTATATCGAAAGAGTTATCAGCCAACTATTGCACATGCATAAATCATGCTAGACACTTTGTACTATCTTGTCTGGTCGTATCCTCAGCTTAAGTTGAAATAATGAAACCTATCACCACCATTAAAGTTCCCCTAAAATTGATAGTTTTGGCATTTTCTTTTGTTTAATGATGTTTATGATTGATGGACTAAAGAACGTGCTTTTAAAGAAACTGCACTCCATGTCGCAATTTGTGTTGTGAGTTTATTGTGATTAAGCTATTTTCATTTTGAAATTTACTGATGATTTTAGCTTGAGACACATTTGGATTTGAGAAATTTTTATTTTTTTCTGAAAGTCACTGGAGCACTGGGGTATTCTCATTTAAAAATCATCAAAACACATTTGTCAGGGAATTAGTCTTGCTTGCTTTGAATGCTTTACCCTTTGCTTTCTTGGTGGCCAACATGTCAAGTTTCTTTTACTTCCCTATATTCTTTTGGTGTAGTAGTTCTACTTTGACAGAACATTGTTTATGCTCAGCATTTCTTGAATCTATCTCATCCGAAACTCCTCCCAGCAGCCCCTCTCCAAGGTTATGAGCTCTTTCTTTCTTCCTGGAATACCAAGTGAAGCTGTAACGCCCAGTGCTTATCCAATATCATATCTCGTGTCATTTGGCTGATTTAAAAGGGCTGTAACAGGCAACTTTAAAGGCAGAGGACATCCTGAATTCTTGGCCGGAGGCTGAAGTGGGAAGGATATTGCGTGATTACGGAGAGGAAAGCAATTGGTGGTTCCTCCAGGAAAAGATAATTAATGCTCGAAAGAAGGGTGGATTGCATTCCACTAGAGAACTTGTAGATCTTGTTCGTAAAGCCTCTGGAAAGTCAGGAGGTATATAACCTGCTTTGGGTTCAGGATACTTTTATTTTATATTTTAAATATCTTGTTGCTGTTTTAGTGGGATATGGGTTGTTCTTGCACTCTATTCTACAATATATTACTCTTTTGGGGAAAAAAAATCTAATTTGTGTTAATATATTGTCAGCTTGATTTTCTTAAATGGGTTAGCTAAAATAACTTTTGTTTATCTTCTTATAGTACTGCTTCAATGATTTGAATATTTCATGTTTCCTGTAAATTGAAGGAAGACTAGGCTGGATTAAGACAGCTACACGGGTGTTCCAAGCACTACGGATAGTAGTGAATGATGAACTTCAAACTCTTGAAAACGCACTATATGCCTGCTTTGATTGCCTGTCCTCTGGAGGTCGGCTTGCTGTAATTTCATTCCACAGTTTAGAGGACAGAATAGTGAAGAAAGCTTTTCTTGACATAATTGAAAAAGAAGGAGAGGATGATGAGGAAGATTATACAGTCAAAAGGAATGATAAAATTGGCACTGGAACACAAATTTGGAGTAAACAGAAGATAGTGGGGAGAAATGGGACCATCCTAACAAAGAGACCAATAACACCTTCTGAAGATGAGGAGAGATTAAATCGCAGGTGTAGAAGTGCTAAACTTCGGGTTATTCAAAAGCATTAAAATCAAAGTAGCATTTTTTCAGAGAGCAGCATCTATCAACGTATGTTGAGGGTAAGTCTTGTTTGAGTTTTCTCTATTTATAAAAAGTTGTGGACTTAAAACCCCATGTTTGAAGTTAAGTGATGTTGGGAGCTTTCAGAACTTTGAATTTACTACATTAAAGTACTTTATGTGCTTAGGATATCTGCTATGGTTTGATTGTATTTTCCTTCAATTTTTTGGCCAAGTTTGGTTGCTTTCAAATTTGAATATACAAATAGAGTTAAACAGTCAGTCGCATGATGATTTACTATGGAAATGATTGAACATCTTCTAGTAGTCTTATTTCGCTACAGTTTAATTTTATTTTATTTTAAGTTTACAACATTTAACAAGTTGTAAAAAAACATCTAAGATGTTTCATGTTCTCCCAAAAAAGGAACAGAACTTGCTGTTTTATGTTTGGGACTTAGGGTTATATCAATGATTATGTTTCAAAACTTAGTACTTTAGTGTGTATAACTTGTAGATGACGATTTTGATATGTGAGACCTCTTATGAAGTGAGAAGTTAAAAAATCTGACTGCTGGAATTTCAATGTGGAGATTAGGGTTTAATAGAGTTTGGCTTAGGAGTTTTTATGGAATCGAGTGAATGAATTTTCAGTACTTGTTTGGAATTTGGTGGGATATTTTAGGTTTAACTTCAATAAGAGAGCTCGGTGGTTTCACTAAATGTGGAAAAGAGTTTCCTTGATTATAGAAAGGAATAAATATAGCAGATTGATCCAAATCCTTTAAGGGGTACAATGGTTAACTCTCTGGAATGAATGGATCATAAATGGATCTTGGGCTAATAAGATATGTCTAGTTTAAGATTCACTCAAGCTATTAGATTATAGTCAAGGAGTACATTCTAACTTACCCAAGACAACTAATAATCTAGCAAAAGAATACTATAAGCAATTATTCATTTTTTTTAACAATGCAATGATATAATTACCGAAGATACATGAAATCACAATTACATAGGATGAAAATGGTAAATGAAAAAGCAAATGTATAAATTCGAGCCAATATAAAGCATTGAGTAATGATTATCCTAGTTGAGTCGATCATGCTGACGTTCAAACACCATTCCTATAAAATTATAATGGCATGGAGAAGATTAATAATGTCCCCTATGCAAGGTTGACACACAAATTGATAAATTATTTTTTAACGCAATCCACCTTAGTCTAGTGGTTAGGAGCTTTGACTCCTATTATTGTAGAGGTCATGAGTTAGAAAGTTTAGTGTATTTGGGCTTGTGTGTGAGTTTGCTATTAAATTCACTCAAATAAAAAAAAAATTGATATCTTTTCCCCCTGATTTGCGCTCGTTAATCATATTTCACTTTTTGCTTCCCTCTCACATTTCCTCTTTCAAAATCACTCCCATTATCATCTTAGCTCATCAATAATTTATAAGATCTCAAACCAAAGTCTCATCCTCTGCACAACCGGTCTCAACCATTCACCGCAAGCCATGGCTCATCTCAATCACCGTTTCTGGTCTCAGCCTTTTGCGCTTGCCCTGTTGCAACCACATTTGCTCGCTTGTAGTCGCAGTGCAGGTATCACTTGCACATAATTTTGTTTGTAGATCTTACTCCCGTACTTGCTCTATAAGATATTTGTGGTAAGCTTGTAAATCTCCTCAACATAATGTTAGGCGGGCCCCTCCGGTCCTTACTTACTCTAGGCGGGCCCCACATGGAGTTAATTCAAGGGTTGGAGGGAAAATTTGAATGGAAAGGGGGGGAAATTTGAATAGAAGGGTTGTTTAGGGATTTTGTATGGGGATGAGAGTTAAAGAGGGAGAAAGGGGGGAATTAGGTCCTCATCTTGAATTTGAATGAAAAGTTTGAGATCTCATTGTGCTTGGGCTCTAGGGTTTGCTAGAGACTTGTGGAGAGTTGTTCTTCCTCTCGAATCGAAGAACGTTGTATATTTCTTTATTTTCTTGCATCTACTAGTGAAGATCTTGCTTCGTTCTCTTATTTCCACTGTTTGGTGCAAAAAAATCTGCTGCGAGGGTGCTGTTAAACTGCTGGGACAGCAGTTTTTCCTCTGTTTTTGTGCTAATCTTGATTAGGTTTGCTTGCGAACTCAAGTATTTCCTATCAAATTGGTATCAGAGCATTGTCTTGGGACTGTTGGAGGCGAAAATCTGAAAATTTCAGCAATTTTTCTTTCCTTCTCAAGAAGTTCTTCTTGTAAAACCGTGGAGGGAAGATGGCCGGAAAGAAGGTTGATGCACTGAAGGGAGAAATAGGCCAACTGAAGGCTGATTTGGAGGAAAGAACCATTGATTTTCACAACCAATTCGCTTCCATTCATGAAAAGATGGAGGGAAGGTTCACTGCTTTGGAGAATATGATGAAGAAGATGTTTGAAGACAAACAAAATCCGGCGACATCGGAAACAAGGGAGGCCACAGACGGCCATTCAAGAGGAGGAATTCCGAACCCATTAAGGGGGAGGGAGAACCCGGATGTGGAGATCCTCGAGGGAGATGATGGAATACCTCATCTAGAACCGCTTTCTAGGGAGGAGATGAGTATAGGCTATGAAAGGAGGGGTGCAGAATTTTTTGGGAGAAGGGACGATGCTTACCACCGTGGTGCTGATTTGGAAAGAAGAAGAGGGGAATGTGATGAAGGGATCGGGTATGATCGTAGGAGGGAAGATCGTGACTACTGGGGAGCACCTCCTCCTAGAGGAATGGGAGGTTATGGAGGAGTTAGGGGACACGGTGGTGACCCGAGAGTGAGAAAATTGAAGATGCCCATCTTTGAGGGCGAAGACGCACATGGCTGGATCTACAAGGTGGAGAGATACTTTACAGTCAATGGGTTGATTGAGGAGGAAAAGTTGACAGCTGCAGACTTGTGCTTAGAAGGGAAGGCTCTGGCATGGTATCAATGGCGGGACATGAGGCGACCCATTCGCACCTGGAGGGAGTTCAAGGACTATCTACTAGAACGCTTCCGAACCAGCAGGGGAGGAGACTTTTATGAGCAGTTTTTTGCCTTGACACAGGAAGGGACAGTGGCAGAGTATCGTGATCGGTTCGAGTATTTGGCCAACAGTCTGGATCGGCTCTCAGAAACAGTGTTAGAAGGATACTTTATGAAGGGGCTGAAAGCGGAGATTCGGGCAGCAGCTCGGGTGATGAGGCCACGAGACCTTGGAGAGGCCATGGAGCTAGCTCAGCTGGTGGAGGACCAGAAGCATATGGAGAAGGGGATTAGGGGAAGCAATTCTGGGGGATCTTACAGGATGACCACTACTTTCTTAGCTTCAAAGGCACTGGCAACAGGGGGGTTGAGGTAAATACCCAAAGAGAGAACTGGAGGTGAAAATTTCAGAAGGCTAACCGAGAAGGAGATACAGGAGAAGAGGGCAAAGGGGGTTGTGTTTTAGATGTGATGAGAAATACATGCCAGGGCATAGGTGTAAGGACCGAACTCTTATGGTTCTCACCGTCTGTGATGACGAGGAAGCTGAGGAGGGAGGTGGAAGTGGGTTAGAGATGGAGGATGAGGAGAAACTACATTTGGATGTAGCAGAAGTATCCCTAAATTATGTGGTGGGATTTACTCCAAATCACACTATGAAAGTGAGGGGAGAGATGGCTGATAGAAAGGTGATAGTGTTGATCGATAGTGGGGCAACCCACAATTTCATCTCCACTCAGATGATTGACTTGCTAGGGGTGAAACTGGAGGATACAGGCGGCTATGGAGTGACGTTGGGCACAGGAAAGGTAGAAATGGGAAGGGGAGTTTGTAGAGGAGTAGTGCTGATGATTCAGGGGATCCAGGTGAAGGAAGAATTTCTTCCCTTGGAGTTGGGGAGCACTGATGTCATCCTGGGGATGAAATGGCTGCAGACCTTAGGGGAGACCAAAGTAAATTGGGGTGCTTTGAGGATGGAGCTAATGGTGGAAGGAAAGAAGATGGTGATCCAAGGCGACGCAGGGCTATCCAGGACCGGCGTGTCTCTCAGATCCATGATCAGAACCATACAGGAGGTGGGAGGTGGATATTTGGTGGAACTGCAGCGCTTGGAGAGGGTCAGTATAGGGGATGAGGGAAGCCTTCCTCTGGCAGTACAACCGCTCATACAACAGTTCAGTGAGCTGTTCCAACCGCCTCAAGGCTTACCACCACTCAGGGAGCAAGAGCATGCAATCATTCTGAAGGAGGGGGTGCCACCAGTTAGCGTGCGACCCTACCGCTACCCCCAAATTCAGAAGGACGAGATCGAGAAGCTGATTAAGGAGATGTTGGACGCGGGGATCATCAGACCAAGTGTGAGTCTTTTCTCTAGTCCTGTACTACTGGTTAAAAAGAAGGATGGTAGCTGGAGATTCTGCGTGGATTACAGGGCATTGAATAAGGAAACTGTGCCGGATAAGTTTCCCATTCCGGTGATCGATGAGCTACTGGATGAGCTGTATGGAGCAGTAGTGTTCTCTAAGATGGATTTGAAGTCGGGCTACCACCAAATCAGGATGAAAGGTGAGGATATTCCGAAGACGACATTCAGGACACACGAGGGGCACTATGAGTTCTTGGTGATGCCATTTGGGCTTACCAATGCTCCAGCCACTTTCCAATCCTTGATGAACAGGGTGTTTCGGCCGTACCTGCGGAGGTTTGTACTAGTTTTCTTCGATGACATACTGGTGTACAGTCGATCCGAGGAGCACCAGGAGCATTTGAAGGTGGTCTTTGGAGTGCTAAGGGAGCACGAGTTTAAAGCTAATCTGAAGAAGTGTAGCTTCGCCCAGAAGAATGTGGAGTATCTGGGACACCTGGTATCTAAGGAAGGGGTGGCAGCTGATTCAGCCAAGATCGAAGCTATGCAGCGGTGGCCTCTACCTAGGAACTTGAGAGAGCTGAGGGGATTCCTGGGACTGACGGGCTACTACCGGAGGTTTGTGAAAGGGTACAACAACATAGCCTTGCCCTTGACAGAGTAGTTAAAGAATGATAGTTTCTTGTGGGGAGAAGCGGCTACTCAAGCTTTTAAGAAGCTTAAGAAGGCAATGACCACGGTACCAGTTTTGGCCCAACCAGACTTCAGTCAGACGTTCGTGGTGGAGACAGACGCATCCGGGTATGGGTTGGGGCGGTGCTGATGCAGCAGCATAGACCCATTGCCTACTTCAGTCAGGTGTTGGCAACAAGAGCAAGACTGAAGTCTGTATATGAACAGGAATTGATGGCCATAGTATTGGCAATTCAGAAGTGAAGACCCTACTTGCTAGGACGGCATTTCGTCGTCAGGACATATCAGAGGAGTCTGAAATACCTGTTGGAACAACGGATGGTGACAGAGGAACATCAGAGGTGGCTGTCTAAACTATTGGGATACGATTTTGAGATCCAGTACCGACCAGGGTTGGAGAATAAGGCGGCTGATGCCTTATCCAGATGTGGGGGAGAGCTACAGGCGGTAACCATGTCGGTACCCCTAATGGTGGATTGGGGGGAAATCCAGAGAGAGTGAGCATGATGAAGAATTGAAGAAGATCCGATTGGATCTATTGAAAGATAAGAGCAGCCACCCAAGCTACACCCTTGAGGGGGAGAGATTGTTGCACAAAGGAAGGTTTGTGATACCACAAAATTCCATCCACATTCCCCAGCTATTACAGGAGTTTCATGGGAGCGCCATTGGAGGTCATTCCAGAGTAGAAAAGACATACCGGAGGCTGGCCGCAGAATTATACTGGAAAGGAATGCATAAGCAAGTGCAGGAGACAGTGGCGAGGTGCGAAGTGTGTCAGAGAAACAAGTATATGGCGATGGCTCCAGGGGGGTTACTACAGCCCTTGTCGCTTCCAAATAGAGTATGGGAGGAAGTGTCCATGGATTTCGTGGATGGCCTACCACGATCGGAGGGATTCACTGTTATTATGGTTGTGGTTGATAGACTGAGCAAGTATGCACATTTCACACCCCTTCGACACCCCTACACTGCAGTGACAGTGGCGACTTCTTTCATCAGGGAAGTGGTTAGATTACATGGAATTCCAGAGTCGATAGTGTCTGATCGCGATAAGGTGTTCCTCTGCCAGTTTTGGAAGGAGCTATTCAGGTTACAGGAGACTATTCTCAAAAGGAGCACAACCTACCATCCGCAAACAGACGGGCAAACAGAGGTTGTAAATCGGAGCTTGGAAACTTACTTAAGGTGTTTTGCTTCTGAAACACCAGGGGTATGGGCCAATTGGTTGGCCTGGGCAGAGTATTGGTACAATACCTCGTACCA
The DNA here is from genome assembly GCA_016618105.1 of Dendrobium huoshanense. NCBI lineage: Eukaryota > Viridiplantae > Streptophyta > Magnoliopsida > Asparagales > Orchidaceae > Dendrobium > Dendrobium huoshanense. Next base: position 46,200,336 of record CM028355.1, read on the forward strand.
CTCAGCTTCCAGGATGACCCCTTTTAGAGTGCTATATGGAAGAGATCCACCACATTTGGTGCATTATGGAAGGGGCAGCACACTCGTATCTTCAGTAGAGCAGCATTTGGAAGAAAGGGATAGGATGCTGGAGGAGTTGAAGAAACATCTGATGAGAGCACAACAGATCATGAAGAAACAGGCGGATGCACACAGAAGGGATGTCCAATTTGAAGTAGGTGAGAATGTATTTCTAAAACTACGACCCTACATACAGAGGACCTTGGCCAACAGAATAAATGAGAAGTTATCCCCAATGTATTTTGGCCCCTATGAGATATTAGATAAAATTGGGGCAGTGGCATACCGTTTGAAATTACCCCCTTCGGCCACTATACATCCAGTATTTCATGTATCACAGCTGAGAAAAGCCATTGGGGAGTATGCAACCAGTGCTGAACTGCCAACAACATTAACTGAGGAGATGGAAGTGATCCTAGAACCTCTGGAGCTGAAAGATGTGAGACTTGACCAGGAATGAAACAAAGAGGTGTTGATCGCATGGAAAGGGCTCCCTGAATTTGATGCTACATGGGAGCCATTTGAAAGAATGAAATATCAATTTCCTTCATTTCACCTTGAGGACAAGGTGAGTCTTTGGGAGGGGAGTAATGTTAGGCGGGCCCCTCCGGTCCTTACTTACTCTAGGTGGGCCCCACATGGAGTTAATTCAAGGGTTGGAGGGAAAATTTGAATGTAAAGGGGGGGGGGGAAATTTGAATAGAAGGGTTGTTTAGGGATTTTGTATGGGGATGAGAGTTAAAGAGGGGGAAAGGGGGGAATTAGGTCCTCATCTTGAATTTGAATGAAAAGTTTGAGATCTCATTGTGTGCTTGGGCTCTAGGGTTTGCTAGAGACTTGTGGAGAGTTGTTCTTCCTCTCGAATCGAAGAACGTTGTATCTTTCTTTGTTTTCTTGCATCTACTAGTGAAGATCTTGCTTCGTTCTCTTATTTCCACTGTTTGGTGCAAAAAAATCTGCTGCGAGGGTGCTGTCAAACTGCTGGGACAGCAGTTTTTCCTCTGTTTTTGTGCTAATCTTGATTAGGTTTGCTTGCGAACTCAAGTATTACCTTAGGGTTACTTGCGAACTCAAGTATTTCCTATCACATAAATCCCCAAATAATAATTCAAATCTCACATTTCACATTTGTATATATAGAGAGAGATTGCTCCCTTTGGAACTTGATAGTCACTCTTGCATGCCACGATTTGTATTGGACCTTCACTTAGCATAGCGGAAATGGAATATTCATATGGGGATAAATTGTTCTCCTCTCAGGTACCCCTTATCTTTAATCATAAATACCTCCTCAGAAGAAAGTTTGCTGCCTCAAAGCCACACCACAAACTTGCTTGGATATCATTTCAATAAAACCACAAATTCCGTGGTGGGATCAGCTGTAGACATGCTCGCAGAGGATGTATGCAGGCGCGCGATACCTATATATGAAAAGTTAACGCATGTTGCATGTCATGTAATATTTCAAACTGCTCCAGTATCGTCCAGGACGATCTGGGATCGTCCTGGGACGATCAGTGTATATTCAGCTCCAGATTTTGCCAGAATTTGCTCTAAGTGATTTCCTGTAGGGATCGTCCAGGCCGATCGAGGTATCGTCCCGGGACGATCAGTGGATGGCACAAGTCAGTGAGTAGAGGTTTTTATCGCCTATGAATAGTAAACATCGTCCTGAAAAATCGTCCCTGGACGATGGGATTTTGGTCTGATCGTCCAGGCCGATCTGGACGATCGGCCAGGCCGATCTGAAGAGAATTTAAGGCAAATCAGCTCATTTGAAGAGAGAGAAAAAAAAATAAATATCTGATTTCAGCTCTGAGGAGAGAGAAAAAGAGAAAATTGGAAAAGTTGATTTCGGGAAGACGCGGAGCCGTTTTCGAGCGAAGTGACTGTTGAAGAATTTGCTGTGCTCGAGGTAAGGCACATTCCGTCTTTCTCAATTTTCAGTTCCGTCGCGGTTGGCGGTATTTTTCTGTCCGGATTTCGTTTTCGTTACGATTTTTCGTCCGTATCTTTCGATTGGTTCAGTTTTTACCGCGTAAGTTTTGGTATATCGTTGCCGTGCCGGGTGTGCACGTTTTGACTATATTTTGAAGATTTTCGTCCGGGTGTTTTTGATTCGACTGTGTTTTTAGTCGACCGGAATTTTCTGTGAAATCGTAAATTCTCTGTGCAGTAGAATAAATGTTCTGGAATGTGATTATCTATGTTCTGTGCGAATTCGGTAAATTTTCTTTGCAGGAATTTTTGTGTAAATTCTGTATACTGCCGTTGTGCTGCCCGATTTTCGGGTAATTTCTGAAATGTCTGAATTTCTTCTGAATTGAAATGCTATGTGTATAAGCTATAAAAAGGGAGTTATAAGGGGCCTGAATCCTATGAGATTCAGTTAGTGAAACGGGAAATTTTGAAATGAGCTCAATATACATTTTGATATCTGTTTCGTTCCGGATCCGATGAATTCTATTCTGGTGCTATAAGCACATCTGTTTTGGTGCCGTGAGCACAAAGGGAGACATAAGGGGCCTGGATCCTATGAGATTCAGTCAGTGTCTGGGAAGGGAGGCATAAGGGGCCGGAATCCGTAGAGATTCCGTCAGTGTCAGGGCATTTAGCTATATGTATCTGTTTTGTTTTCTGTATCTGTTCTGTTACGTACGAAATTGTGATTATGATACGATATGCTCCGTACGATTCTAATTTCTGAATTCTGATTCTGACTCTGTTGATTTGTTCTGATATGATCTGTACGATTCCGATTCTGATTTGATATCTGTCCGTATAAGTTCTGATTTCCGATTCTGTTTCGATTTCTGATCTGACTTCTGTCTGATGAATTTGGTTTTGGTTTCTGAGAATTTAGATTGGTGGTTTGTTGCTTTGCTGAGCTGTTGAGCTCACCCTTGCTTTCTGGTGGTTTTCAGGTTCTGGGAAGGGCAAGGAGGTCCAGGATTAGTTTCAGAGTCTGATCCGATTAGGTATTTTTGTACTTTTGATTTTTGTACAGTCATGGCTTTTCTGTTCTGTCTTTCTTTCTGTTGAAAGCCATGCACTGTTCTGTAGATGATTATTTTGAGGAAATGAAAAGATAGATGTTTTGTTCCGCTGCATTTGATGTTTTTAGTAGCTCTGTTGTTCTGTGTGTCTTTCTGTTGAGTTAAGAATTTGGAAGATCAGTTCAGTAACCTAATCCAAAGCCAGATCCTGGATAAGCAAGTTTGGTAAGCGCGCTCGTCGCGATCCGGCTCGGGCAGGATCCGTCCCCGTCGGGTCGGGTCGTGACATGTCATATGTAGTTTTTCTATTTTGTTCAATCGCCCAAGTCGGAGCTATATTAAGAAAGGTAGAGGTAGCTCAGTGGAAGATAAGATTAGAGAGAGTCGTCTTAAATGATTTGGTCATATAAAACGATGGCCTTCCTATGATAGAGGTATTTAATTCGACTTATATTAAGAAAGATAGAGGTAGACCTAAAAGACTTTATTAGAAAATATTAGAAATGATCTTTGTTTATTAGATTTAAATGAGAATTTGACCTTTAATAAGACAATGGAGAAAAACGATTCATGTAGTCGACCCCCACATAGTGGGACAAAGACTTGGTGTTGTTGTTGTTGCCCACCAATTTCACAGTATTTGCGCTTCATAGTTTTCTTCTCTCTATTGGTTGGTATATGAACAGAATTTGCTGTTATTCTCATAGTAGTTTCAGTGGCTGATACCTCAAAGCAAATAGTTTTCTTTTGAACACTCCGTTCTTATGACATCAAGATGATCATTTAATTCATTGCTTCTCAATTTTCGATTGCAGGTGAGAATAATTCTCATATTTCTGCTGATGAAACTCTAATTGCCACTTTCATGCATGCCTTAACAAGCCAAATAACACCTTGAAAACAGGTTGACCAGCTAATTGCCACTTTCGAAAGGCCTTTTCCTTCCATCTGGCAAGCATTATAGGCAATTACCGTATTTTTATTTATACTTTGTACTATCTCGTTGCAGATATTTTCTCTGAAGAGAGCTGCTGAAGGACCTGCAGGTATTCAGCTGGATTCTAGGAGCTTCCTGTTGATATTGGACTACACAAGACTAGAAGGAATGGAGAATGAGGATTATATTATTGATGCTGATGTCGGGTGTTTATATTCCTTAGATCGAGGATAAATTAAATTTTCAGTGAGTTGTATTTATTTTTGTTGTTTTTGGGGCTGCTAATCGTATGTTCTAACCATCAAGCTTAGAAGTGCACGTGAGTCGAACCAGCTCGATAAATAGTTGGTGAACTGAGCTCAATGAGCTAATGAGTTAAACTTGAGCTAGCTCTAATTGAACTCATTAGTTTGCAAGCTGTCTCATTTAAAATATATTAATATGTAATGCACTTAAAATATATTAGCATTCATGATTTTAATGTTAAGGTTAAAAATGTTTAAAGATTATGTTTCACTTTCTTATATGGTAAGTATTGTCACATTAATAATAATTTTGCTCTATCCCATTATTTGGGGTCGATTATATGAAATTTTTTTCTCTATTGTCTTGTTAAGAGTTAAATTTATTTATTTTTTTAAAGAGCTAAATTCTTATTTAATTCTAATAAAAAAAGGTCATTTCTAGTGTTTTCTAACCAAGTCTTTTTAGTTTTATCTCTACTTTTTTTAACATAAGTCAAATTTAATGCATCTACCTTTCTAATCGAGTCATTGGAAGACTGTCATTTTATTTATGTGATCAAATCATCTAAGGCAACTCTCTCTATCTTATATTTCACTAGAGCTATTCCAATCTTTTTATGTATATTCTCAATACATATCTTGTCTCTAAGAGTAAAGCCACTCATCCACTTGAACATCTGCAGCACTTAATATTATGCTTGAAGCGCTCAATCATTAAATCAAGATAATCAAGAATTCAAAATGGTAATGATGGGCAGTTAGTTTTTAGTATTCATCTCTTAGTTTTTGTTCCTGAAGGTTTCGATTGGGACAGTTTTTTTACTGTTTTTTTAAGTATTTTGTTAATAAAAAATTTCTAAGATTTAAAAAAATTGTTTAAGCCTTACCAACTCGATAGCACAATTCATGGAATGTTGCTATCTTGTTGTTGAGAGTTGCGAAGCTCCGTTCAAAGCCTTTGACAAGTCTAAGTAGAAGCAATAAAGAGAACAGATCAACCTGAACATTTTTGTCTTGCACAGTAATTGATGGGATTACAGGACTTGCATAGTTGATCCTGTCCTAGCTCAGATATATAATATTAATCTCATGAATGATACTGACTTGCAATTTATTACTACTTATGTAGACTGTCGCCCCTTCTGATTCCGAGATCCATCCTTCTATATTTTACTCATTTTCTAGATCCTTCCTTTTATATTTTACTCACTATATAAAATCTTTTATATATTAACTCTAAAAACTAAAGAATTTTAAAAAATATATTAAGCTGGTCATTTTTTAAGCAAAGGCAAGTTTGCGGGATGATCGATAGTAAGACTAATGGGTCTGAATTCTAGATCCGAACCCGATACATTAATTAAATAGGTTTATTCGAATTTGAATTGTTGAGTTGAGTTCGAGTTTGATGACTATTTAGATCATTTATTGATGCCCCTTATATACGTCCCCATTTGCCACAAAGATGTCGATTTATCTGCTAACATAATGAGAATGAAACCCATTTATTAGTCCATATTTCTCTTAATCATAGATACTTACCTTTTTTTTATACTCATCCGATGTCCGCACAGAATAATTCATCCCTTGGATGGCAATGAGGAATGTTCTTATGATCATGAGTAATTGTTTCTTTGGCCTGTTTTAACGGATATATAAGCTGAGCATTGTAAGAGATTTGCTGCAGCTCTTATTATGTCTTCTTCTGATTTTCATGCTCTCTAATCAATAATCATAGATACTTAACCCTTTTTTTTGTTATTCTCTGTATTAATGAAATGGGTTAACGGCTATATTTTCTAAGAAACAAGGAAAAAAGAGAGCTTAGAGTAGAACAGCTTTATTTACAGCTGTGGCCAGCGAGAAATCTAACGTCACAGATGCGTTAAGAAAAAAATAAAAGCTGACATGAATGAAATGAGGAAGCGTGGCTATTACGGAACTGAGGTTCCTTCCCTCTTTTATCTTTTATCATTTCTGACTGAAATTAAGACCAGTAAATGCATCTGCTCCAGTCCTTACAGAAGAACCCCTTGTCAGTCTCCATTGTATTTTTGCTAAGGCTTATACTCCATGAAAAAAATTTAAATAAAAATAGGATTAAATTTCAAATAATGCTTCAATTATTCGCATATAATCACTACAGTATCAGAATATAACAATGCTCTTATTTAATCCCTTGGTTAAATAAATTTGATCTAAGATAATTTATTTGGTAAATTTGAGAGACTAAAAGTTTTGTTTGGGATGAGTTTTTTTTATTGATTTTTTTTAGTATTTGAACGATGTTTTAGAAAGCAATAAGAAAGCGTCTCCAAACGAAGTTTTCATTTGAGATAATTTTTGTATTGCTTTATAAAATAAAAGTTTTTGAGCTAAAAAATTTTATACTAGAGAATTACTTTAGAAAGCAGTAAAATAGTTGTTCCAAACGAAGTCTAAGGCTTGGTTTGGGATAGCTTCGACCACTACTTTGATGTTGCTTTAAGATATTTTTAGAAACAATTATTTTAGAAAGCAGTAAAAAGCTGACTCCAATTAAGCCTAAATAAGATCAATTTTATCACAATTACAAATTAAGAGAATTATTACTTGAGAAAATAATCTTGATTTTGGTGACTTTTAAAAATTATAAATAGACCCCCACATACAAACGGAGGGATGGATTATTATGTGAAGGCCTATCTGGACTCGCAATGTCACTCAATGCATGTGTATTGGGTGATGTGGCGGGTCCGGATTAGCCTCCGGACGTATTCAGCGTATGTACGTAATAATTTTTCCTATAAAAGGGGGGACAATTTTGACTTAAGATTCAAAGAGAGCTCTTAAGACTTTGGACTAAACCCCTTGGTTTATCTTTTTTTGTGGGTTTCGCACGTGCAACTTTAATGTCTCTTACAAATCATTTTTTATTTGTATGTCTTGAATATTAATATGACACTAATTAAGTTAAATAACTTTTTGATTGTGAATATTTTGGAAATGAGTTGTACTTTTCTCAAATAAATTGTGTTGCATCTCAAAACATTTGCGGCGATAAAGAGATAATGAGCTCATCGTTTTAGATTTGAACGAATATCCGACACATATACATATAAAAGAGAGATGTGCAAGAGTTATAAGAGATATAAGAAATTTTATTTCGAAAACCCTGAAATGAAAAAATCATGGGATCTGACACAATTGAAATGAATCCATTAGTGTTTGTTGATGGTTACAACAGATGCTCTTCCACAGGGGAAGACATTGGCTTAATGTAGTAAATATACATAAAGTTGGATGAATCAAATGATGTGAGAGTTGTTTTGAAAATAATGTTGGCTTGCTCGTTTTGGTCAATGTAACTATAGTTGGACAATTTTGTGATCCATAGAGGTTAGGGTGATCATAGTGGGCGGGCAACATAGATTGAAAGGACCATAGTTGGGCTAAGCAGTTATGAGGGACCGTAGTCAGGTGATTGAGTTTGAAGGGACCGTTTTCGGGTGATAGAGGTTGGAAGGACCGTAGTCAGCGACAATGAAGATTGGAAGGACCATTGTCGTGCGACAATGGTTAGAGGGACTGTAGTCAATGAGAAACTGTGGTCGAAGGGATTGTAGTCGACAACGGATGTCAAAGGACCATAGTCGAACGACGAAGGTCCGAGGGACCATAGTGTTGAGATTCGTTCACTATGAATTAGGTTATTAAACCTAAGCTTATGTCCCAAGGCTATCCAAGAGGAGGGGGGTGAATTGGTATTTAAAAATTTAAATTTTAACCCTCTTGATCTTGAGTATGTTGTACCGAAAATAAACTTTAATGAATTTTTAGAAAAAGTTTTTCAACCATAATTTTTGGAACAAAAATAAAACTCAGAAAATAAAAAGCAATAAAAATAAAAGACACAATATTTATAGTGGTTCGGTCTAAACCAGACCTACATCCACTTCCCGGAGGCACTCTCCGAGTATTACACTAATACCAATAGTGACTCTCCTTTAGCACCCACAGCAAGGCGGAGAAGCCTTTACAAAAACTCTTTCCACCACTACCCGGTTCGGCAGAGAACCGTCTTCCTTTTACACTTATACCCAATGTTGGCAGAGAACCGTCCGTCCTTTCACACTCTCCTAGTGTGGGCAGAGAACCCTTCGTCCTTTCACACTCTCCTAGTGTGGGCAGAGAACCCTTTGTCCTTTCACACTCTTCTAGTATGGGCAGAGAACCCGCGACTGTTCACACTCTCCAAGTATCAGCAGAGAACCAGATCTCCTTGACATATCTTCTCACAAGAATTTTAGAAGGAAGAAAGAAAAGAGTGAAGTAATCCCAAATCACAAGTAGAGATTCTTACCTTTGAACACCAAGTGAAGCCTTCACGCTTCAGTGGCAGGAATCCTCCTTTGAATGCTCTCTCACACTCTCTCATTGACTCTTCTTTCAATAGGCACGAAGATCAAATGGCAAAAAGATTGGGTGGCAGTCTAAATTGGACTATATATATGAGAGACAAGAAAAATCATCAAAAATTATAAAATTTTCAAGTCAACACGAAATGAATCGTCCCGTACGATCGTGGATCGTCCTGGACGATTTTACTTAAACTGTCGGAAACGATGCTTATGTATATTGGTACAAACTATGTTCGTATACGATCATCGTCCCGTACGAACTAGGTTCGTCCGATACGATCCGTTATACATAGGACGGTTCTCAAATAACTACATGGACGTAATCAGTTTTGGTAAGCCGATTCACATCGTCCTGGGACGAACAGGACTTCGTCCGGACGAAAGTTTTACATAGAGCAACTCGTCATGGCACGATAATGAACTTCGTCGGAACGAAATTTTTACAGAGTAGAATTCGTCATGGGACGATTTGGATTTCATTTGAACGAAATTTTTTATAGAGAAGAAATCATCCCGAGACAATTTGGATTTCGTCTGGACGAAATTTTTACATAGAAGAAATCGTCCTGGGACGATTTGGATTTCGTATGGACGAAATTTTTACAGAGAAGAAATCGTCCTGGGACGAAAATAAATTCGTCCTAGACGATCAGAACTTAGAAAAATTTCCTCCAACTCCTGTTCGTTCCATTGCTCTTACGGGGAGAAAATTGACCTGATCGTCCCGTACGAACTAGGTTCGTCCCGTACGATCAGTACAAATTTTGTAAGATCTCCTTAAGTATGCATGTGTGTGTGTGTTTTTATTCACTCAATTACAATCACTCCCTCTCAATTCAAAGAACAATTTAGAGCTCCAATTTGCAAAGTATTGTATGCTGAATTTGATTTGAAGTCTTCATAATTTAGAGTTCAATTTTCCTAAAATGTTAGTACACACAAGAGCAAAAACATTTCTTCCAAAAAGTGTTAGAAAATAATTGCACATTAAACAATAGTATTTGAAATCATCAAAATTATACAAGTTGCAAGAATGTAACATATGCAAATAACAACTTTCTTAATACATAGTTGAGCGACTGAGGTTGAATGGACATTCGTCATGTAATAGAGGTTGGAGGGACTGTAGTCGGTGGACGATGGAGGATAGTAGGCTCGTCGTCGGGTGACTAAGATAGGATTGTTTTCGACGGACGATAAAGATCGATGGTGTAATAACCTGAAATACAAAAAGTGGTTATCATGTATCATTTTCGATAGGTGTTAGTGGACAGATGAACCGTAGTTGATAGGTGACTATGGTTGGAGGACGAATATGGTCGGAGGGACCATAGTCAGGATATGGATGTTGGAGTGACTGTAGTCAGGCGATAGAAGACGAAGAGACCATAGTTGTCGGATGACAAATGTTTGAGTGAACGTTGTTGGTGGACAATGATGGTCAGAGGGATCTTAGTGGGCAAACGACTGCGGAGTCTGTGGTCGGAGGGATCGTAGTCGGTGGACAACAAAAGTCAAAAAGATTGTAGTCGGTAGGAAACACAGGTCGAACATGCGATTTAGTAAAAACTATAAATTTAGATTTAGAAAACTTAAGGCAACTAAATCTTAAACATTACACATGTTAAATCTAGTTAAACCCATATGAATAGTTTGGCAACACATTTCATAATTTAAGTCTATTAGTTAAAATAAAATTTTAATAATTATTATTAAGAACAAAACTAAAATAATATGATTATTTTCTACGATCATATTTATCATATTTTTAGCTAATATCTTTCATTAATGAACCACTACTTGATAGCATCTATGTTAGCAACTTTGCCACCAACTTCGTCCGTCCACTCAACTCTAAGATATAAAATGCATATTATGATAAATCAGTATATATTTATATACATTATTTAATTAAAAAATTAATTTTAAAAATAGAAAGAAAATTGTCTCAAAGAGATGCCTTAATTTTAAAACTTGATTTTAAATAATTAAATAATGTATATATAAATATATACTGATTTATTAATTTAAATATTTATGAAAATAATTATATAATGATATAAAGCGATCTATGGGAAATATATTAATTTTGTTTTATTTTTAGCTACTTTAGATTACATAATTAATATTATCTAAAATGATATAAAGCGAGCTGTGTGACAATGATGCCACTTATAAATGTGAGTAGGTGAGATTTATAGTCTGTTGTACTTAGTACTTCTGTCCACGATTAGATTTACATTAAGCTTTCTATAATAAAATAATTTGGTTAGGTTGGAGATTTGGCGACAATGTTATTAAAAACGTGTAGTAGAATAGTCGCCTTATTGTTAGAAAATAATTACAGTAATTAATGGGTACTTTGAGTTTTTAGAAATCAAATATATATTTGTATTATTAGGCTTATTAGCCTTCTTGAGTGGTCATATTTAGAGGTGTCAAAATCGGATTGCTAGTTTGGTTTGGATCGAATCTGGAACAGACTAACGCTATTTTGACATGACCCGTTTTTGCAAACGGGTCATGAAATTCAAATTGGGCCCAACCTGTCGGGTTTCCGGGTTGACCCGACCCAATACGAAACAGGTTATGATCGAGGAAGTGCGCGAATGGGAGGAAGGCAACTCTTCTCGTCGAAGCCGTAGGATTGGACATGAAGGAACGTCGTTGAAGCCAGATAAGAGAAGCAAAACTTATTGTAAAGCTGACGAAGAGGAAGGAACGTCATCGACATGCAGACTACGAAATGCAGAGCTAGCGGCCTAACATCTAGCCTAAGGTTTAGCCTAAGAAGAAATGCTGTCGGCCCCTCGGCGAGACGTCGGGAGAAGTGGATGGCGAGGCCTTCAAGCCAGGTTGACTCGAGAGTCACGAGTGTGGGCAGGAATCGAATCAGATTTCCGATTTCGTGTATAACTAAAATTTTCGGGCGTCCGGGTCTACCCGAACTTGACCCGATTTTTAAAAGGGCCGGTTTGTTGAACTCACCAGATATATTTGACAAACGGATTGGCCCTAACCAGAAAATTTCGAAATAGATTTTCGATTTGTGTCAAATATTAACACCCCTGATCATGTTAAATGATTTGACATGACATGAAAATATGATACCATAGAAACTAAATATTTTAGATTTTATTTAAGTCTAAAATGTATATCTACTTAGATAGCCAATTTTTGATTGGTGCTTAGAATAATGGATATTAGCAAAACATTTTTAGATTCTCCTTCTATTGTCCTTATCTTACTTGAATAAAAAAATAATAATTTTGGGCAAAACTGTAAATTGAATTTACCTTGGCGCCAAATGCGAGAAGAAAATAAAATAACTAATATAAATTTAATATTCAAATATTTAATTGTCTTTGCTAACAAAACTTTGTACTCTGAAATTAAAATATAATAAATTTTCATCGAAACTGGGATGGCGCCATTTCATTCGACAGCCTCGGCCCGGGTTTCAGTGGGGCCAACCAAACCGTCCGCTCGCGCGGATTCGGTTCACTTCCGTTGGCCGGTTCACCTGTTTGTTGGCACTTGGCGCCATTGAGAAAACAAGCTACTGATTGAAAGAGCTTCATAACTTTCTTTAAAATATTATAAGAAATTTATAATATATATATATATATATATATATATATATATATATATATATATATATATATATATATGTTGTTATAAAAATTTTAAAATTATTTATCTAAATATTCGGAGAAGGTTGGTATACACTATTCGAACAATTATTACGTTCTCTGATCGGACGTAGAGCTACGTTCGGCCGCCAATAATATGTCGTAACGTGCTCTTACTCTTTACCGCGCGGCCCGACGACTTGACCCGGACGGAAACCCGGGAATGCTATGTTCGCGTATTGCGAGGTATTACTCGGTATTTGTAAAACTCGGTATAACTCCGTATTACTCGGTATTTGCTCGATATTGATCGGTATTTGTTCGGTATTGGTTATTGCCGAGCAAAATCGACCTACATAGCAATACCGAGCAATACCTAGAAAAATCGAGAAATATCGAGCCATCCTGGGTCCGTTCTGGGTCGGGTTGTCGGGGCACACAGTAAATAGTGAGAACGCGTGGCGCGATTCTACTGACGGCTGAACGTAGAGCTACGTTCTGTGACCGGATCAAATAAAAGTTCACACTATACAGCGACGATTAGGTCGATCTGTGTATCTTTTCTTGGAATTTGTAGATGAAATTTAAATGCATTGCAACATTAAGAAATTTACTTTCTTCGGAAAATTTGCATCATAAAATCAGTAAACGAGAGAGTTCTTGGTGGGTACAAATGCACGAATAAAAGCTGGAATTTTGTGCTTGCAATAACATCAAACAAGCAAAAAAGAATATTTACTCTTCGTAATAGCAACAATAACCAAACGTTAATTAATCACGCAGACATGCAGTTCAGTAGTAAGGTATCACGGGCGGCGGCGGCGACGCATAGGACACTCCGACGATGGGCGGCAGAGGAGGATTCACCCTGCCTTCGCAGTTATCCGGCGGAGGCGGAGGTGAAGATGTTATTAGAGGCGGTAGAGGTGGCGGCTGGTGGTGTTCCTGAGGTGGTGGGGAGTGGAGTACTGGCTTTTTGGGTGGAGGCGGCGACTGATACACCGGTTGTTCCGCTGGAGGTGGTGTGTTGTGGACCGGTTGCTCTGATGGAGGCGGAGAGTGATGGCCCGGGTGCTCCACTGGGGGTGGTGAATGGTATTGCTCAGATGGAGGTGGCGAATGGTAGGCCGGTTGCGCTGCTGGAGGTGGCGAGTTGTGGACCGGTTGTTCCGATGGAGGTGACACTGCCGGAGGTGGGGAGTTGCGGACGGGTTGCGATGGAGATGGCGAGTTGTAGACCGGAGGTGGCGAGTGGTAGACAGGTTGCTCGGCCGGAGGGGGCGAATTCACAGGTTGCACCAATGGAGGTGGTGAGTGATACAATGGTTGCTCGGGCGGTGGTGGCGAGGGATAAACCGGATGCTCCAATGGGGGTGGAGAGTGGTGGGCCGGTGTCTCCGATGGAGGCGGCGAGTAATAACCTGGATGTTCCACAGGAGGCGGTGAGCTGTGCACTGGTTGCCCCGCCGGAGGGGGCGTATTGTGGATAGGATGCTCCGTTGGAGGTGGCGACTCGCAGCCCGGTTGGCCCGAAGGGGGCGGCGAATGTTCGACAGGATGGTTCAACGGGGGTGGCGAGTTGTAGACTGGAGGCGGCGAAGAAAGCCCTGGGTTGTGGACTGGAGGTGGCGAGTTATGTATCGGTTCTGCTGGTGGAGGCGAATGGTGAATCGGTTTCACAGTATGAGGAGGGGAAGGGTAGACAGGATTCTCCGCCGTCGGTGGCGAAACAGGTTGCTTAGCTGGAGGCAAATGGTAGACAGGCGGAGAAGAAGCTTTAGGTGGCGGTGCAGAGGAATGTGGCGGTTCCGCAGGTTCATTGCCAGCAGACGATGCTGGCGGCGGTGGCGGTGGAACCGGAGAGTGCTGAGAGCCGTGTCCCGTAGCAGGAGGCGGATGAGATTTAGTCGACGGAGATGACTCCGACGATGGCGGCGGAGGGGAAAAGAACTGCCCTATGTGTCCCCCAGTAACAGGCGCCGGTGGCGGTGGCGATCTTCTTCCGCTACCCTTAACACCCTGCTTCGGTGGTGGCGGCGTGTTCAAAATCGGCCTCCCACCCGGGTGAGCCGGCGCTGGGAGCGGGAACTCTCTTGCGCCGCACTTTGCCTTCGAACAATCAAACGGCAGCGTAGTAGCCGCCGTGCACTGACTCGGTGGCCGTTGGCTCGGAATTCCAAGAATGCAGTTTTCACTCCCATCCACAACCACCCCTATCCTCCCAACACATTCCGGGGCCTCGCCGGAGAAGAAATTATAAGAAAAGGTGAAATTTTGCAGCTTCGGCAGCGTACAAACGGCACTGGGAACAAATCCCGTAAGCTGATTTCTCCCCACATCAAGCTGCTCTACACTTGTCAACCCTGCAAAAGTCAGTGGAATCGGCCCCTGCAGCCTATTAAAGCTCACATCAAAGACAGTAAGTTTCTTCAACCTCCCAACCTCCGGCGGAATACACCCAGATAAATTATCATTAAGAAGAATAATCTCATTAAGGCTTCTCTCCATCCTTCCAATACTTGACGGAATGCACCCGCCAAGATCATTGTTTGCAAGCACAACAACAGAAACAGGGGAATTCCCCAAATTCCCCGGAATTCCACCACGGAGGCGGTTAGAGTTAAGGAAAATGGCATCAAGCGGGCGGTCGAAGAGCGCCGGCGGTATATTCCCTTCAAACTCATTGAACCGGAGGTCGAGGAATCGAAGCGACGGTAGCTTGAGGACAACGGCAGGGAACTTGCCAACGAATCGGTTGTTGCTGAGGTCGAGCTCGTGGAGGAGACTGAGGTTGCTAAATGTGGAAGGGACAACGCCGCAGAAGCGGTTGGAGTTGAGGTGGAAGACGGCGAGGTCAGACAGGAGCCCGAGTTCAGGGGGCAGGAATCCAGCGATGTCAGCACCATTGAGGTCGATGGCTGCGACGACGGTGAGGGAGGGTTGAAAGGGGAGAGGGGCGCAGAAGACGCCGGAGTAGGAGCATACGTTGGGGCCGACCCATGAGGCGGTAAAGTTTTGGGGGTCGGAGAAGATGGCTGTGGTTTTCCAAGTTTGGAGGGCGATATAAGCCGCTCGGAGGCGAGGGTTAGGGAATCGGAATTGGTCGGGATTGGCGGCGTCGCTTTGGCTAAGTGCGGCTATGGATATCGCCGGAGATAATACGAGGAGGAAAAGGAAGAAGGGAAGAGACATTCCGGCGAGAGAGAAACAGGCTGTGACGGCGAGGTTTCGGTCACATGGAAGGTGACGGAGGGGAAAGAGGGGTTTGGAGAAGTGGTGCTACGGGGAGGCCTGGCTTGGATTTATACATTGTATTTAAAATGAAGCGGACTTATTTGTTTATTTGAATATTTGGATATGACTTAATATGATTTATTTTTATTTTATATTTATTTGAAATGGTAGTATTTTTTTTTTTTTTTTTTTTTAAATGGGAAGAAACTTGGTGAAGGTTTTGACGATCACACTAAGGGAGTTGTGGCCGTGAGATGATATCTAAAATTATGAAAGAGAATACGGTGAAATAATGAAGGCCAAATTTTCGGAAGCAGCTTCGTTGAGACAAATTTTAGGAGAAGCAGCGTGCTTGCTAAAGAATTTGTAAAGCAGCCAATACGCCATTGTATTAAGCGCATGCACAGAATACGTGTACAGTAACGGCGCATTCAAAGAATGCGCCGAAACGTTGCGCGCATTCTTTGAATGCGCCGACCTCTTTAGCGCATTCTTCGGATTGCGCTGAATGTTCAGGCGTATTCTTTGAATTCACTTCTGTTCCCTGTTTAAAACGGTTTTCCATGTTTTCACGTCTGATTATGTCAATATGATTGGGTAATGTTTTCAGTGAAGAGCTCTATCAATAAAAATTTCAGTGTAACATGTAAAGAAAAGTAAAAATCGTATATGATTGAATAAAAAGTAAAAATCGTATATGTAAAAAAATTGTAGTAATATATTAATATGTATTTATATCCTAAATGAAATATTAATTTTATAATATATTAAAATGTTTAAAGTTAAATTAGGTTTAAATTATTTCCGATTTATTTACCGGAGTCATAATAAAGATGGAATGAGAGAGAGTTTAGTTTTTATTATAATTTAAAAGAAATTAACACTTCTTGAAATACTTTAATGTGTTTTGTTTAAATGCGAAAGACCGGTTAGCGCATTTTACTGATTGCGTTGTTTCTTTCGGCTTATTCCTGCTGTAATTTAAAATTTTGTTAAATTGATTTAGATGTATTTTTGTTATCATTGTTTTATGTAATGATAATTACAAATAATTATGAATGATAGATGAAGTGGTTTGTAAAAAATACTAGAAGCCAAAAAAAAAGAAAATTGGAATATAAATAGTGCGAGAAGTATTTAACAGTAGTTCATGTTAATACATAACATAATGATCGAAAGCAACATAAAAAAAATAGTATTACATCAGGCTTAGTACTATGCGCATACGTGCTTGCAGCTGGGTTAAAGTTGGACAGCATAAGAATTTTTCTGTGAACTGCTTTTGGATGTTTTGCCAATCTTGGCTATTTAAGAACTCCTTAATTTTTTTACCATCTTTAATATTTAGCTCTTGATATTTCTCGGATAGAAATGCATCTTGATTTGTATCCCAACTTTTATATAGGATGCAATGTTGCACATCAGCTATCGGATTGTCAACATTGACCACGACAGAACCGTCTTTTGCTCGGGTGATTTCACCAATTCTACTTCTAAGAATACTTATAGGTGCAAAATGACTATTATGATCCCTAAATCTTTGTCGTATAAATTTCCAACCCATATCAGTAATTGTATCTCCAACCACATACAATGGATAACGACATTTGATAACTTCATGATATACGTCCCATAAATTATCGTCCTCGTACCAAGACCATTCATGTAAACAACATCGAAAAATTTCATTCGCTCTTGTTTTCTCCTCCAAGAATTCATCCATGGGATATGACATAGACTTTGTCAATCGAATTGTACCATCATAGATCAACTTCTTTCTTGGAATAATATGTAGGAAATCCCTTGACGGTGAGCGCTTGATAGAGGAGATCCTTGATGATGATGACATGATTAGCTGAATATTTAGAAAATGCAATTTGAATATTTATTAGAAATTTAGTATGAAAAATTTTTTTTAAAGAATGATTTGAAGAGCAAGAAGAAGTACATGAGTCTAATAAATAAAACAAAATATGAGGTGAGTATTAACAATAATCATAGATATTAAGCATTAACATAACAAGAAGAAGTACATATTTCTAGAATGTTATAACACCATCAAGTACATTAATGAGCCAAGGTAATAGGAGTGGTGCTGAACATATTATTTTTTTTTTAACGCACTACTTCATATTATTTAGTAGATATCGTAGACGAGTTTGCAGCTGTGTTTGTGTCGGACAACAGTTGAAGTCGATCTGAAATTGTTGTTGTATTCCCTGCCAATCTTCTCCATTAAGAAATTCCTTTGGTTCAGCATGCTTAGACGTCTGCGTTAACTGTTTATAAGAATCTAATATGTGCTTATCATGGCTAGGGATCCAGTTAGAGTATAAAATACGGTTGTCTATATCCATCATAGACATTCCCAAACCGGGTTCAATGTCACCATTTTTAGTACGATAAAGTTCTAGAATTCGACCTTTTAGGAAATCAATTCCGACTAGGTGGTGCTTAAAAATTGGAAATCCTTCTTGTATACATTTCCAGCCCAACTCTCGACGTGTATGGTTGCCTCTGTACTCCTTCTCCTTCATCGTATCTTCATGTAAGTGCCATAATAAGAAATCTTCATCTTCATCCCAAGTATGGATAATACACCTGAATAGCTCATTTGATGCTACCCTAGCTTCGAGGTCCTCATCGACAGCATAAGATAAGCTTCCACGCACCCGTATGGTACCCTCTCTAATCCATTGTTTGATTTCAGAACTGCTGCTAGCATCTAAGTTGTTGGAGTTCATCGTCGAATAATGAACCTGACATAAAGTATTTGCAGAAGAACTTGAGTAGTATAGAATTTTTCTTTATTATTGATCACAAAGTAATGCATAATTAAATTAAGTCGTTAGCGGAAAATTTCTTGTAACTACTATATACGATTAGTCGGACAATTTAATAAGGAGAATTCATAATATGAATTAAATTTTTATAACATATAGTTCAATCCCAAACATCAATACTAGAATACATTTCAAATCTCGTTCTAACGATGCCTAGGTAATGCCCCACTCCCTGGAGTAAATCTATTTGGTGCCCTTCGTCTTCTCCTCTGTAATTGTGGCTCCTCTGATACCTCTGTCTCCTCCTGCTCAACCTCGGTGCGTTGCTGTGAAAGTTGTGTGCCTGGTTGAGCTTGAATACCTCCCGTTAACATCAAGTCCTGCTGTGTTGGGGACGAAGGTATTCCTACTGATGACATCCACTGTGGAATGGCCATTGGAAAAAGAGATTGTCCACTAGGTTGGTGGTATTGTGGATCATAAAAGATTTGACCTGTTTGACTAGACTGACCAACGTGTGGGCTCCAATGTGGGGTCGAAGAACCTGCTCCAGTGTAATCATATGGCATGGATGGTATATGCATGGAATGACGATGCGGGTCTGGCACAACAGGTCGACGGTGCCTGCTTCCCATCGATCGTGACGGAGCATCAGAAACAGATCGTCTTGTATGTTGCTGCCCATGAGAGGTCTCTGGCCGATCTTTCCTTTGTTGCTCTGCCTCCGTGGTTGTATCAAAGGTAGTGTAATCGATATAAACCGATTGTTGAACTCTGGCAGACAGTTCGGCAACCTGATCAACGGCCATCTGCAGTGAACTAGCATTTTGTCCCCCACCCCCGGCTAGTGGCTCAAGTATCGCTGATGATCGTATATAGTAATCCGCCTAAAGAGTAAATTTGTATGCATTATTTCAAATTATTTATATTATGTGAAATAATAAATATGATAGAAAAAAATAAGTACGTACCACCAATCTCTCGCCAGGTGATCGAGGAAAGAAGGTATCCGGAGGCTCAATTTGAGGTTGCAACAAGTAGATAGATGCCCAAGATCTATACCACCGTAGATAGGCTCCTACTTCTCGGTTGCTTGTCCCTACTGCTGGGGTGATAGGAACCACGTAAGCCCTTCTCTCCTCCCATATCTGGAGGTAGTCACGGTATTGTATTGTCCAATCTTGATCAGCGCGACCCCGGCCGTCGATGCGCCTGAATGATGGATCCATAGGCTCAATATCAATGGTTGGCATACCGGAAAATTGTCTAACAACCCGGTCAGGTAGGTGCCACTCTGCACGTTTCCAACTGATAATAGGTACTCGTGCCCTCCAAATCTCTTCTCCATCATGATAATGTAATGGAAGGCTAGCTAGAACCGCTTGGGTATATGGCGTCATGATAACCTAGGGATATGTTACATGTCATATTGTCAAATATTTGATAAAATTTAAATTAAATTAATGACATCATTAAAATTTTATTATACCTGACTCATACGCAACCCATCAAAGTCATCTCTATACGTCATTGTATTGCCTACAGGGAGCTCACGTATCCTGTCTTCTGCCCACCTATAAATTTGTACAAACCATTGTTATTGAAATCAAAAGAAAGCTTTTGCTAAATAAAGCGTTCTAACCTGCAACCCAGTGGCCGTCCTGCTAAGTCAATAATCTGAGGCACTCGCAGTGTTGGTCGACCAATGTACAATCTTTCCCATGACCAAACTTGTAGGAGTGCCACACATCCCGCTATATATGTCCTCGTTGGCCTAGTCGCGTAGCAGAGCTCCCTATATAGATGTGCAAGAACAGCACCTCCCAAAGACATCCTACTGAAGCTGTCAACATCCGCAAGTAGAGGTAACCATTGTAGGGACACATGACTCCGTGATGTATCTGGTATTAGAAAGCAACCAATCATGAAAAGGATGTATGCACGAACGTGTCGTAGGAAAATATCTGGTGCCAGATCATCATAAGATTCTCTGTAAAATGTCCAGCGGAGCCAACGTAGTGGGAGCATCGAATCAATTTGTGAAGAACCCATCCTGAAGGTCGCCACGTCTTCCTCATCGTTAGGGTCATGGTAGACTGTCTCCCGCCCGGGATGCGTACCAAGTAACTCATCACAGCAAATTGGCCACGTGGGCCAAATACGTCCTTCCCCAACAACATTTGGGCCCACCACTGCAGGTCCATCAATCCTAAGCCCCAGTAAAATTTGTACATCCTGCAATGTGATAGTCATCTCCCCAATTGTAAAATGAAAGGTGTTTGTTAGTGGGCACCATCTCTCCACCAATGCCTGAATTAGGTTGTGATCCAACCTAACAAACTGTAAATGTCTAAGATTTTGAAATCCCAGATTAGTCAATACGTAAATCATCCGTGGGCATTCGATTGGCCATTCCCTAGCCATTCGCATATGAGATGACGCTACCAAAGGAGATGCCTGAAAAATTGAAATAAATTGAAATTAAATTGATATTTATGAATGACATAACTAATAAATTTTGTAACTTCGTTTAGTTAACTTACATGATCAGGATCGTGGGCCCTGTGAGACTCCCCCAGTGACGCAATACTAAGGTCTCTTGGGACATTTTCATCGGTTCTCCGCTGAGACGTACGTCGGCTAGAACGCGCACGTCTGGATCTATCGGCCATACCTAGCAAATAATAAAATTACAGATTTTCAGTATTTTATTGGCGGTAAATAACAAAATGGTAAAATGTGTAGTAAGTAAAGATAACCTAGATGAAGAAGGATTATGCGGACAAGTTGATCTATTGTGGCCTGTTCTTTTGCAAAATCCACAAGCTTTATTTGAACTACTCGGCCGCTCATCCATCGTGTTTCGAAACCTACTCAATCGTGGTCTACCAGCACGACGTCTAAAAGTTGGAGCCAGTAGAGGAAGTAATCCGTGCTCTTCATTATAGGGCGGCCATACGTCTTTCGGGGGGAAGACATGAAATAAACTGGCATACGTAGCAACGTAGTTCCCAATCATAAAAAATGGCGATATAAATGCATTGTGATCCCACCTCCTAGCTCCAGCTACTGCAACGACATGTACGCAAGGGACATGATAAAGTTGTGGTTTCAGACAAGTGCATGTACAGGTGGCTGAATTTATTATCTCGACCTTGTTCGCTCGGGAGGATGTATCAATGACTTCAAATTCATTTCTGTTAATCATCACAGGTTCAGGGCAACGTCGAGCATCACGTTCGGCTCTTTGTATCACAGTCATTGTTCGTGGAACGAAGTGTGATTGGCCTTCCTCAACCCACTTTCCAGATTCAGCTGATCGCTTAATGAATAGTGCCACAAGGTTATAGTAAATGGACATAATTAACCCTTGAATTGGAAGACCACGGGCTCGTTTAAGGACACCGTTAAAACATTCAGAAGCATTGGTGGTCATAATACCATATCGATGTCCTTCATCAAAAAGTAGTGACCATTTGGAAACGTCACGTTGTACTAACCAATCGAATGCCTCTACCTTTATCATTTTAATTTCATCCATCATTCGATTAAAATATGAGTAATCATCTGTATTTCCGGCAAAATACATTTTATTACTTAATCCCTCACTATCCGAGTACCTAAACGACGAACCATCTTCTTAAAATTTTCACGCAGGTGTCGAAGGCAGTGCCTGTGAACTGCATTTGGAAATACTTCCCTGCATCCACGTACCATGCCGGGGTGCTTATCAGAAATAATGCATAACTTATCCCGAGCAGCTACAGTTGGTACTAATTCTCGTAGGTTTTGTAGGAACCAAATCCATGATTCATTGCTCTCCGATTCCACCACTGCAAAAGCGAGTGGAAATAATCCACCGTTCCCGTCAATTCCTACCGCAGCCAATAGGGTACCTCGATACTTCCCAAGTAAGAAAGTCCCATCCATGCTCAAGACAGGCCGGCAGTGTTCCCAACCACATATACTTGCACCAAAAGCCCAAAAAAGACTTTTAAAGCGTGAGGTAGGCACGACTTTAATACTGTATACAGATCCTGGTTGTGATAATCGTAAGGCCTCCATAAAACAAAAAAGAGAACGATATGATTGTTCGTAGCTACCAAAGGTGGCTTCAATAGCTTTTCTACGTGCGTCCCATGCCTTCATATATGAAATCTTGATGTCAAACTTGGACTCCATTCTCGCAATGATCTCCTTCGGCTTCATGTCTAGTTGTTGTCTAATTATAGGAATGATAAGTCTGCATATAAACTTCGCTGTGCAGTTATGATGTCCGCTTGCCAAAATAGGTTGGGTGCAGGTATGTGGCGGACCACATGTAGAAATTTTCCATAACCCACCTAAACGTTTACTTCGTGATGCATGTAAGCGCCAAAGACAGGGACGATCAACATTGTCATGTTGGGCACACATGATACTTAAACGACTTTTATTTGACGTTGAATTCAAAAATTGAACATTATGAATAATGGACCAACCGTTAACTGCGGCTTGTAAATCTACCTTAGTTTGAAAAATCTGACCTTCATATAAATCAACTGCAGAAGTTGCTTCTGCCGGGCTGATAATGTTCACACATGGAGCATCAAAATTTTCATCAGCATCCCACTGTTGTGTAGTCCTAACAGTTTCGACAAATTCGTTATTCATGTTCATCCCATCTAACCCACCTAAATTTTGGGTGGCGTGATCTTCAATGTACCCTTGGCCATTAGGTTCTACGTTGTTAAACTCTTCCATAGGAGTCTGGGAGTATAATCTTGGGCTATCATCATCTGATGAATTACTACTACTGCTATTCATCGTTTCATACCCTTCAACTTCATCGCTATCACCATCAACATGGTCACCCGTGAACGGCTCGTGTTGTGAATTACCGGGTATTGAAACTACTGAGGGTAGGATGTCTTGTGATTGTTCGTAGTTAGTTCTTTCCCAAGAGGGATGTTCAAGAACACTACGTCTAGGTTCAGTTCTTTCAAGCTGTTGCGTTGTATGAGTTGGCATAAAGGCCTCAGAGGTTGGTGTGGGCCTAATACACAAAAGCTAAATGAGGACAATAGAGAAGTTCGTTCAAATAATTAAGAAAACTAATTTTTGATACTCACATGAAAGCTCCTGGTGATGGGCCATCAGGTCTGCCGCGACTAATTTGCTCAACATCAACATAAACAACGACAGTATGTGTTCTGGCCTCCTTCAATATGTACTCACATACCTCATCATCGAAGACATTGGTCGCAGTAAATCCACCATTATCTCGGATACGACATGTCAGGGTAATAGTGTTTGTTGTTGGATTTATCCTTAGAGCACGCATAATCCTTAACTTTAACATTTCAAGAGTAATTAGTCCTTCGATGAGGAGCGGTCTATTTCGTCCCCCAATATAAGCTGGTGTGAACTCGCCTGAAATGCGTAACTCACCATCGAAATATAGCAACAACCGAGACATACTAAGAAGATAAAAAAAACTTATGTAAAAAATTTGCTAATGATATAACGTTCAAATTTACTTAAACTTTGCCCTACTTAAATATCAATTAATTTTAAAGGTCCTTGGATCATCATCCTAATTTTTAATCTTTGTATTACAAATCCTTCTATCCTAAATAAATAATAGCCTTGCTATCTTGCATATCAAAAAGACTTGAATTCATAGTTTGTGAACATTTTAGAATATATCATCTTTGATGAAATCCCATTAGAAGAATGTGTGATTTCTAAACATTTTAGAATAGATCATCTTCGTGAGGGCATTTATTGTCTTAGGGGTATTTTTTTGTTACACTAGGGTTGTGTCTTTGTCACATCCCATTCATATTGCTAATATAGTCACTAGAAATTTTTTGTATAAGATGATGTTGTTTTAGATGCTAGGACTAATATAGTGGTTTTGGGGTTAATATAATATTTTCTTATTTTTTTTCTTATGCGGCATCAAATTTTAATATATATTTAATTTAAATTTATATTTAATGCATAATTTGGTTATAAATTTAAAATAATAATGAGTATTCTTTAATATAACATATATTACTGTAAAGGTATATTATATTATTCATTAAGAGTTATTATAATTATAATATCTTTAATAAGAGTGATTTTTATGCTGCTTTATAATAAAATAATATGATTTAAAGAGAAGTTTTCTGAATTTTTATTCAATGGAGATGAATCATTTTAATTTTTTAATGATTTTATAATGTAATAATCGCCTAAGATTTTTTTATTAAATATAAATTAAAAAAATTTTATCTATTTTAAGTACTTTTAGAATTAGATTATATATGATATATATAGTTATTTATGATTTTATTAAGAGTTATAAATCATAATAACTATTTATACTAGCTTACTATACTAGCTTACTAATTATAGTTATTTATGATTCTATTAAGAGTTATAAATTTTTATACCCGAATAGCTTACTAATTATACTAAAATTATAATCTATGTTTAATTTTATGTATGTGTGTGTAAATATTCCGTGTAGAATCTAATTATAGTGAAAGTTAATGAATGGCTATGATTATATTTTTAAATTGATAGGCTATGATCATAATTTAGTAATCATATGCTACTTTAAATAATAGGTCATTAATAGTTTACAAATATTTAGGCTTCGTATGGGAAAAAAATGTTAACTATCTATTTTTTCAAATTTTGGTCATCCCTTTTATTTCTTCTAAAACTATATTATCATTTGATTATATTATAAATAATTAATACATCAATATTACCATTATAAAAGCGCTTGAGTTTCTTATCATATTAAATTCTAGCATTTCATCTTAAGTACTCAAATTGAATTATGACCATTTATTTATGATATTTTTATTTTTAATTAGAAATTTAAAAAATAATAAACATATAACTAATTACTTTGCATTTAAACAAATAAATGAATTAATTGTTTAAATTCCCTAATGCCTCTTAATCTTCGTAATATTTATTACGTTCTCATTTGTAGTCCTCTATTTATATCCTACACTTCATATTCCTCTATTTATTATCTTTTTTATAATTATATAATATTTTAAAAATAATTGCTTTATAATTACATTTCATTTAAACAAATAAATAAATAAATCATTATGAATTATGACTTCTGATTTATTATATTTTATAATTTATTAGTAATTTTAAAAATAATCAATATGCAATCACTTCTCATTTAAGTAAATAAACGAATAAATTTTTTAAATTCACTAAAGTCTCTTATTTTTCATTCATATTTATTAAATATTCATTTGTACTCCTCTATTCATATCCTAACCTTCATATTTTTTTTTATTATTGTCTTAATTTTCATTTAATTATCCAAATAAAATCAGGACATTTAATTTATTATAGTTTATTTCAGAGCCTCTTAAAAATCATCAAACAATTCTAAATAAAAAACCTCATAACTAAGAGCTTTTCTTCTAAATGTGAACTAATTATTTTTATAATATTTATTTTAAATATTAAACAAATTAATATTCTTTATTAAATTTTAAATTAAAAAAAATATTCATGCGTATTTTGTGCACTTTTAAATAATATTAGTAAAAAATATTATTTTTGATATACTTAATAATTATTTATTTAAATAATATAAATACAACTCAAATAATTATAAAATTTTTTATTAACGTGCAATAACAAACCTGTTCAAAAAATTTTTTTTCTTACAATAACCATATTTCAATACACATGAAGCTATCCTTAGGATAGGGCTGAAGTATTTAATGCACTAAATATGCTTAGAATTTTTTTTTTGTTACCCCAACTCTTAAGCTTGTTTGCCCTGCTGCTCAATGAAGACCCAAACCAACCCCATTCACTTCAGCCATGCAAATTTTAACTGCTATTTAGAAGTAGAAAAGCATGTCTCTAATGGCATTATTAATTATATCAGCTGTATCTACAAGTGAACATATCTGAAATTCCAATGGAAGCACTCAACATTGGCATTTAGCACTCAAGCATTACAAAAAATACTTGAGAGTACAGTCACATATTTCTTAACGCAGAAAGACAACATCAACATAAATTTAAAGTAGAAGATTCCATTGGCAACCAAAAGACACTATTAAAGCATGTAATCAGTTCAAGTGGAAAGCATCCAAAATATAAATGTAAAATACTCCACAATATCTTGCACTTCAAGGGATGATCTACTAAGATTGTTGGGACTTTTTTACAACAAATTTTTTTTCCTTTTTAACAAGAAATGTTTTGGTCTTATATGAACTCGCAAAACACCCTAAAAGATCACAAAGAATAATCAAATAATACAGAAAGAAAGCATGATGCAAACTTATTTTAACGGGATCTAAATTTCCAAATACCCAAAACTTCTTATCATGCAGGATATAAACTCTAATATGCAAACCATTCAAAAAAAAAAATTTGTATAACTAAACAGCAAAAAAAATTTCAAACCTTCTATAAACTCTAATATGCAAACCATTCAAAAAAAAAAATTTGTATAACTAAACAGCAAAAAAATTTTCAAACCTTCTATAAACTCTAATATGCAAACCATTCAAAAAAAAAAATTTGTATAACTAAACAGCAAAAAAATTTCTAACCTTCAATTGCTCTGTGAATAAAAACTGAAACGCTTCTTCGGTGCCTTCTCCCAGCCTGCTATCCTCAGTTTTTATAAGCAAAACAAATCACCTACTCAACCCCCGCAATCAATCCCAGCACTGAATGCCATCATACCAACTGCCAACCACCCCACGACACTGAATTCGCGCTTAATTTCCGGATCTGGTCGGGGAAGAGACAAAAATACATAAGAATGCGCCAGCCTTATAGGCGCATTCTTTGAATTACGCCAAACATTTCGGCGCATTCTAAAGAATGCGCCAATCATTTACGCGCATTCTAAAGAATGCGCCGAACAGTAACGCGCATTCTTTAGAATGCGCGTTACATATAAGCGTATACTTAAATGCGCCATCTTCTATAGCGTAGTGGCTGCTTCTCAAATAAATTTGAAATTACGCTGCTTTTCCTAATATCTGCATCAAACACGCTGCTTCCGAAAATTTGGCCAATAATGAATGCAATCAAAGAGAGAGATATAGGTTGCGTGAATATAGATGAATTTTTTATTATCTAAAGAGATTATTTTATGCGGTGAGCGGATGCAGAATGTCGTCTGGAGGCTAATCAGAATGCGCCACATTAGTTGTACCGAGCCGTGATACCAAGCAATACCGAGTGAAGGGTGACGTGGCACATTCTGACTGATCTCCGGATGGCTTTCGATGCCCGTACAGAATAATTAATCCTAAATTAGAGGTACAAATTGATAGAAAGCTTAGAAATTTTTATCACAAAGAAAAAAGAAACATCTCTTATGAGGCTTCTCTTAAATGGAGTAGAATAAAATAACTCTCTTCTTCTTCTTCTTTTTCTTCCTTCTCCAATATTAATGATGATTATGCTTCTTCTTTTTGTTGTTCATCCTTCTATTTTTATAAAGTCTAAAAAATTTGAGTAAGATATGTCTTTGATATGATGACTGTCTTGTCAATATCTATTGTCGTCACTATCAAGTGCAATAGCGACTGAGAGAAATGAATCGGATGGGCCCCTGGAAGCTTGTCGTCGTTGGTTGTGACTCAGTCCTGGACTCCTTATTGAGATGCAACATTGTTGAATATCTTCAGAGTGTAGTCAGAGGGATGGACTATTGTGATGTGTAAGATCGTTATGTGGTTACCTTATTTTAGTTGAGAATGAGGTCGCCCAGTTTTAGGTGAGAAGGGGAGTGATGTTTTAACAATACCTTTAGATTGATCTGGTTGCGAGAGAAATCTTGTTAGAGTGGTGTGTATCACCATCTGTTTGATGTAACATTGCATAAGAAGCTTGGTTTTAGCTTAGAAGAACGAGATTTGTTTGTTTGAGAGATCTCCCTCGCATAAGGGCAACTATCTGGAAGAGGTGGCCAGTGCTTGTAATAGCTCAAATTCTTAACTATCTAGATATTATCCACTTTTTCCTAAAGGCTCACGATTTTGTTATGTTGGTGTAACTTCTCAGGAGATCACCTATCTTAAAATTCTCCAAGATGAGCATACTTAATTGAGATTTTTTTAATGAAATTCTAACAATTACACTAAAAGATGACTCGATGTTTAAGAGTTTAACCCTTTTTACTTAAGAGGTTTCACAATCTTTACCACTTAAGTAGTTGACGTCCACGTTAGAAATTTTATCCTAAAAACATCCATCAGGTAAATAAGATTCTAGAGATGGACTCTACAAATTCAAGTAGTGATTCCCACCACATAGCACTTTATCTCATACAAGGTTCAAGAGGTGGTTCTTATGTCCTAGCACTTTATCCCATACAAGATTTAAGAGGTTGCTCCTATGGCATAATAATTTGTCTTGTATGACACTTACTTACCACCTTCTATTTGGTGTATTACTCTGATACCATTTGTAATAACCCAAACTCTTATCCATCAATATATTATACACTTTTGCCTAAGGATCTTACAATATTATCATGTTGGTGTAACATCATAGGAGATCACCATCCCAATATTTCTTTAGGATGAGCACGCTTAATTGTGAAGTTTCTTCATGAAATTGGTATGATGTGCTCCAGTGTTAATCTTCTTTATAGCACCTGAGCAAGGAACAATTATTACGTCCGGTCAAATCTGAACGTATCCGAATGTATACCGAGCAATACCGAGTTTTAGGTGACGTGGCATGTGGTTATTGGTCTATGAACGCATTCGGTGACCGGACGTAATAATTGCTCTCTGAGCAAGACCCTAAAATGAGTAGCTCCAAAAGAGGAATGTGTAGCAATTCAAATTTAGAATGTTTTAATTGGTCAATATTACTTTTATTATAATGTGTGTAAAAGATAAGTAATGAGTAGTTGATCCGTTGGTTGAAGATTGATTGTCTTGTACATGATAGTGGATCAACGAGTTTTCTTTTAAATATTATGATTGAGTGTTATCCTCTGCTGATTCACACGATACAACAATTGAGAATTATAAGGAGTTATTAATATACCAACGAGCAAAGAGTGACGACTCTATTTCTGAGCCAACGATTATTGATTATTAATTACTGACTACTAAAAAATAACATAATAGCCAAAACTTCTTGTTTAAGTGTGACCACCAAAATGTATGTTATAGATTCATTATTACTAAACGACTTTACTGATACTGTACTAATTTACTATCATTGTCCATATTTACTATTAATGTATTACTTTAATGATACTACCACCAATTTCACTAATGACACTGTACTAATATTGTTATCAACATAAACATCGATATTGTTTGATAATACTATTGATTCACTATTACTGCCACTAATTTTACTAACGACGTTGTACTAATATTGTTATCGATATAGACATCGATATTGTTTGATACTAGTACTGATTCATTGTTATAGTTATTGATTCACTTTATTAATACTAAGCATGTGATATATTAAGTACGTGATATATTGAGCATTATACGATTAAGATACTAATTTAATTTTGATATATAATAACTAAATAACATATCTACATTATTATAGGGTCATATTATATTGATATGATTCTGAAAGTATTTATTGATGCTTTGATTTTATTGCTTTATAGGATTTCTTTACAAATTAATATTATTGATACGACGACTGCTTTATTGATTCATCACTCATATTAGTTTACTAGTTTTCCCATTATAGTATTTTATTGGCTTTCATAACTAACTATTTTATTGTTTACATATTATACTGCTACAATATATGAGTTTTGCTATTTCTACACTAATTCTTGATTATACAACATGTGAGTTTTGCTATATATATATATATATATTATATATATATATATATATATATATATATATATATATATATATATATATATATATATATATATATATATATATATATATATATATATATATATATTTTCTTTACCATATTTTAAATTCATGCAATTTTAGGATTTTAGTAGCTTGTTGGGTCTTTTAGCTCATTATATGTGATTTAAATGATTTCAGTTTATAGAAGAGATTCAAAAGTGTGAGACTAATCAAGATTCCTCAGATTTTATTTCTATTTGTTTTAGCTGTTCTCTTTTTACTTAGAAATGGAAGAATATGTTGTGATTATATGAAGAGTATTGGATATGATTTATTTTTGGGTCAATGAATATATATGTGTATTGATGTTCTGAATTATAAAATTTGTTTTAATTGCTTATTACTTATAAATGAAATTAAATAGCTCTGATTATTATATAATAAAAGATAAAAGAAAGAATTTTTTTTTTTCAAACTAGACTTTGGGTGTTACAGAGAGAGTGTCCTTATGCTTGACATGACACATGCGAATGGGTACCTCCACAGATTGGCATTCATGGGTGTATAGGAGTAACCAAGCAGAGTTTAAGATGTACATCCTTTATAACCAAGGACAAACACTAATGAAATCATTTTAATTGGGCAAGACCCAGTTGTTATTCCCCTTTTTGAAAATTTCATCTTAAAATTATGATGTCTCTTATGACTCTTGCATATCTCTTTTTTATTTTTGTATGTACTAGATCTTTGTACGAGCCATGAAGCTAAACTTTACATCTCTACTGTCACAAATATCTCGGCACACAACATTTCTAAATTATTAAACTTATAATTGGGTTTGATTATATTATGAATTATATCATGAATTATTAAATAAAATTACTTAGATTTTATTTGAATTTTTTTTTTAAACTTTTTTAATGATAAGAAAAATAAGTAATAAAAATAATATAAAATTGAAAAATAAAAATTTTAATGTCATTTTAATTTTCAATTATTAAAAATATTTTTTAATTATGGCGGAGAAAAAAATTTTAAAAGAAACTTAAATTACCTCAAATAAATTTTTAATCAAAAAGTTTGGAAAAGATTAACGCTAAATTTATTATCAAAGTTTTTGTATAAACAATAATATATTTTTTTTATTAAATTTATTTTGTACACGCAAATTTCTCGTTTACGTGACCCGCATCAACTGCAGCTTGCAGCGTGCACTGTTTTTTGCTGAATTACGAACGAAATAAATATATATTTAATTTAATTTTTTCTTTTAATTTAAATATCTAAATATCTTATTATACCCGAAAACGCGTTCTGATCTGGAAAAAAAGTTAAGCGCCGCGGCATTGGAAAGCTAACATTTGAACTGCGTTTGAATTATTAATTTTTTTTCTAACCACTTTAAATTTTGGTTGCGGTTTGAAAAGTAAAAAAGTAATATTGTTCTAATTTTTCTGAAATTATGGTAAAACCAATAAACTGAATATTCAAATTGAATTGTTATGATAGCTGCCACAAAAGAGATTATTACATGCGGCGTCTGAATCGTCTGGAGGCAAATCCGGACGCGCCACATCACCAGGATGCACCGGGCTCTGAGTGACATGACGTGTTCGGATTCGCATCCGGACGAATTTTGTGTTTATCCAGCTGAACGTGCATCAACATCTGCATACAGGAAGAAGGAAATAAAATTATTTTGTAGAATATGAAGAAATAAATTAATAAATATATGTTTCTTCACGTGGTGTTCGGTGGTTCTAATAATATAAATTTATTATTTATTTTTATTCGTTCCTTTTTTTTTTACTTCCAGCTTTAGCTCATTCCAAACTTGTCGTGTTCTCCACTCGGTGAATAAGAATATTGCCCTCTAAGCTATTACGTGCAGAGAAATATTAAACTTTCTAAGGTGATCATTAAACATTTTTTTTTTCATAATATTTTCTTATATTAAATTTGATTTGCAAAAATAACAGAGAAATGATGCAAATTGATTTAAATAAATTTTTGGTAAGTTCAGAAATTTCAGCTTATTAGATTATGTGACATCATTTTATTAATAGAAGTAAGAAATAATTGCTGAGTACAATACATATGTTTGGTAATGTGTGGATATTAAGAAAGCAACTGCTCAAATTAAAAAATAAATAACATATTATAATATTCACATAACTTCAAAAAAAAAAAATATATTCCCACAAAAGTTTCACATAAAACATATACTTTATTTTAAAATTTAAATTATTTATATATATGATTCACAACCTAATATCCAAATGCCATCAAAATTTGAATATTTTGATCATGAGATTAAGGTTTCATTTGGGACGACTTTTTTATTACTTATTAAATTAATTTTTTAGTTAAAAATTTAATTTTTTGTACTAAAAAGCGGTTTTATGAAATAGTAAGAAAATTATCCCGAACGAAGGCTAAGGCTTCGTTTGGGATGACTTTTTTACTGCTTTTTAAATTGGAGTTTTAGTACAAAATTTTTTATTTTTGTACTAAAACTTTGTTTTAGAAAACAATAAAAAAGCCGTCCCAAACGAAGCCTAAGATTGGGATAACTTTTTATTGATTTTTAAAATAAAGTTTTAATAAAAAAATTAATATTTTTGTACTAAAACTCTGTTTAAAGAAACAATAAAAAAGTCATCCCAAATAAAAGCTTTGTTTGAGCTGTTTTTTTACTACTTCTTAAAATATTTTTTTTTTAAATTAATTTTATATAAGAAAAATGTGTTAAAAAGTGGTAAAAAGGTAATTCAAAATGAAGCCTAAATTACCCTAAGGCTTCGTTTGGGACGGCTTTTTTACTGCTTTCTAAAACGGAGTTTTAGTACAAATTTTTTTATTTTTGTACTGAAACTCCGTTTTAGAAAGCAATAAAAAAGCCGTCCCAAACGAAGCCTAAGAGTTTAACCAAGAAAAGCATGAAATGATCTTTAGGATCAAATTAGCTCAGTTGTGAGCCCAAACCCCCATTGCTTCAGCATATTAAACAAGTAATAATAACAAATGGAAAATTGCTTAGAGATTCATGGGTATCTGCATCAGTATTGTGGAGCTTCAGCTGCAGCTGCTGTGTTTGGCAGAGATTCTGTGTTTGGCAGAGATTCTGGCTCTTGATGCTTATCAACTGCTCAACCACCCAAAAACTGTACATTTACAGGTTATTATAATTGAAGTAAACGCATAACAGCTCCAGCAAGCTGAGAAACACATAAAATATTTAGGCATTCAACGCCTAAAATAATAAGTTAATCAAATTCTTTAGACAGATCAAGCTCTCTACTTTTTTTTTTCTGTGTAGAGTTCTAATTAAACAAAGAAAATTCGATTTTTTAGTACTAAAAAATTATTTTAAAAATAATAAGAAAACTAACTTAAATGAAACAAAAAATGAGTAGAATCCTACATTACACCTTCATATTATGTGAAAAACACCAAAAAATTTAAACAAAAATATTCTAATTAAAAATTCAATTATATTGAGTACAATTTTTTTTTAATTTTTTTTTGGGGAAACCCGTCGAGAGGCCTACGCGTTAATATAAAAATGGGGATACATAGTCCTTAAGAGAAACCGTAGCTCACTACTGCTCATACGAGCTACAAAATAAAAGGAAAGAAAACATACGAGCCAATAGTTTCCGCTATCAAAAAATACAATGACCCCTAATAACATGCTAATGATGCTAAAGACCAGAATCCAAAAAAGAAAGACCAGTAAATAGACATGACGAACAGTCTTTCCGCCAAAATTGTTGAGGACCTGTATCCTCTGCAAGAAAGGGAAGACAGGGAAAAAGACTAGAAGCAAAAAATTCGATTATATTGAGTACATAGTTTTATGTCAGGGGTGTCAATTTCGGGTCACAGGTCGGGTTCGGGTCGAACCCGAAACTGACCCAGCACTATTCGGGTCAACCCGAACCTGACCCGCTTTAAAAAACGGGTCGATTTTCCGGACCTGAACCCGACCCGCTTCGGGTCCAGGTCAACCCGACACGACCCGAATGACCCGTTTCAAACAAAAAAATGGCTAATTTTTGGGTCAAAAATGGGTCAATCTCCTCTTTTCGTGTCAAAATCGAGTCAATCTCGGGTTGCCAGGTCAAAATCGGATTTTCGGGTCAAAATCGGGTCACTTTCAGGTCAACATCGGGTCAAAAGGTTAACCCAAACCCGACCCGATTTTTGAAACGGTCAAAATTATTTTTTGATTAAAATGTTCAAATACAGAAATTTTCCAACATACCTAAAACATATTCATCATTAAAATACATAATGAATAAAATAACAATAATAAAAATGACAAACTTACTAATGAATCAGACTTAAATAAATTTTAATTATAAAGAGAGCTCAAATATACTTTAGTAATTAAATGATATTTAATCTCAAGATATTATTTATTTAATTTTAATTTAATCTCAAAACCATTGGGACTAATATTGCTTTTTTAATAATAATTGTTATAAAAACAATTTTTATTATCATATGAATTAAATAATATGCCGTTCATGTTTGTTTAATTATAATATTACATACATATCCCACATCCATTTGATATTCTAAATATGAGTGTCTGAATCAATGCATCATAACTAAAACCTCTCATCAAAGCACTCGCAAATCTAAGGTTTCATTTGGAAAGTTTACTTATTTCTTTTTAAAATAGTTTTTTAAATGAAACTTAAGCCTTCACTTGGAACAGCTTTCATACTGCTTTTTAAAACAGCTTTTTCGTACAAAAAGCTTTAAATTCAATAAACTTTGATACTACAAAACTGTTTTAGAAAGCAAGAAGAAAACCGTTCCGAAGGTTTCGTTTGAGATGACTTATTTTGTTGCTCCTTAAAGCAACTTTATAATATAAATTTTTTTATTTTTATAATAAAATGCTGCTTTTAAAAAGCAATAAAAAAA
This sequence comes from Dendrobium huoshanense, assembly GCA_016618105.1. Lineage (NCBI taxonomy): Eukaryota > Viridiplantae > Streptophyta > Magnoliopsida > Asparagales > Orchidaceae > Dendrobium > Dendrobium huoshanense. The sequence continues at coordinate 46,235,404 of CM028355.1, forward strand.
TCATCCCAAACGAAGACTTGGGACGACTTTTTTATTGCTTCGGAAAAAAGAGTTTTGCTGCCTGCTTTTGGACGAAATATGATGACTGCAATTTAGTTTTTATGCCTTCTATGCGTGTTGGGTTTCTATTTGCCTTGGACATTGATGAGATCCCATAGATAGGCGTCCCTTGGATGGTCTTCAGGCAACCAGGGGTTCTCGTTTTTCTTACTGATGATTGGTTGTTTTGCTTCCTGAGTCCAGGCTTTTGGCAGAATTTTTTGATCTGCTCGGATTTTTTGATTGTGCCACTACTTATATTTTGCTAATATGCAATTTTTCAAAGGGCTGCATGTTTTATTTTTTGGGCTCTTTTGAGCTTGCTCCTTTGTTTGGGGCTTAGTTCTTCTCCACACATATAATCTCTTTTCGTTCAATATAAGGGCTTAGCCCAAAATTTTCTTAAAAAAAAAAAGTTTTAGTACAAAAATTATTTTTAGCCGTTGCTTTTTCATTACTTTAAAAGAATTTTTGTACTAAAAAATCATTATAAAAAACAACAAAAAAATTATCCCAAATGAAACCTTAAAAATAACTTGACTACATTATCAAAAGAAATCTATGAAAGCATGAGGAGATGGAAACTTATCAGTAAATTTTCATCTTGTTGAGGCCTCAAGGTTTGGCAAATTCTTGCTTTGCTATACAATTTGATCAAAATTATGATCAGTAACCTATTGAATTAAACAGACATTGTTGCTTACTTATCTTAACATGAGAATATCTGCATGCATTAAATCTTCACTCATCTCTCTGAAAGGCACCAGTCCACACCAGCACTCCAGGTTTTAGACGAAAATGCCAGTTACAGTTACAGTATCAAAAACTGAGGCGTTGTATTAGTGAAAATGTGTCTTTATTGTGTCGGTTTGGCTTTTAGAGTTTTAGTTATTTTTATTTTAAAACTTTTGTTGTACGTGAAAGGATAAGTGAGGAAAAAACTGAAGCTTTTTGTTCTATGTACGTATTTTTGCCTTTGCTTTAAGAGCTTTCTTGTTCGTGGAATTTCATTAAGAAATTTTTTGTTTTCTCCAATTACTCCATTTTCTCCAACATTGTGATATCAGAGCTCGATTTCGATTGAAGTGGGTGTAGAATTTCTGGATTGAAGCAAAGTTTTAGAAGATTTCATATATTATTCTAAAAACATGTGTGATTCTCATTCAAGTATTTTGAGGAATTTTTCATGGCAACAAACATTACTTCTCAACCATTGATTTCATTTTCAATGGTGAGAAGTATGAGTTTTGGAGTATCAAAATGAAGACCTTGTTCAAGTCACAAGATTTGTGGGATCTTGTGGTGAATAATGTACAAATTGGAGAAGTTGAAGAAAGAAATAATTATAACAATAAGGATTCAAAGACTGTTTTTCTTTTTCCAACAAGCTATGGATGATAGTATATTTTTAAGAATTTTTATGGCAGATGCATCAAAAGAAGCTTAGGATATTTTGGAGAAAGAATTTAAATGGCTCAATAAGAGTAAAGACACTAAAGCTAAAATCTATGTAATGTGACTTTGAAACTATGAATATGAATGAAGGAGAAGGTGTTCAAACTTATCTCTCTTGGGTATCAAAATTTGTGAACAAAATGCAATCATTTTGAGAGTCAATATCTAATGAGAAGGTTGTATCCAAAGTTCTAAGGAGTCTTTCAACAAATTTTGAACATTTGGTGGTTGTTATTGAAGAATATATTCAAAGATCTTGCAATATATTCTTTTGATGAAATGATGAGTTCATTGATGAATCATGAGGAGAGAATAAACAGAAGAGAAGTGAAGACAATTGAGAAGGAATTTCAAGTGAAAGAAACTTCAACTAGTGGCAACAAAGGAGGTGATTTTGGTAGAGGAGAAGGAAGTGCTTATAGAGGAAGAGGTGGTCGTGGTGCTTTTCATGGAAGAGGAGCTTATGGAGATAAAAGATCAAGTGGAGGTCAAAAGTAATGCAATTATTATAAGAAGTTTGGTCATATTGAGACAAATTGTTTGAACAAATAAAGGAATCAAGAAGGCAAATACTTAATGCAGTGTGATTTTTGTAAGAAGTTTGGTCATTCAGAAGACATGTTGGTTCAAACAAAAAACAAGTCAATATTACAGAAAAGACAACATATCAAAATAATCTGTTTATGACACATTTCCAAGGTGATTATGATAATTCATAAATTTAGTTCCTTGATAGTGACTGTCTAATCACATGATTGGAATGAAATCTCTTTTTAGAGAGATTGATATGTCAAAAAAATCAGAAGTCGGACTTGATGATAATAATGTTGTTCAAGTTTATATGATGTTTTGTATGTTTCAAAACTTACACAGAATTTGCTAAGCATTGAACAATTAATTGATAGTGGATATAACGATGAATTTGATGAAAAAACTTGTAAAATTGATTTCAATAAAACCTTTTCTCCTGTTGCTAGATTTGAAATTGTTAGACTATTGCTTGCATTAGCTGCACAAATAAAGTGGAAAGTTTTTCAGTTTGATGTTAAATCTACATTTTTGGATAGTAATTTGGAGGAAGAAATATACATTAATACATCACATTGTTTTATTATCAAAGGCAAAGAGAAGAAAGTTTATAAACTAAAGAAGGCACTTTATGGGCTTAAACATGCACCAAGAGCATGATAATGGAGGCTTGATTCATACTTCCAAAAGAAGTGATTTCATAGAAGTGAAATTGAGCATACTTTATATGTGTTGACTAAAAATGATAATTTACTTATTATTTGTGTTTATGTTGATAATATTATCTATTATGGATCATCTAATATGTTGATTGAAAAGTTCCAGGCTGATAATGATGAAAGAATTTGATATTACTAATTTGGGGTTACTGCACCATTTTTTGGGCTTACAAATTATTCAACCAGATGATGGAATTTTTATATCTCAAAAAAGATATACATTGGAGTTACTAAAGAAGTATAATATGCTGATTTGCAAGACTTTTTCAATACCCATGAATACGAATGAAAAATTAGTTTAGAATGATGGTACAACTAAAGCCAATGAGAAATTATTTAGAAGAATTATGGGTGGTCTTATGTATTTGATAAATAGCATGCCTGATATTATGTACTATGTCAATCTTATTTCAAGGTTCATGCATAATCCTTATGTATATGATCTTGGAGCAGCTAATGCATTCTTTGCTACATTTAGGAGACAATAAATTATGATATTTGGTATAAATCAATTTCTAACTTTAATTTAGTTGGTTTTATTGATAGTGATTGAACAGGTTCCATAGAAGATAGAAAGAGCACAAGTGGATTCATATTCAATCTTGGGTCTGGGGTACAAAGAAGCAAGCTAATATTGCATTGTCATCTTCAGAAGCTGAATATATTGCAACTTCATCAGCAGCATATCAAGTAATTTGGATGCAAAGAATATTAGAAGATTTTCAACAACCTCAATTAAAGGTGATTGACATATTTTGTGATAATAAATCCACAATATCTATGACGAAGATTCTGGTGCATCATGGTAGATCGAAGCACATAGAGCTCCAACATCATTTTGTAAGAGAAGTTGTGGCAAAAGGAACTATTGCAATTAAGTATTATTCTACTGAACATCAAGTTGCTAATGGATTCACAAAAGTTCTCAATTTTAAAAAAATTGAGATATTCCGATCAAATCTGGGTGTAGGAATTTTGCAATATGGGGTTGTGTTACGAATTAATGCAAAATTAGTTTATTATTTGTGTTATTAAAACTGAAGCGTTATATTAGCGAAAAGGTGTCTTTACTGTGTCAATTTGGCTTTTAGTTATTTTTATTTTAAAATTTTTGCTGTACGTGAAAGGATAAGTGAGAAAAAAATTGAACCTTTTTGTTCTATGTAGTTTTGCCTTAGTTTTAAGAGCTTTCCTGTTCGTTGCAGTTCATTAAGAAAATTTTTGTTTTCTTCAAATTCTTCATTTTCTCCAACACGTATCTGACAAAAATACAATGAAATAACAGAATATAATAGAGTTAATGGAAAAACAGAAAATTCATTTAAGCAACAACACACTCGAGGATTACATATTCATGATATAAAGCAGAAATAATCAATTTCAACGATTAATTCTTCTCTACAAATTGTTCCAACCGCAATATTGGTATCAAAATGAACGTGTTGAAAAAATTATCTTAATTTTTGTGGCTCTGTGTGATTCTTTTAGGAGATCTGGTTTGTGCATTTACTTCTAAATAAAGCATGTCTACAATATATTCTCTGATTCCCTTGGAATTACTATTTGCACAAATTAACAAGATTTGAGACATGATATCCGGAGTTTCTAAATTCTGTTACATTAATATTTTCAAACTCCTGGAGCTTCGACGTCCGAAAATAGGGGGGCAACTGATACGGCATCACAAAATTAGCTTGATCGGGCACGAATCTCGTGGCAAAAGCTAGTTGGAAACTTCAAAAATTAATTCCGGGAGCACACGAACTCCGATTTCAGCAAGCTTATAGTCAAACTGAGCGTCTCGGAAATACGAACCCAACGACACCAAGATCAACCCAATCTGAGCCCAAATGAGTCCGAATCAAGGACCCGAAGCGTTGTTGGAAGGTTCAAACCGCAATTTGAGTTACCAAACGGTCTCCGATTTTAACGAGCTTATACTCGAATCGAGCGGCTCGACGAGACGAATCCAACGAGCCCAATATCTCCAAATTTACAACATCATTAAGGTCTCCAAATGTCCAACGAACGGTGCACGATCGAAGGGTTCAATATCGTCCGTCCATTCAAACCACTCCCTATTTGCCCATGATCTCACATCTATTTACGAGCTAGGCCACTCCAGAAAAACTATAATTAGAGCCATCATTCTACACAAAGGGGACTCAAGCGAAGAGAGAGAAGAAGAAGAGAAGGAGGAGAAGGAAGAAGCTCCTCCTCGACCACTGCCGGAGCTCTTCCCGCCGCCATAAGACGCCGGAACTCTGCCGAATTTTCGGGAACGCCGGGAATTTGCAGAACTTTGTAACTTTGTGAGAAGTTGATTGTAAACTGATCGTCTTGATTTGTAAGACGGATCAACCTTTGTACTTCATATAAACACTAGTGGAACTTTACAATTGGGCAAGACCTCGTGGTTTTTTCCCTTTTTGGGTTTTCCACGTACAAACTCTGGTGTTTATTTCTCTTTTCTGTTTGTGTACTGAATACTCGTGTAACGCTAAGACGCTAAGACGAATATTTTTTAACTCTACTGCCGCGTATATTCTAGCATGCAACAATTAAATTTTTGCAACTGTTACTATGACTAAGGTTTCGTTTGGAATGGCTTTTTTACTGCTTCTTAAAGTACCTTTCTAGTACAACAAATGAATTTTTTATACTAAAAAGCTGTTTTAAGAAGTAGTAAGAAAGCCGTCCCAAACGAAGCATAAGGTTTTGCTTGGGACAACTTTCGTACTGTTTTTTAAAGTAGCTTCTAGTAGAAAAATTAATTTTTTGTACTAGAAAGGTGCTTTAAGAAGAAGAAAAAAGCCATCCCAAACGAAGCCTAAATTCCTATTTGTGGCTTGTCTTTGCTTCGGGGTGGTGAACTATGAGCGCTTGCAGCTGGTACATCGTTGCTAGAGGCTAAATGAGGTATGATAAATAGTGGTAGAGCTACGACAACAGACTATAGGGGTGGATTGCGATTGGGCCCCCATGGTGGATTGCAACAAATTATAGTTGCTATGAAAATGGATCTTAGAAAAGATGAGCTTCAGATAAGATATAACATGTTATCAACACGCAATATCGAGGAGCATTACTTGACCGGGTGACATTGATTGCATGCAATTGCTTCGAACTCCTTGAGCATATCTTGGTTAGCAAATTATCTTCTTCATTGCATGTCAACCTCTTTTACTTGCAGAAGATTGATGTATTTTATTGCATGAATGGTTGCGAGGGTTACACATCAACTACTATCATTCATATGTGATTCACAATATTTGTTAAGGGCTTTGTGTACTTGCTTGCAATCAAATTGTACATTACCTTCAATTTCATTGCTTGTGGGTGAATCATGTTGAAAATGTATCCATCACAAGTCTTTTGTTCACTCATTTGTATTTGATTTTTGTTATTTAGTGAATTACCGTTTATTTTAAGCATATTAGGTCTAGTTCCATGTGTTTTTTGTTGCAAGTTTAGTTCCCTGTAATTTGTTTAAATATAATTCCCTGTCAGTTCAAATGTTGGCAGCTTTTCACCACATCTAAAAAGACATGCATGGTCAATGTCAGGCGACACCGCACCCGTGATCTTCTACAGTTCTACCCCACCACACAAAGAAAAATATGTATGGGTTACATGGGCATCTGCGCAAAAGACTTGAAAATTTCTCTCCTGGCTTGAAAGCGCGTACGAATAGTTAGATTTTATCTTGCAACGCTAATAAAAGCATGCACAAGGCTCACTCACCTTGCCTCAAGCGTCGTCCAATCTCCCTCGCACCGCGGTAAGTGGTCCGCCCGTTGCGTTGCACCGCAAGCGCCGAAAAAAGGATTTGTATTTTTTTTTTTTTAACTTTAGAAATCATTATACCTTGCGCGAGATAGGTGACAATGACGGTATCAATGTGACGACGATTAATTCAAACACATAAATATGCTTTTCCTTCTCTTTTTTTTTAATCTCTCTTTTCTCTTTACTTTTATTTTCCTTTTTCTCTTTTTTTTTAATAACAATATACCAAAGATAATAATAGAGAGAGCTGAACTTTAATAATAGAGAGAGAGGGATAGGAAGAGAGATCGTGATAGTAAGCTTCTTTGGAAGTGAGCTATGCGAGTGGATGTGGGAGTATAGGTAGACTAGGTTTGGGCTGTAGATGGGCTATTTTGGGTTGGATTTGGGTGTGAGATGGCTGTTGGGCTTTAGAAGTGGGCTAATGTTGAGATATGCTGGTGAGGAGACATGGGCTGCAAGTAATGGTTCTCCGCCGTTGTTGGCGAAACAGGTTGCTTAGCTGGAGGCAAATGGTAGACCGGCCGGAGACGAAGTTTTAGGTGGCCGTGCAGAGGAATGTGGCGGTTCCGCAGGTCATTGCCAGAAGACGATGGTGGCGGCGGGTAGCGGTGGAACCGCAGAGTGCTGAGAGCCGTGTCCAGTAGCAGGAGGTGGGTGAGATTTAGTCGACGGAGATGACTCCGACGATGGCGGCGGTGGTGGTGGTGGAGGGGAAGAGATCTGCCCCGTGTGTTCCCCACTAACAGGCGCTTGTGGCGGTGGCGAGCTTCTTCCGCTACCCTTAACACCCTGCTTCGGTGGTGGCGGTGTGTTCAAACTCGGTCTCCCTCCCAGGTGAGCCGGCCCTGGGAGCGGGAACTCTCCTGCGCCGCACTTTGCCATCGTACAATAAAACGGCAGCGTAGCATCCGCCGTGCACTGACTCGGTGGCCGCTGGCTCGGAATTCCAACAATGCAGTTTTCACTCCCATCTACAACCACCCCTCTCCTCCCAACACATTCCGGGGTCACGCCGGAGAAGAAATTATAAGAAAAGGTGAAATTTTGCAGCTTCGGCAGCGTACAAACGGCACCGGGAACAATTCCCGTAAGTTTGATTTCTCCCCACATCAAGCTGCTCTAAACTTCTCAACCCCGCAGAAGTAAGCGGAATCGAACCTTGCAGCCTATTAAAGCTCACATCAAAGACAGTAAGTTTCTTCACCGTCCCAACCTCCGGCGGAATACAACCGCCAAGATTATCATTAAGAGAATAATCTCATTAAGGCTTCTCTCCATCCTTTGAATGCTTGACGGAATGCACCCGCCAAGATCATTGTTTGCAAGCACAACAACAGAAACAGGGGAATTCCCCAAATTCCTCGGAATTCCACCACGGAGGCGGTTAGAGTTAAGGAAGATGGCATCAAGCGGGCGGTCGAAGAGCGCGGCGGTATATTCCCTTTAAACTCATTGAACCGGAGGTCGAGGAATCGAAGCGACGGTAGCTTGAGGACAACGGCAGGGAACTTGCCGACGAATCGGTTGTTGCTGAGGTCGAGCTCGTAGAGGAGCCTGAGGTGGCTAAATGTGGAAGGGACGCCCCCGCAGAAGCGGTTGGAATTGAGGTGGAAGACTGCGAGGTCAGACAGGAGCCCGAGTTCAGGGGGCAGGAATCCAGCGATGTCAGCACAATGAGGTCGATGGCTGCGACGACGGTGAGGGAGGGTTGAAGGGGAGAGGGGCGCAGAATACGCCGGAGTAGGAGCAGACGTTGGGGCCCATCCATGAGGCGGTAAGATTTTTCGGGTCGGAGAAGATGGCTGTGGTTTTCCAAGTTCGGAGGGCGATATAAGCCGCTCGGAGGCGGGGGTTAGGGAATCGGAATTGGTCGGGATTGGCGGCGTCGCTTTGGTTAAGTGCCTTTGTAGATATCGCCGGAGATAATACGAGGAGGAA